>CM069131.1:143330174-143760870 GCA_035221665.1 Okamejei kenojei | reverse complement strand
CCCCTCCTTTGGAGTATTTAGAATTATAGCGTGAATGTTCGGATGTACTATCTTATACTTTCATAGAGGTTCAATCGCAAGGGAAAATAACAGGGGTGGTCATGCAATCTGGTCTAATGCCCTGGATAACAGAAATTTAGGTGAAGAGTGTATGATTAGGCAGTATTTTGGCTGTCGGGCTTTCTACTATAACAGTTTGATCCATGAGATAAATTTTCTCCCAATTGGAAATTTTTTCTATTAAATGTAAAAAGCTATTTTTACTTGATCAATGATTTTTCTGATCTAATGAAATAATTGAACAGTCTTCTTTTATTAGTTCTGTGTGAGTACATTATGTTAAAAAGGCATCTCAATTATTAAACATTTCTAGGTCTGGGGTTGCCGTTCTTCACTGAATTGATTGTTCTTTATTTCTTTAATTGAAATATGTGCCCTTATCATCTCGTTCCACCGGGGGGTTAAGGTCGGGGAAGATTACAGTTATCAATAAGTTTGTCATTCTATATCACAATTTCCCAAGTTAGCATTCCAAATATATTAAATTTATAGAGGAATTGGGTTCCTTTCATGATATAGAATAACGGGAACCAAAAGTGAAATGTCAATAAAAACCTGAGCTGACCACCTTCTAAATTCCTTTTCAGAATGCTACGGAATAAATTTCAAATTTCTGGGTGTTGAGGTAACCAGAAAAATATTCCTTCTCTGTTCTATCGCAAACTTCCCTCCTCTAGTTTACTAAATTAAACGCTCTTATTCAATCTGGGAAAACACTTCCAATGTCTCTAATAGGCAGTATTAATGCTATAAAGATCTTACTCCCACAAATCCTGTATTTATTCCGAATCATAACGATATATCATCCTAACATTTTTTTCATAAAACTGATTCTCTGATTACAAATTTTATTTGGATTATTAAAACACATCGAATTCACAAATGGCATCTTATGTATAGGTATGTAAAAATTTACCTTGAGCAGCGCTGCAGTTCTGCCGCTCCGTGTGGTGGACTTTAGCGTCTTTCAGCAGGGGGCGTGTATAAAAAAATCACCTTTAATCACATTTCATGTTGCGAAATGGGGGACAAAAAAATGTATGAACCGGCAGTAGTTTGATGCCGACTTCACGCAAACAGACGTATCCAATCCACCGCATTCACCAAAAACCCCACTCGCAGGTTGATTAAATGTCATTAATTTACAGGAATTAAACACTAAATTTCTTCCATTTGGCCTCATAAAATTCATGGAAAAATGAGTTTAAAAAAATTATGTTATATTGTGAATTTTGTGTGATTGTTATTTGGACACTAGGCAATTTAAAAGGTTTATCTTTTCTAAGATATGGCTAGAATGTTTAGATCTTGTAATTGAATTTTGTAATTGCTACAATTAGGTAATAACTAATTATAGCTTTAATTTCAGGTCATCCAAGTAATATTGTTTCCATATTTGTTTCAGAATGCTTCTATCTATAATAACTGAAAATTTCATTGAGTTCTCTTATTTTTAAGTAAGTTATGGGCTTTGACTGTCCTAGATCACAACTTTTGTGATGGAAAGGCATTTGCTAATTTCCGAGTATGAAAATGGCCATATCTTTTTTAATACTGCCAGATATGAAAGGTGAATTAGGTGGCAAATTATTTTTATGCTTTATCTGATGGCGTAATGCAGACAAGATTTTTTAAAATCTCAAAATTTTGTAACAAGCTACTATGTAAACCCAAAGAAACTGGTGGATTGGCTCGCTTCAACTTCTTATACTATTACTGGGCAACAAATATTAAAAATGTAATCTACTGGCTGGACAATACAGGCCAACAGGTAGACTGTTAATAATGGAGAGAGAGGATTGTTCGCCTTTTAATATAGGCGCGATTCTTCCCTCTCCAATAAATTTGAAGAACACATGATATGATAAAAATCTGATTATTCACAGATAATCAGATTATTCACAGTACTTTACGGATCTGGAGACATGAAATAAAGTCAAAGTCAAAAGAGTTTATTGTCATGTGTCCCTGACAGGACAATGACATTATTTATTTGCATAGCATAACAGAACATAGTAGGCATTGACTACAATTATATACTTAAATACACACATTAATTAATAAATTGATCAAGTGCAAATAACAGATGGAGGGGTATTAATGTTCAGCGTTTGTCTGAGCCAGGTTTAATAAGCCTGATAGGCTGTGGGGAAGTAGCTATTCCTGACCGGGTTGTTGCCAGTTCTCAGGCTCCTGACCTCTACTGAAGGTAGCAGGGAGATGAGTGTGTGGCAGGTTGGTGTGCGTCCTTGATGATGCTGCCAGTCTTTTTGAGGCAGCGACAGTGGTCGATCTCGGACGGAAGGAAGGTCAGAGCGATGATGGATGGGCAGTGTTTACTACTTTTTGTGTGTTTTCTCTCCAAGGCACTCAAGTTGCCGAACCAAGCATTGCAACAGAGTCGCATGCTCTCTACAGTGCACCTTTAGAAGTTAGAGAGAGTCCTCCTTGACAGACCAACTCTCCGTAATCTTCTCAGGAAGTAGAGGCGCTGATGAGCTTCCTTAATAATTGATCTGTGTTCTCGGACAGGAAAGATCTTCCAGATTTGCACGCAGGATTTTGCAGTCTTGACCCTTTCATCCATCGACCGTGATATAAACAGGGACTGTGGGTCCCATCCTAATCCTTCGAAGTCCACAACCAGTTCCTTGATTTTTTAGGTGTTGGGGCCAGATTTTGTGCTGGCACCATGTGGACATTTGCTCGATCTCTCTCTATATCTGACTTCATCCCTTCAGTGATATGTTCCACAACAGTGGTGTCATCAGCGAACTTGATGATGGAGTTCGCACTATGACGGCTACTCAGTCATGAGTATAGTGTGAGTACAGCAGGGGGCTTAGCCGCAGCTTGAAATCCAAACATTAAACTAAGGAAATTCATTCTCTTTCACCAATTGCTAATAACCCTTTGTTCAAGCATCTATCATAGACTAAAAGTTTACATATTGGAAAATTAAGGAATAACACCCCACGGCGACTTTATGGATGGGAACTCTTCTCTCATTTCAAGAATTACAGTTGAAATATCACCTAAAGGAATCATATTTCAGATACCTTCAAGACGAGACTATTGAAAGCATTACTCAAGACTTACAAACGTTGCTGCCAGATATACTAGACGAATGTATGAATAGAAATTCGAATAAACAAGTTTACATCATATCTGTATAACCCTTTTACATATAGAAATCCCATCGTCAGAAGTAATTAGAGGATCCTGGGAAGAGGACTTGGCCTAAAATTCTAAATACAGAAGGAGAGAAACTTTTATATATACACAATTGTTCGATTAATGTTAGACATTCATTAATAGCATTAAAATATTCACAGACTTATTATTCAAAGTCTAACTGAATAGATGTTATCCAAATGTATCTTCTATTTGTGATATGTCTCCTTTCCTCTATTCCTCTATTCTTGATAAAAATTATAAATCTTACTGGTTTTTTCAAAAATGTCTTGTCTCGTTGATTGGAGCCCATTACGTCCACTCAGATTTGTGATCAATTCCACATGGCGATAAATAGAATAGATGCAACTCGACCTCAAAGATCGGGAATTTAAAGTCCCCTCACTGTGAATTTCTCTGATTCGCGGGTGAGAGCGTGTGAACCCTCTGGTTTTTTGCTGCATGGCGGGTACGTACCTTTATTCTGCACATTCCCGACGGTGCTGAACTCTTAGAAAATGAAAAATAAAAAGTTCTTTTTGAATTGTTTGGGAGAACAAATCGTGCCCTGTGCCATTCGGATACGATAGGCAGGCATGGCCTTTCCAGCGAGGCCATCCTGGGCTAAAGGCTTGGACCATCATACTGTCATGGCCACATCCGCAATTACCCCCGGTTCCATCCAGCTCCCAAACTGCAGCCGGGACACAAACACCTGTTGCAGCCGTCGGCATCTTCCCATGGTCCGTTGTCCCTACACGCTGGCCCTCTTCAGCCCTTGTCCCCGGTGGAGCTGGGAGACTAGCCCTATGGACGCTCCCAAACTTGTTCATTCTCCATATGCTGAGTTATCCATCACACGAGTTTTTATGTTCATATGTGTAAAATAATACAACGACATTATTATCATTGTAATTGATAATGAACAGTATGCTGCTGCCTATTCATCTGAAGTAATATTGTTTTAGAGGAACTTGATGAAAAGTTATGTGGAAGGTTACCTATCTTGCTGAAAATCACCACTTTTTTCGGCAGTAAACTGTTACAAAGGTTGTAAAATCAGGATGTGTTAGATGAAACTATTTTGTTGGTGGTTTATTTGAGGAAAAATGCTTTAAATTTGAAGGAACTGTGACAAAAATGTGATTGATTTTATTATTCTTAAATCAGTTATATTTTGCAGTGTTGTTCATCATAAAATACGACGGCTATGATGAATGCAATGGGCAATCTGGAAAAGAAGAGGATAAAAATAAATTAAATTCTCTAAAAGATTGCACCAAAATATTTTTACCATAGTTGAGATAAAAGATACTAGTATCTTTGGGTAGAGAAGTTCTCTATGTTGAAACAACATACAAAGTTGCAAAAATGTAAGTTTTATTTTCCGTTTCCCGAAATTAAAAGTAGACACTTACTGAAGAATCACCGTTCAGAAACATTTAGGAAAGGTGCAAGTTTGGAGGGGAAATGCACCAGACAGGGGCAGGTGAAATTAGTGTAGATTGTACCCTCGATTCCAGCATCTGCAGTTCCTTCTTTAACAACACGTTGGGCGGTGTGGGCCGCCAAGTTGGGTGTTTCCACACTGGGATTTTTTTGGGGGGGGGAGGGAGGCAATTGTGAGGGAAGGGAGTGTGGAGCGCCGGAGCCTGAGGGGGTGTGTAGAGGAGTAGTGTCCCCGGGAGTGGGGGAGTGAGCCTTCCAGCCGGTTGTTGGGGTGCGAGAGAGCAATGTCTGTCGGAGGAAGGTGCAGCGCCATAACCCGGGTGGAGGGGAGGAGACGCCACAGCCGGGTTGGGAGAGCGTCCGGCCGCCTCTCCTGCTCTTTTGCCAAAGATCATAGAGCTGGAGCGTGTCTGCTTTTGCCAAAGAGACTAGAGGAGGCTCGCTCTCGGATCTTAGCTTTTGCCGGCGCCGCTGCCACGGGCAAGGCGCCGCGACCCGGATGTGAAGAGCGGCGGCGGGGGCGGTGAAGAATGGCGGCGGCGGCGGCGATGGCGATGTTGGCGGCGGCGGCCCGGTCTGTGGCCGCTCGCAGTGAGACGGAGAGCGCCCCTGACCAACGCCCGCTGTCACGCGTCCAACCGCTGTTGCGGGGAGCTCGGGGAAGGACCGACTGCCGCCCGCCCCTTTTTTTTTTTTCCAGCCCGAGTGGATGGGGAACGGAGAAGTTATGTTTTTGTTTACAGCTGGACCTGGACTCAACGTCCAGTGAAGATGTGAGTGAGGGGGCAGATTGGGGGAAATGAGGATGGCGGTCAGCACCGGGATCCCGGCTGGGGGGAGTGCGGTCCTTGGCTTGGTGTGGGGCGGTTTGCTTTGGGGCTATGGTAGGTGCGGGTGGGAGAGATGGGTCCTTGGATGTGGTCAGGATGTGACTGGGTTGGGATGGGGTTTGTGGCCCTTGGGTGCAGGTTGGCGTGCAGTGGTGTGGGGACCTTGGGAGTGGGCTGCTGCAGGTTTGGGGATGCGATGGGACGGTAAATCCTGGGATTGGGAGGGAGGGGGGTGTCAGGCTGGGTTGCGGGAGAGTTGGGACCAGTACTGGGTATGAGAGGGAGGCAAGTGTGGTCAAGTCCTGGGGATGCGTGCAGGGGAGACAGACCAAGCCAAGTGTGGTGTGGTAGAGGATGTGTGTCGTGGGTGGATGAAGAGGATTAATTTCTTGAAAGATACAACGTGGAAGCATGCCCTTCAACCCAGAGTCCATGCCAACCATCACACAAGTTCTCACACACGTGGGCATGGAGAACGTTGAGTTCAATGTGGAGTATACAGATATGCAAGGTCAGTATGAGATTAAGAAGGAGGAGTGTTGGGGGTCTTGAAGAGCTTTAAGGTGGGATAAATTCCCAGGAGTGATGGCATTTATCGCAGGTTATTCGAGAGAGGCATAAGAGGACTTGTGGAACCTTGACATGCGAGGTCTGGAGGGTGGGAGAGTAGCAAATGTCTCTTTACAAGCGGAATGGAGAGAATCCTGGAATTATGGCTGGTGAGTAATGTCAGTGGTAGGGGAGCTATTGGAGAGAAATCTTCTGGTTAAAATCTACTCCCATTTGGAATACAGATGTTAATTCGGGGCTGTGAAAATGGTTTTTCACTGTACCTCAGTATACGTGGCAATAATAACTAAACTAAAACAGGTCAGCATTTTGAGCACAAAAAAGCGGAGAAACTCAGCGGGTGCAGCAGCATATAGGAGCGAAGGAGATAGGCGACGTTTCGGGTCGTGACCTTCGACCCGAAAACGTCGCCTTATCTCCTTTCGCTCCCTTAGATGCTGCTGCAACCGCTGAGTTTCTCCAGCTTTTTGTGTACCCTGATTCTCCAGCATCTGCAGTTCCTTCTTTAAAAGCATTTTGAGCACAACAGGTCGCATCTAATTACTGATCGAGTTTTCTGAGGAGGTGAATGAAGTGATCGATGAGGGCAGGAGGAGGATGTTGTCTGTATGTTGATTTTAGTAAAGCATTTGATAAAGTCCCACATGGTGTCTAATCCAGAATAAGGATGCACATGATTAACAGTGACTGGATGTATGAACTGGTTTACTGATAAAGGACAGTGGTTGTGGTGGAAGGAATTATCAGGTTGGTGGTCTGTGACCAATGAGTTAATGGGGATCTGTGTTGGGACCACTGATGTTTGTACGTCTAAAAATGGACAGGACGTAAATATAGGACAGGTGGTTGATCTATTTGACGATTATTGCCAATGTTGCTGGTGTCGTGGTCTGTAAGGAAGGCTGTAAAGGTATAACGTGGGATATAGACGAATACAGAAATGGGAGGAGAAAATGGCAGATGGAATTTATCCAAGAAGTGCGAGGTGTTGCACTTAGGAGGTCAACTGAAAGGGGAAAATGGCTGGACCCTTAACGCATTGAGGGATCTTGAGGTCCTAGTCCAGGGGTCTAACTTGTTCTGCATTGGGGCCAGGAGCATGCCTGAGAGCGGATGGTGGGCCACATCTATCTCGTGTAACCTGGATCCGGGCCCGGAGGGCAGGCATCAAATCATGTGTTCCACATAGATCCCGCCCCTTCGAAGGACGCTCCACCCAGACCATGGCCCATATTACGGGGTGCTCACGAACATGGCACGCCTACAGACCATTGCCTTGGCTCTGTTCTACGGGTGGCACAAATATCGTACTCACTCCCGGCCTATGAACCCCGATCGACAGTGAAGCCCAGACAAAGACGGTGCGCGGCCATGCCAGCGGCTTTGTGCAGGATGCGGTACAGCCAGAACTCGGCAGCTCCCGCCATTGCAGCCATCAGCGCAGACTTCTTTGCGTCCGTGTGTCACCGCGCCTGGGTGACCGCAGCTCGGGCCCGGGAGGGAGGCGCACTGGCCTCATGCAGGGCGATGGGCGCAGGATAGAATGCGTATCTTTTTCACAGTGTTTTACCCGATCCTCAGTCTGAAAATCACCTTCCAGGTACCAGAGATGGACGGACGTTGCGGGCACAGATTGATTACGGGGAAAAAAAATATGCCGCGGGCTGGATGATTTTGGGTTTATGTGCCGTATTCGGCATGGGCGTAGGTTGCCGACCCCTGTCGTAGTCCATAAGTAAGTAAGTTTATTGGCCACGTATTCACATGCAAGGAATTTGCCTGTTGTCTGCCCACCAGTAACACATTGACATACAGTGACAGTTACGAATGACTCAGGAAAACACTAAACATTAATAATATTAAAAACCTTAATGATCCAAAAAACATTGATCAAGCATGTGAACAACCAAAATACCAGATCAACGGGAGGCCAAAGGATTTTTGGCTGTTGAGTTGAGCAAATACTTGTGGATGAAAACTGTTTTTAGGTCTGGCTGTGGCAGCTTTGACAATCCGCAGTTGCCTTCCAGAGGGAAGTGGATTCAAAGAGTTTGTGGCCCTGGGTGAGAGGGTTCAGAGATGATTTTGCCTGCTCGCTTCTGGCCCTTGCAGTGTACAATTCATCAATGGAGGGAAGGTTGCAGCAATAACCTTCCTGCTGATCGGACGATTGCTGCAGCCCAGGTGTCGTGCTTGATGGCTGAGCCAAACCAGACCTGATGGAGAAGGTGAGAACATAGTGTCCGATGGCATGTAGAATATGGACCATCATTGCCTGTGGCAGCTGCGTAGGAAGTACATCCTCTGTGGTGCCTTTTTGACTGTGGATTATGGACTTCCTGAATATATATATAACTATATAACTTCTGAATTCTCAACACAAGTAGTTAAATAGGCAAGTAGGTTATGAAGGCATATAATATGCTTGCTTTCATGGTCGGGTCATTGATTATAAGAGATTAGGGAAATCATGATGGGATTATGGGATGTTGTTAGCTGCATTTGAAGTATTGCATGCAATTCTCATTTGCTCATTACTGGAAAGGATGTTAGAAAACTTTGGAAAGAGTGCAGGAGGTGGTTGACAGAATGGTATGGATTAGGGGGTATTAGCTACAGGGAGAGGATGAGCAGACTTAGAGCATATTTTCTTGGAACACCGGAGGGTGTGGGGGACCTGATAGCAGTATATACAATTATGAGAGGCATAGATAGGGTAGACATTCAGAACCTTTTCTTCTGGACAGAAAGATAAAATACTGGAGGACATAGCTTTAAGGTGAGAGGGGCAAAGCTTAAGGAGATGTAGAAAACATAGAAATTAGGTGCAGGAGTAGGCCATTCATCCTTCGAGCCTGCACGCTTTCAATATGATCATGGCTGATCATCCAATAAGTATCCCGTACCTGCCTTCTTCTCATACCCTCTGATCCCCTTAGCCACAAGGGCCACATCCAACTCACTTAAATATAGCGCAGGGCAACCTTTTTACACTGGTGGTGAGTGCTAGAACGCATGCTTGGATGTGTGGTTGAAGCAGACCTGATGATGGTATTTGAGAGAATTTTAGATAGGTATACAGGGCTCTCGCTGATAACTTTTTGTCCCTGTTGCCAGCCGGGCAACCTTGGCAGCGTTTTAGGTTGCCAAATGACAGTTTAGGTGGTCATTTATGGTGGCTTGCATGACCATGCGATAATGTGCTCTGATGAAGTGCGTAGTTACCAGTCGGAATTATACTCAACGAAGCATTCACATATTATTGCTGCTTCAATAAAGTCACAAACTAAACATATTCACCAATCAAGACATGAAATATACCACAATGACCTGCAGCTAAATTATTAGACAGCATCTCAACTCTTTTTACACATTGCAATTATGTAAGTTCTATTAGTTCTTTCCACTTCCAAACAAATATGTGGTTGGATTATTCAGCGTATGATCAACCTGGACCATGGTAACATATATGCTTACATATAGTTGTGAATGTTGCTCATTAAATAAAAACAGTACTGATACTCCATATTAAGAGCATTGATTTGCCGTTAAAAGAATTCTGTAATAACGTGTCAACGGCAGCAGTGACATCGAACACTGCGATTTTAAATGTTTCACGTGTTCACAATTTAATTAATCCATCTTTATGGATTAAAACAATTAATAACATTGGGAATTAAAAACACATTTAAATTGCACTCCGTTATCAAACAGTTAATGTTCGCTCTGAAGACATTTCAGACATAGGGTCTGGAGGGGGTGTGTGTGAATCAGTGCGGGGTGGATGGATGGCGGGGGTAGGGTTAGAAGCCAGTCATGCAGAATGGATGGGATTGAGGCAGGTGAATTAGTACGTGTTGGTTGGAGTAGGTGAATTGTGAGGGGAGAGCACCGGGGATGTCAGTGGTGTTGAATGGGGGGTTCAGTATGGGATGGATGGGGGTAGACAATAGTGCTGGAGAAACTCCGCGGGTGAGGCAACGTCTATGGAGCGCATGGGAAATGGGCAACGTTTCAGGTCGAGACCGTTCTTCAGGGACTGTTCCCCCATTTTCTTGAATGGGTGAGGATCAGTCAGGTGGGGTGGGTGGGGGGGGGTTAGGGGGGGGGGGTGGGAGGATCAACGCAGGATGAATTGAGGGGGTCATTACAGTGTGGAATGGAGCGTTTGTGCAGGATGAATGGTGATCACTACAGGGTGAATGAGGGGAAGGAGGGAAGATGCAGGGTGAAATGGAGCGAGGGTCAGTACGGGATTTGAATGTGTGGTTTAGTACAGGATGGAGGGGGATCAGTACAGGCTGGATGGAAGAGAAGTGCAGGATGGATGGGAAAGGAGTAAGTACAGGGTGAATTGGGGAACCAGTGTAGGATGGATGGATGGGGGGTTGCAGGAGAATCAATGTGAGGAGGATAGAGTGAACGCGCAGGATGAATAGATGGGGGGGGGGGGTGGGGGTGTAGATGGGAGAGGAGCACAGGGGATGTCTGTGTGGAATGAATTAGAGACGGGAATGGGGATCAGGCTGCGGGAGGAGGGAGGGTCCCAGGATAAGGGGGTGGGGGGGATTACAAGGGGGGGGGGGGGGAGGGGGGGGAGGCAGGAAGATCGCGCTCTCGACAACATTGCCCCGCTGCCATTGGCCGCTGGGAAATCCTCGCCACCGCCTCCCTCCTCCGCCAGCAACAGCAAGGTGCGGGGCGGGGTCCAGCTCAGGGATCCTATAGCTATAAGATCTTTAGTTTGTGGGTGCAGCTGCTTCAGACGAGTCGGAGCGACACAGGGGCTTTTGCCACAGCGGGCCGCGGACAGTGGCTAACCGCGCGATGTAGTGTGGTTGCTCCTCCGCTCCTGCACCCCGCCAGCCCTGAATGATGGCTCGTTTATGCTTTATCCGCTACGATAACCGCTTACAAGTGGTAGGCGTGACAAACCCTCCCAGGGAGGAGCCGGGCTTTACCAGGTAGGAGGGAGGAGCCACTGTCGCGGGGCGCCCACAGACCAGGCCTGGGAATCCGGGCCCCCACCCTTCTCAGGCTAGTGCGCCCTACACCCCGCCCAGCTCCTGAAATGGCCTCTGCTAAATACGAGGAATAACCGCTTAAACCCTCCCCGCACGCGCCCATAGGTGTGGCGGGTCGGCCCGGGGAGGAGGCGGGAGGGAGGGGCTCCCTCGGAGTGCGGGAGGGTTTGTTTTGAAAAGCGGTTTTCGTCGTTAGCTGCTTTACAAGCAGAGGCCATTATCAGGCCGGCGGGGTGCGGGAGGAGGAGGGGATGGAGCCACTGTCGCGGCCGCTGCTGCTGCTGTGCGGGCCCCGTTCATTCACTCCGACCCCTTCCTCACCCCCCGCATCTAGTATCTTTGCGGCGCTCACAGCCGTCGCCCGACACGAAACGTTGTGTTCCTTTTCTCCAGAGATGCTGCCTGACCCGCGGAGTTACTCCAGTTTTTTGTGTCTATCTTCGGTACAAACCAGTATCTGATTGCCAAGCCGGGCAAAATGACTCAGTGTTTGGTTGCCCGGCGTGCTTTTGAGTGTCCCCCCTTTTTTTGTCATTGGCACCCGGGCAACCGCTAATTTCAGCGAGCCCTGGTATATAGATACTGCTAGGCCTGCTAAGTTCGCAAAAAAGGAGCCTCAGGCTGCGGCGGGGAGACAATGGGGAGCCCCCCGGCGCGGGGTGACCGCTGTGAAGAAACAATGGGGGACCCTGGTGTGCGGGGGAGGGACACGTTGGGGGCACTAGTTTCAGAAATCCCCGTCAACGGGGATAAGTCTCTGTTCGTTTGTTTGTTTGTTTGTTCGTTCTGGTTTGTTCCGGTGAAGGCGTTGTGCATATAGCAGCCAGCCAACAGTCGTTTGTCCTTTTCTATTTTTGCACTTTTAATTTCAAGTTTTTGTGTACCTTATGTGTTGTGACTGTTGGCAGACCAATTTCCCTCCGAGGATGAGTAAAGTTTTATCGTATCGTATACTGGGAATGGAGGGCTATGGATTATGTACAACTAGAAAAGAAATGGTCGGCATCATATTCGGCACAGGCATTGTGGGCCAAACGGCCTGTTTATGTGTTGCACTGTTCTATGTTCTATGAAACCGGATCACCTGGAGGAAACCCACATGGTCACAGGGAGAACTTGCTGTGTGGAAGCAGAGAGTGATGGTGAAAGATGACTAGAGGCCCGTGATGTGTCTTGGAGATTTGTGCTGGATCCATTGTTGTTTATCATCTATAGCAACGATTTGAGTGAGAGTGTACAAGGCATGACTAGTTGGCTTGTAGATGACACAGACATAGGTGGTATTGTTACAGCGGGATCTTGATCAGCTGGGCAACTGGGCTGAGGAGTGGCAAATGGAGGTTAATAAAGATAAGTGTGAATTTTGGGAGGTCAATCCAGAGCAGAAACTTCACAATGAATGTTCGGGACCCAAGAAGTGTTGTGGAGCGAAGGGATTCTTATGTTTCCGGAAAGTTACAACATAGGTAGAAAGGGTGGTGAAGAAGGCTTTTGGCAAGTTTGCCTTCATCAGTCAGGGAAATGCGTACGGAGGTTGTAACATTATGTTACATTTGGATAGGATATTGGTGAGGTTGCACCTTGTGTATTATGTTCAGTTTAGTCAACCTGCTATAGGAAAGATACCATTAAGCTATAAATGTTGCAGAGCAAATTTAGAAGGGTGTTGCAGGACTCAAAGGCCTGAGCTAAGTGCAGACATTGGAAAGACAAGAACTTAAATTGCTGGAGTGCAGGAAGCTAAGTTATATTATAGATGTGTATAAAATCAGGAGAGTGGTAGAGTGAATACACAGAGTCTTTTTTGCAGGGTAGGGGAATCAAGAAGAGAAGAAATGGGTGAAAGGAGAAAGATTTAGCAGGGAGGAGCCTCAGGAACATATTTTTCACAGGGAAGGTGGGGGAATTAGCTGCTAGAGGAAGTAGTTCCAGGTACAATAAGAACATTTAAAAGAGATTTGAACAGCTCTGTCTGAAGAAGGGTCTCGCCCCGAAACATCACCTATTCCCTTTCTCCAGATATGCTGTCTGACCCGCTGGGGTCTTCATGTGTCTGTGAACAGGTACATTGATATAACATAGAATCATACAGCACAGGAATGGGTCCTTTGTCCCACAATGTTTGTGCTGAACATGATGCTAAGTTAAATGATCTCATCTGCTAGTACATGATCCATATCCCTCTATTCCTTGCATTTCCATGTACATATCTAACCTTTAAACACCACAAACACACAGAGCCCTCCATAATGTTTGGGACAAAGACCCATCATTTATTTATTTGCCTCTGTACTCCACAATTTGAGATTTATAATAGAAAAAATAACACGTGGTTAAAGTGCACATTGTCAGATTTTATTAAAGGCCATTTTTAAACATTTTGGTTTACAATGATCATGTCTATTCATAGAAGTAAGGTGCGACAATGATGAAATGCATACATTCAGAGAAGTCCCGCGAAGGACCAAGGCATCTTTTTTCCCAATAGGAAATTTAAACATTTTCATGATTTGACATTTCAAAATCGATTCATTTAGTTTCCAATAAAGATGCATTTGTAGTCAAAGGCATCACAAAGTATAGAATTGTGGTGGTGGTGTGGTATGAAGAACTAGCTTAATCGTAAAATCGATTGAACTGGGCTGAGTTTCAATATAGGCTGTTTTCCCAGTGGAACTGCCTTCCAAACGTCAGTGCGCTTTTGATATCTGAGTCTGTATTACGACATTGTAAATTGGCAATGTACTGGAGGTCAGTTATTGCAAAATCTAATTTTGCACTTTGCAGCTGGACTTGACACTGAATCCCTTGTCAGTTCCAGATGAATGGAGTCATCTTGTGTATGCCACGCCCAGCTGGCATAAAACTGAGGACAGATGTATTCTCCATTATAAAGGCTAGTTTAGGTTAAGCTTTTTGTTTATTTTTTTAAGGAAAGTGTGTGCCATAAATTTATTTTAAGTATTTTAAATTCCATTATCCGAACACATGGGCATCACTGGTAGCATCTACGGTAAGGACCATGATCAAGACCATGAGTTTGTACATTCTCCCTGTAACCGCAGGGGGGCTGTCAACACAATTGACGCAGTGATGTCTTATGTAAATTGTATTGCCTCACTGTACTGGGTGACTAAAGATAAAAACTTACAATTGTTGTTTCTTTTGCATGAGCATGGAGAGCATAGATAAGATGAACTGCCACAGTTTTCTCCAAGGTAGTGAGATCCATCCACCACCCTCTATGTTAAACAGTTCCCCCATGTTCCCATTAAATCTATCCCCTCTCACTTTAAACCCTTGTACCCTGGGGCTTGACTTCCCTACTCTGGGTATAAGACTCTGTACATTTACCCTATATATTCCCCTCATGATCTTATAGACTTCTATAAGATCACCCCTCATCCTCCTGTGCTGCAAGAAATGAACTTCTAGTCTGCACAATAACTTTTGTAGGTTAGGCTCTCAAATACTGACAACACCCTTGTAAAACTTCTCCACACTCTTTCCAGCTTAACAATGTCCTTCCTGTAGCAGGGTGACCAAAACAGAACACAATACTCCAAATGCCTCGCCAAGGTCTTGGACAACTGTAACATTATATCCCAACTTCATATCCTTATTGATAATGAAGGCCAATGTGCTGAAAGATTCTGAACCACCCTATCTACCTGTAATACCGCTTTCAAGGAAGTATGCACCTGCACTCCTGGATCACTTTGCTCTACAACACTCCCTAGAGCCCTGCCATTCACTGTGAAGGGCTTCCCAAAATGGAACATTTCACAGCTATCTGCATTAAACACCCTTATTCATTCCTCAGTCCATTTACCCAAATGATCAAGATCTTGGTGTAATTTTTGACACTCATTTTCCCCCATCTATTATTCCTTCCCACTTTAGTGTCTCTGCAAACTTACTAGTCATGCCTCATACATTTCACATCCATATCGTTAATATAAACACAAACAACATGGGCCAGGACCACTCCCTGAGGAACATCACTAATCTGAGACTTCCAGTCTGAAAAACAGCCTTCCACAACTATCCTCTGCTTCCTTCCATGAAGCCAATTCTCTATTCAGTTGGCTAGCTCTCCTGGATCTCATGCAATCGAACCTTCCAGGCTAGTCCACTATGCAGCACCTTATCAAATGACTTGCTGAAGTCCATTTAGACAACGATATTGGCAACCTTGTCAACCTTATGGTTACTTCTTCTAAAAGCTCAATCAGGTTCATAAGTCATGATCTTCCATGTTGACTATCCCTAATCAGGATTACCTCTGCTCAAGACGAAATGCCAATTATCCAAAAATGTGAAACCCTGTCCCCTGCACCAACTCCTCAGCCACACATTCTTCTGTCCTATCTTCCTGTTCCTGCCCTCACTAGCATGTGGCACCAGGAGTAATCCAGAGATCACTACCCCCAAGTTCCTCATCCCTTTTCTGATCTGTGTCATTTGTGCCACGTTTACAGTGACCTGGCTGCTCACTCTCCCCCGTGAGAATATCATGCAGCCACTCTGAGATATCCTGGTACCTGGCACACTAAAAGCTCTGTCCCATGGTACGAGTTCATTCCAAGAGCTTTCCCAAGTTTGCCGTGATTCGAACCCAGAGATTTACGGTACTGGCCACTCGTTGGTACTCGGGGCTCTCGTGGACATTTTTAAACGTTGAAAAATCTTCACGAGTCTTCCCGTCCTTACCTGCCGTTAGCGAGTATTCCCGAGTACCTGTCGTTAGCGTTACGAGCCGCTAAGAGGCGTCCCCGAGCTCCGACGTACCCGCTACGTTCATTCTCCGTGCTTACCACGAGTTTGATTTTTTTTAAACTTGGGAGAGCTCTTGGAATGAACTTGTACCGTGGGGCAGGGCTTTAACACATCCCACATACATTAGGGACAATGTACAATTTTACCAAGCCAATTAACCCACAAACCTGTACGTTGTTGGCGTGTGGGAGGAAACCAGAGTACCCGGAGAAAGCCCGCGCAGGTCACGGGGAGAACATCCAAACTCTGTATAGACAGTGCCCCCTAGTCAGGATCAAACCTGTGTCTCTGGTGCTGTAAGGCAGCAACTTTACTGCTGCACCATCATGCTACTCCAATGTGGTTCTCTAATGTGGTCTGTAGGGAACTATACCTGGACACAATTCCCATAGATACTGTACAGTCATCATGGGCAGCAGCAGTTTAATTGACTTCCCACGTTCCATCACTACTGCACTAAAACCAAGAAGAACAAACAGCACCGCAGTCACACACGAGGAGCAGCAGAGTGTACCTTGTGTCCTCTGCTCAGCCTCCGTGCCTCAGTCTCCTCGCCAAAACCTCATACTTCCCCTCTACACGGCAATTCCCCTTCACGTAACACGTCTCCTCCACACCACACGCCACGACATTTAAAAAAATCGGCTTCGTAATAAGCCCATTTTGATAACTCACCATTCCACTGACTGCCTTTTGAAATCTCATGCTGCCACTCTGATTCTGAAATAGACTCCTAAATGCTTCCTTCCTGAACACATTTGCTTCTTTTCCTGCTCTGCTTTTAGGATCCTGTTTTAAAATTTTCTTTGGCATTTTTCGTAATATCTCTGTGGCATGGTGTGTGTTGAAACTTTATTATTTGCTTTGTATACGTCTTTGAAGTTTTTCTTTACGAAAGATACCACATAAGTGCTATAATTTTGAACCAGGTTTAACTGATCATCTTGTATTGTAGCTGGTATTTGTTCTTCTCCAATTATCTCAGATTGTGTATCAAAAATAAAAAAAAATGTTGTAACAATAATTTGTTGCATACATTTTCATCTCATGAAATTTCAAAATGTTGATATTTTCTATTGGTCAGTAAGTAGCAACCATTGAAATTTCTGGAAAAGTAATTATTGTTGCTGTTTTATTTCCTGCATATTTTTCAAATTGCTGACCATTAATTAAATTGCAATAATACTGTGCCTTATTTCAAATTATTTGCACTATTATATATGTATAATTGCTGTGTGCACTTTAATTTTGTAAATTAAGAATAATATAGTTAAAATAGTTAAACTTTAAATTTGTGTAATGGAAGAAAAGCATGAGGTTTACTAAGTTTTTTGAGTATGGATGCAGCATGCTGCTAAGATCACTGTATCTTGTTATTCCTGTGTGTATGTAGTGGAAGTTTGGAAGGAAAGCGGGAGCAAAAAAGCTATAAAGCTCTTCTGGAAGATCCATTGCTTAAATTCTCAGGCTTGTACCAGGAATCCTGTTCAGATCTGTACGTAACAGGCCAGGTATTTGCAGAAGGAAAACCACTGGCTCTTCCTGTTCGTACTTCTTACAAAGCTTTCAGCACTCGATGGAAGTAAGTATAACCTGCTGCTGAGAGTTGTTTTTGAGATGGGTTTTCTGATTTGGATGTGTTCAGAGTACAGAAATGTAAATCTCTCCAAAATACTGTACACCAATCATTGTGGAACCTTTTACCTTTGGAAACATTGTAATCCTACATTTTGATGTCAAAAGGGCCTGTCCCACTTAGGCGACTGCCGGCGACAAGGCAGTTGCCATACGGTCGCCGGGGTGTCGCCCAAAGAGTCGTACCGTTTTTCTGGTCGCCGCTGGATTTTGAAATGTTCAAAACTTTTTGCCGACAGTCAGCGACCGTGGACTTGTCGTAGCTTGTCTTCTCCTGACGTAGGTGCTGTCCTATCTTGTCGCCAGGTGATGTACGTTGTCGCCGGTGCTGACTTCGGTGAATTCCATTGGCAACTACCTACGTCAACTGGCGACAGGTACCGGCGACTGAATTGTCTTCAGTTGTCGCCGAAGGGTCGTAGCTTGTCAAATCTTATCGCGAGTGAAGGCGGGTTGTCTTCGGTTGCAGTAGGTTGCCGTAGCTTGACGTTGACTGGGTGGTAGGTTGTTGTAGCTTGTCGTAGACATTGTCATGGATATTGTAGTAGGGGTGTCCAGTCACCGGTTTTTCGGCGACGTGCTACGACTATGACAGTCGCCGGCAATCACCTAAAAAACATGCCTAAGTGGGACAGGCCCTTAACTTATGTTTATCTTTAAACAGTAGCATTGGATTGCAACATCCTCACTAATGTAGCACACCTGAAGTTTGTTTGGATGTTTAGATGTTATCACAGAAGTTGAGATTATTATCTCAACGTCTTCCTCTATTCGTGTCTTTAGTTCTTTCACTGGCTAGACGTATGTAATCTTAGTTTTAAATAACAGATCACCTAACTGGAATAATAGTTCTGAAACAATACAACAAAATCAAAATGATTTGGAAGGCTTTTGTATAAGCATTCCAGTGCTACGCAATAAATTTAGTATTTACGAGAAAAGTAATGATGTCTGTTTTGCTTTAAAGCTGGAACGAATGGTTAAAGTTGCCTGTAAAATACCCAGATTTACCACGGAATGCTCAAGTAGCTCTCACAATTTGGGATGTATATGGACCTGGAAAAGCTGTCCCTATTGGAGGAACCACTGTTACACTTTTTGGAAAATATGGGTAAGATGAGTTCTCTATAATGTGATTTCATCAATTGATTACGAAATGAACAGAATCTATTTCAGTCATCTCGTGAAGAAGATGACAAGATAAATGATGATAATTTATGTGAATAACACATGGGTAATATTGTCCTCTGTAGCGAGTTAATGCGAAACATAGAACTAGAGCGAACAGGTGATCGATGCTCAGTGTGCACTCGGTGGACCTGAGGACCTGTCTCCATGCTGTTTCGCTCAACTAAACTAAACTCTATAATGTCTATGACTATTTTAATTATGCTGATGTTCCTGGACAACAAAAAGTTTATTGTTATTCATCTGGTATATTATTAAAGGTACAGATGTCTACAAGGAACATTTGTTTCAATTGTGGAATTCTTTTAAAAATAAAACATATTATTTAAATACTTTATCTTATGAAAATATACAGTGAAAGAAGTGCACTTCAAGTTCTAAATTGGTGTGAAATGTAACTGAATGTAGCATTTTTTGAGTTTGCTAACATTGTGAATTATAACTTAATTATTTTTTGTGATTCAAAAATGAAAGATGGTCAGAAGTAGCTACTGTAATTCCAAGTACATGCATTTTATTGTTGGCAGTGATGAGGTTAACTTTATACTAAGCTTTGCAAAGATCTTTCATATTTCAAAATGAAACAATTTGCAACATGTGGGCAACATCACAAAAGATTACTGTTTTAAACTAAGATCACATGAGTCGTCATGTGAATGAATTTGATTGATTTGAAACTCCTCTTTCTAATCTGTAGGACAGTTTCTTTCCTGCTGCTTTCCTGAAGTCATTCAAACCCATTGCGATTTAACATTTGTGATCTAGATTAAATATTGTTAATACTAACAAATTATTTTACCCCTATTTTGATCTGTTTATGAGTGAGGAGTCATTTTGCAATATTAGAATAAAATTAAGTGCTCCCTATATTCAATTGACTTTACTTTATTGCATTCATTAATTAAATATCAGAATGAAGTGGTCAGCAATGAGCAGAAAAGCATTTCTTTTAACGTCTTAAATTGAGGTCATTTAATACAGAAATTGAAAATGGGTCTTCATGTGGATATATACATGAGAATAAAATTAGAGAATGACAAGTGATGGAACATAGAACAGTATAGCAAAGAAACAAGCCCTTCAGCTCACCATTTATGCACCGACTATGATGCAAATCTGAATGAATCTCATCTGGCCACATGTGGTCTCTTCTGCATGTTCATATATCTCAAAATGCCTTTTTAAAGATATGATACAATACGATAGAACGTTAATTATCCCAAGAGGGAAATTGATCTGCTAACAGAAAATACATGAAACATGAAAATAAAATGATGCGGAAAGAATTGGGGATGTGCAAGTAGATGTGGAAAGGATTGGGGAGGAGTTGTACAGTTTGCTAGCCAAAGGGAAGAAGGATCTCCTGTGGTGTGCTATCTTAATTACTTTGCTACCTCACCTGGCAGCAGATTCCAGGCATCTACATTGCTCAGTGGACAGTATAGAATCAACCACATTGAATAGGTATAGATCTGGTAAGGATGACAGACAGATAAAAGCTAGACTGAATAGGGATTACAATTTCCCCCCCCCCCCCCCCCGTTCCCCTGCCCCTGAAGGACATTCATGAGCTGGAAGGATTTTAACATTCTTGAAGTTTTTACAGTCATAGTTATGGGCCTGTCCCACGAGGCGACTTTTTAGGCCACTGCAGGAGACTATGGGGACAGTCCCCACATGGTCGCCACATGTTCGTGGGTGGTTGCCGGTGAGTCTCCTTCATAGTCGTGAGGAGTTCCCGCATTCTGGGAACTAGTTGCGGCCTCATTATGGTCGGCGTTAATTTTTCTACATGTTGAAAAATTAGCGGTGACTAGAATGAAGCCGCCATGGAGAATAGCGAGAATTCTCGAGCCGTAGTTGGGTCGCCAGGAGGTCCTAGTGGATTGCCAGGAGGTCGGAGGTTCTCGTAGGTTGTAGCCGGTGTTGACCAGTGAATTTCATTGGCTCATTGGGGAAAAAAAAAGATAAGCAGTAGTTTTCAGAACCAAGGATAACCGACCAGTAATATTAAATGTCCGCCAAGCTTCACAGTCGTGTATCTCTGGCTTCTTAAAAGCTATCTCCACTCCTTCTCCCCCCCTCTTACCGTGCACTGAGCTTTAGCCATCTTTTTACAGTGCCAACCTTCCTGTTCATTGCAGTGTGTGTCTGTTTCACCTTGGCTTTGCATCATGTGAATTTTTTAGACAGCGTTCCCCCCGCTTGGCCTGACCCCGCCTGCATAACGGGCTGGTGAAGGAAGCGATGTGTCTGTGTATGTTCCTCTCTGACAGTCGCCATTCCAGTTGTCGGTTTTTCAGGCGACTGCCGGCAACTTGACAGTCGCCGGCAGCCTGCTGAAAAATTGCCTAATTGGGACAGGCCCATTAGTTATTGCTTCCAAATCGCTGACTGTTAACAAATTAAATTCCTCAGCTGCATATTGGGTAGTTCTCAGTCGAAAAGTTTTCTTAGTAAAATATAAATGGAACATTTTTTCAGTAGAAAATAAATTGAAGCTATTAATTGATGCTGAAACAAATTTCAATTAACGATATTTACAGTTGGGATGAATATGTTCATCAAGCTTTTGGTTTCATAGCATTTTGATTAAACTTTAATATAGAATTCCTCACCTACCCTTCACAATTCTAACCAGTTTTGAGTTGCCTTATAGAAACAAGGCAGATGCTGATTGACAAAAAAAAGTGCTGGGGTAACTTAGCAGGTCAGGCAGCATCCCTGGCAGACATGGATAGGTGATGTTTTAGGTCGGGGCCCTTTTTCAGACTGCCTTCAGAGTTGCTTTACTGTTTTTTTGTGTTGACTGGTTACTGTTTTTTGGATGTAGTTAAATACCGACTGTCTCCAACGGCACTTTCTGAATTTAGATTTTTATTGTGACTCCTGCCTCACAAAGAGATGCATTGATGATCAAACAGTTCTGCTTCATTTCATACTTAATTTATGTGCTGTGGAGGAATTTGGCAATGACATTTTCCTCTTATGCTTTTAATTTGCAGCATGTTCCGACAGGGTATGCATGACTTGAAAGTTTGGCCAAATGTAGAAGCCGATGGATCGGAACCCACAAAAACAGCGGGCAGGACTACGAGCAATGTGTCTGAAGATCAGATGAGTCGCTTAGCAAAGGTAGGATTTGGACTTAAATTATGTATGATATATAACATTTGTAAATAAAGGAGTAAATCACTTTAAACTGGATGTATCACATTATTTTTTGGCAAATTTATTTGGCAAATTAATCTGACGATGAAAGCAGTGTTGAAGTATAATGTAATATCATTACACTGATTATTTGAAAATGCTTTCTCCAGAATCGGTATCAACTGGAGTGATTAAATATTTAAAGTAAATAAAACCTGTTTCTTGAAACACTTCAATGAGCTAGCTGGTTATCTTAAAGATTTTATTTTCGTCCATGAATATCCAAAAAATGGATAAGATAAGAAACCAAAATGGATGCTTCTGGAGCCAAGGGCGCCGCACGATTGGCAGCCCCGTCAACAGTCTGTCTTTTTAAATTATTTTTAGTGCGTTTTAAAGTTTGTGTAAATGTTCTCTGGTTTGTTTTATGTAGGGTGGGGGTCAGGGGAGACTTTCTTTCAATCTCTTACCCTGCCGGAGATGTGATTGTTTTCTGGATCGCGTCTCCGGTCGTTCTGCGGCCTAACAATCGTGGAGCTGGAGGCCTCGCTCGGTACTGACTGAGCCTCATCGTGCGGTGTGGACTTGCCATCGGAGCCGATTCCTTGCCTAGGAATGATGCTCCAACCGCGGCCTGCGCACTTTAACATCAAGGGCTCGCGGTCTCGGGAGAGACCGAGTCGGGAGCTCCAACGCCGCAGAAAGTTTGATCACGCCCCGACCCTAGGTCCGATTGCCGGTGCGTGGGAGCTGAGATGCCCCCTCCCCCCCCCCCCTGACGCGGAGGGCCCGACCGCTGGCTATGGGAGTCAAGATCGTCCCATCAACAGAAAGCTCGAGGCCCCCAATCGCGGGAAAATAAAGAAGGGAAGAGATTGAACTTTTTTTTCGCCTTCCATCACAGTGAGGAATGTGGGGGATTCACTGTGGTGGAATGTTTATGTTAAAATGTATTTTGTGTGTTCTGTTGCTTTTTATTTGTACGACTGACTTGGGAAATGAAATTCCTCGTATGTTGCAAAACATACTTGGCTAATAAAGTATTATTGTATTGAGAACAATAGTGTTGGTCAAATCCTTGCAGTTACAGAAGTCTTCTTCCTCGTGTCCGGCCATCTTCTTTATATCACGTCCTTTTTCCTGTCGGGTCGGGTGACGGTGATGTTCGGTGGTTGCCAGAATGGCTACTTCAGTCAGTCACTGGTTCGTTCTGGTCGTCAGCATTGCCGGTGCGCCACGTGGAGGCTTTTCTGCTTGCATCCCAGTTACAGACTGAAGTTAAACATAGTTAGAGGTTGCAAGAATTGACATGAAATGCACATTGATATTAACACTAAGAAAATTATTCTTATTGAGGGATGATGTGTAACTTGCACTTTCTCTGAAAAGTAAAATAATTTAGAACAAGATGGCAAAGCATGGGAGGCTGGTGTGATTTGGCAAACTACCCATACTCAAACAAGCTATTTTGTTTAAACAAGTTGTAATGGAGTTTACAACTTTTTGGTTAATTTGTGATCGCTTGACAATTAATTTATTTAGGAAGGGATTCTTAGTTGTATACAGTATTCATTGGTCGATAATTAATTAATTATTTAAATTGGTTATCACGATGGAAATAGGCTGTATACAGCTAAGGAATCCTGTGTTACAGGATGCAGTTGATGTGGTTGGGGAAGAGGTGCAGATTGAACCTCCAGACTCAGGAAAGTTTCATCCAAGTGCTATGGCTGCTCGAAACCAGACCTGCTGAGGTGACCCGCACCCCATGAATTGTCTCCCTCGGATTGTTCATGTCGCACATCGACCCGGCAACAGTCATATTCTGGCACTTTAGACTGTTTTACTGTGTTTTTTTCATATCATCTTTTCTCGGGGTATCTAAATTTTATCTACATTTTATTAGTTTATGTTATGACATCGGATGGAAGCTGCATACCAAATCTCGTTGCACCTATGTGCAATGACAATAAAAGATATTATTTTTATTATTCATTTTTATGTTTAGAGTTATGGTCTAAGAATTTTAAACAAATTATTGACAATAATTTCTAGCCACATTCTCCCTTTCCACCTTCCGCAGAGACCGTTCCCTCCGTAACTCCCTGGTTAACTCATCCCTTTCCACACCTCCCCAGGTACCTTTCCCTGCAACCGTAGAAGATTGCACACCTGTAGCTAAACCTCCTCCTTGACTTCTGTCCTGGTTAGGCAGGGTTTACCTAGCACTCTTCCACATATCTACTGTATCGTTGTTCAGATGTGGGACTCGTACATCAGGAGGAGAGAGACACAAACGTTATGATGGGCATCGTTTGCGGAACACTTCACTTCAGCCTGCCTGTACCTATATCTCCCGGTTGTGGCATTTAAATTCTCTACACCTTCTTTCACAGGACCATTTCTGTCCTAGGTCTCGCAATGTCAGAGTGAGTTAAATGCAAATTGGTAGGAGTAGCATCTCATATTTTGCTCAGCAGTTTGCAGCACCGGCATTCCCTCTCTCTTATCCCTCCCCAACAAAGTCGCAATAGCTTCTCGTTTTCTCGATTCAAACAGCTTAAACAAGGCCTGTTTTCTTTATCAGCATTACTCTTTCTGCTTAAAGTTTATCATTTTATCTCATTGTTCTTTATTTCTCCACATCATCGTCTATATCTCTCGTTTCCCTTATCCCTAACCAATCTGAAGAAGGGTCTCGAGCCGATACGTCTCACCCATTTCATTCTTTTTAGTGATGGCTGCCTGTCCGACTGAGGTAACATCCAGCTTTTTGACAATATTAAATTGAGTATCTCTTTTATTGCACTCATTAGAAACTAGTTGCATCCCTATTGGAAATAAATCCAGTTTATTGTTCTGTGTAGTTATTTGTTGCTTTATAAATAGATGCTTTATTTGAATGTTTCAATAACTTCTGGACTGGATAGCATGCAAACAATGTTTTTCATTGTATCTTGGTACATGTGACAACAATAAACCAAATGAAATCAAGTAAAATTTCTAAATTGTGTAATGTAGATACATGGGATAATATGGAATATTTTTACGAGCATGGGATGGTGGATGCTCATGGAATGGGAAGTTATTCTGTACAATCTTTGATACATACTTAATTGACATCCAAGGATTACATTATATTTGGGCTATGTACTTACTAGTAGTTATTTCCCTTGAAGTTAGAAATATGATTTGAGAATTTGCAGGCATAAGATTGCTTCAGAATAAAAGTATTTATTTAACTGAACTGTGTGTAAAGGGCCTGTCCCACTTACGCGACTTTTCAGCAAACTGTCTGCGACCTTCAAGCTCGGGGGCACTCGCCTGAAAAACCGCGAACTGGATCGACTGGCAGTGCTGAGCACACACACACACACACAAACACATCGCAAAGGCGGGGGCCAAGGAAAGCGGGGGAGCGCTGTCTGAAATTCACACGGTGCAAAGCCAAGGTGATACCCGCGATGAACAGGAAGGTTAAAGACGGCTGGCACAGTGTATGGTAAAGTCCTTTAAAAGCGGGGAGGGGGGGAGAAGGAGTGGAGACACTTTTAAGAAGCCAGACAACTTTTGTATCAGCAGAGTTATCAGCTGTGAATGTTTAGCGGGCATTTAACATTACTAGTGGTTTTCGTTGTTCTGAAAACTGGTTGCTTACATTTTTTTTTCCCCAATGACCATTAAAATGCACGTTTCAGCAAAGGAGATTACCTATGGCTACTCGTCTTACCTACAACGGCATGGCCCCACAACACGAACATTTTACGAGTTCTAAAAGTATCGAATTTCTCCATGCCGACCAATTTTCCTCGCAGAAGTTTTTTTCAGTTGTTGAAAATTTTTCCTCGACCAAACTGAGGCCGCGAGTAGTAACCACTCTGCGGGAACTCCTCTCGACCATGAAGAAGACTTACCAGTGACCACCTACGACCACGTGTCGACCATGCTGCGAGCTTGTGGGGAGCGCAAACTCTCCTAAACTCGCAAATATGGTCGCCATAGCGGGACAGGCCCTTAACAGAAAAGCATTCTTCAGTTCTTTACTTTGATTTCCTCATCTTGTGCTTCAACGGTATATTGGATAATAGTTGAAAATACTAGTTATTTAATGTAAATAAAGTGTATTTCCAGAAATATACTATTACAGCTTTAGTTATGAAGATTAAAATAATATTTTGTGTGTGATGCTACAGTGTTTTAGCCATTCATTGGGCCAACTGGTCCTTCATTTGAAAGTTTACTAGCAGCTGAGCATAGGTGAATGCTTAAATAATGCCCATTCTTTCTGTTATTGAATTCTATAGAAGTCTGACTTCACAGTGTAATCTCGGCTGCTGACGTGAGACCGTATCAATGGCAGAGAGAATTATGTTGAGAATGATTGAGTTCTGACATTTTTCTCTATTCCATTGAGTATTATTTACATTTTTGCAACCAGGGACATTTGCTTTGTCTGTTACTTACTAACTGACAGACAATAATTCAGTTTGAAGCAGATAAGTTTTAATTAGTGATTGCACAATTGTTCTAATTGGTGCGAGGGAGGTGTCAAAGGAAGTTAATGGTTTGCTTATTGAAAATAACTTTATTAAGTCAGGTCTGCAGCAAGTCTTGGATGGATTGAGGTAGGAAATTAGTAAAAAATTCAGGTTAGGAGTGGTGCTGAGAGGAGGGTCAGGCACAAAATCAGCACAGTGCAGTTTGGGTAAGGTGGTTTAGTCATGGTCAGAAAGAGGTGGCACAAATGGAAGGATCAGGGGGGCAGCCACAAATGTGCATGCGTTCACGATAATGTCTTTCTACAAGCTCTCTGTGGTGGTGCAGGAGAAGATGCACTTGGATAAAACACTGAAGGATTGTGTAAAAACAAACTGCTGGAGCAACCTAGTGGGTCAGGTAGTATCTGTAGAGGGAAATGAACATGCGGCATAGTGGGTCAGTACCCCCTTCAGATTGATGGAGGTGAGGACAGATAGCTGATGGAAAGAAGTGAGGGGAAGGTGTGGGGTGAGAGCTAGTAGGAATAGATTGATCCGAGTAAATAGATTGGCAGGTGAATCAGGTAGGGGAGAGAAGGTGGAGATAGATCCCGAGATAGCAGATTATAAGTGGAGACGACAACCCTGCTGATGGTGGAATCTGACCAGGCATGGAGTGAAACATAGACCCAGAGGTAGGGATGGTGGGCAGAAGGAATTGGGGTGGATGGGTGGGAATGGAAGAAAAGTTGAGGACCTAGAGTAAGGAGGGGTAGGAGAGAAACTGATGGGAGAGAGGAAAGGAACTGTGTGATGAGAACAAGGAAATGGAAAGAAAGGTATGCATGTGTGGTGTATCTGAAATTGGAGAACCATTGTTCATGTCATTAGGCTGTAGCTACCCAAACAGAAAGCAAGTGGTGTTTTTTTCCAATTTACATGTGGCCTCACTCTGGCAATGGAGGATGGCAAGGACAGAATGGTTGGCGTGGGAAGGGGTATTGAAGTGACGAGCTATCAGGTGCTCCAGCTGGCCCGGGAGAACAGAGCGCAGGTGTTGGACAAAGCAGTCCCCTAATTTGCGCACCATATCTCAGGGAGGATGTGCTGGCGCTGGAGAGGGTCCAGAGGTGGTTTACGAGAATTAGTGGGTTAACATATGATGAGCTTTTTACGGCACTAGGCCTCTACTCGCTGGAGTTTAGAAGAATGAGGGTGGGACCTCATTGAAATGCACAGAATAGTGGAAGGCCTGGATAGAGTGGATGTGGAGAGAATGTTTCCACTAGTGGGAGAGCCTAGGACCAGAGGTCATAGCCTCAGAATTAAAGGACATTTCTTTAGGAAGGAGATGAGGAGGAATTTCTTTAGTCAGAGGGTGGTGAATCTGTGGCATTCATTGCCACAGAAGGCTGTGGACGCTGTCACTTTTTTAAGGCAGTGATAGATAGATTCATGATTAGTACGAGTGTTGGGGGTTATGGGGAGAAGGCAGGAGAATGGGTTTAAGAGGGTAAGATAGATCAGCCATGATTGAATGGCGGAGTAGAGTTGGTGGGCCAAATGGCCTAATTCTCCTCCTATCAAATGAACATGAGTTTAGGCTTGGTCTCACCATTGCAAAGGAAGCCAAATCGAGAGCATCAGCTGCAGCTAAAGAAGCACATCAACGTCTCTACTTCCTCAGAAAACTGAGGATGTTTTCCACTACTCTCACCAACTTCTACATATAGAAGATGGCCGGACACGAGGAAGAACCAACTTCTACAGTAGAAAGCATCTTATAGGGATGCATCACAGCGTGGTTTGGGAACAGCTCTAGATCGCAATAAATTGCAGAGTTGTGGATGAAGCCCAGTCCATCACACAGACCATTCTTCCCACTGTCGACTCCATCTACACTTCACACTACCCTGGGAAAGTAGCCAACATAAGGACCCTTTCACCTCGGTCACCCTGTGGATCAAGATATCCTATCTACACTTGTCTCACATGCCCACATTTGGCCCATTCCCCCCCCAAACCGTTTCTATCTGTGTACATGTCCAAATGCCTGTTAAATGTTAATATAGTACCTGCCTCAACTACCTCCTCTAGCATCTCAATCCATTGCTGCTGACTTCTGTGTGAAAAAGTTGCCCCTCTAGTTCCTATTAAATTTTTTACCTCTCACCGTAAATCGACTTCCTCTGGTTCTTGATTCCCCTACTCTTGATAAAATACTATGCATTCACTCTATCCATTCCCCTCATGATTTTATACACCTCTTAAGAGATCTCACCTCAGCCTTCTGACCTCCAAGGAATAAAATCTTAGTCTGTCCAACTTCTCCCCATAGCTCTGACCGTCAAGTCCTGACACCATCCTCATGAATCTAAACATAATTGTGAATAATTTTACAGCACTAGGCCCATTGCCCCACAGGTCCTTGCATTCGGAGCACAAAATTATGATGAAAGATTCTTTCTTTGTCATCTTGTAGGTATTGTTTTTCATTTTACCTACCATGGATGTAAAAATGTCTGTCATTTCCCTTTTTTTAATTATCTGCTGGTTATTGACTGCTCTGCTCAGCAAAGTAATAATATACACCACAATTTAGTCTTACTAGGCCTCCTCCGCTTCAAAGAAATTCATAATAGTTTATAGAAACATAGAAACATAAAAAATAGGTACAGGAGGAGGCCATTCAGCCCTTCGAGCCAGCACTGCCATTCATTGTGATCATGGCTGATCGTCCCCAATCAATCAGCCGCGCCTGCCTTCTCCCCATATACCTTGATTCCCTTGAGCTCGATCTAACTCTCTTAAATCCATCCAGTGATTTGGCCTCCACTGCCCTCTGTGGCAGGGAATTCCACAAATTCACAACTCTCTGGGTGAAAAAGATTGCTGGTGTTGCTCCTAATTCCCTCTTCCAAATCATTGATATATTTGGTAAACAGTTGCGGCCCCAACACCGAGCCTTACGTCACTCCACTCACCACTGCCTGCCATTCTGAAAAGGACCCGTTCACTCCTATTCTTTGCTTCCTGTCTGGCAACCAATTTTCTATCCATGTCAACACCCTACCCACAATACCATGTGCTCTAATTTTAGTCACCAGTCTCCTGTGCGGGACCTTAACAAAGGCTTTTGAAAATCTACATACACTACATCCACTGACACCCCTTCATTCATTTTACTTGTCACATCCTCAAATAATTCCAGAAGATTAGTCAATCATGATTTCCCTTTCATAAATCCATGTTGACTTGGACTAATCCTTTTACTGCTATCCAAATGCCCTATTATTACCTCTTTAATAATTGACTCCAGCATCTTTCCCACCACTGAAGTCAGGCTAACTGGTCTGTAATTCCCCGTTTTCTCCCTTGCTCCTTTCTTGAAAAGTGGGATAACGTTAGCTATCCTCCAATCCACAAGATCAATCGAACATTGGAAAATAATCATCAATGCGTCCACTATTTCTAGAGCCATCTCCCTGAGGACCCTGGGATGCAGACCCTCAGGCCCAGGGGATTTATCCTCCTTCAGTCCCATTAGCCTACCCAATACTATTTCTCGCCTAATGAAAATTTCTTTCAGTTCCTCTACTCCCTGAGATCCTCTATCCTCCAGTACATCTGGGAGATTGTTTGTGTACTTTGTGAATAGGTACTTTGGACAGATCCAAAGTACCTATTCAACTCTTCTGCCATTTCCTTATTGCCCATAATAATAGTAAGATTAAACGAGAACTTACCAGTTTGAAGTTTGATCTTTATTTTATGAGGCGTTACGATGAGGGACTACGTGAAGAACCCCGTCCAGCCGCACGTGCGTCAATCTTCAAAGCAGCGGAGTGAAATCACAGGTAATAGTGACTGTAGTATAATAGTAAGATAACAGATGACTATAACTACCAGATGATATTAATGATGGTTGGGAGCGGAAGGCACGTAGTCCCTCATCGTAACTCCTCATGAAATAAAGATCAAACTTCAAACTGGTAAGTTTTCGTTTAATCTTACTATTTTACTTCTGAGTCATGTGAGTGACTACGTGAAGATTTCAAAGCTCTGTGATTTCATGCCGCAGACCCAAATCCGGCGTTCTCACTGCATTGATTGACTCAAATCGTTAAATAATCAATAATGCATCAATCATAACATTGTTTAAATGAATTAATGGTTTATTTACAAATAAAACAATAGCAAACCCTCTATCTCAGGGGGAAACTATCTAACATAACTCAAAATAGACTCAGCAAATACCCCCAGCCTTGCAATCGGCTTATGATAGAATTTCTGGAAGGTCAGCTGACTGGACCACCCTAAGGCCACGAGGATATAGTCTATAGGCACTATCCATCGCCCTGGTCGCGGATGTTGATGCTGCCCTGGTGGAATGAGATTTGAATTTAATAGTATCAATTCCAGCACTTCCCAGAACCTGCTTTAGTTACCTTGAAATTGTTTGCACCGACACCTTATTGTGTGTTTTTTTGTAGCTAATAAATAATGTGGACTCTGTTCCTTGTAGGACTCTGGTAGCCTCAATGTACTGAGACAGGCGTGCATCTGTGGGGTATGCTGAAAAAAACAATATTACATCCTGTCATGGGCACACAAAAGGCTGGAGAAACTCAGCGGGTGCAGCAGCATCTAAGGAGCGAAGGAGATAGACGATGTTTCGGGTCGAGACCCTTCTTAAGACTGGTCAGGGATCAGGGAAACGAGAGATATGGACGGTGATGTGGAGAGATAAAGAACAATGAATGAAAGATATGCAAAAAAGTATCGATGATAAAGGGAACAAGCCATCGTAAGCTGTTTGTAGTGTGAGTTATATCCTGTCATGCCTATTCTACTCTGTTTGAGCAGATCATCAACATAAAAAGTGATGGCATCTGCCGATACCTGCATTCTGTCTGGCTGTAGTCTGCACACGTTGGGCTGATACCAACGCCATAAGCATGACCACCTTCATGGTTAGTTTGGCTAGAGATAGGCTTGTAACAGGAGTCCACTGGCGAAGGAGTATAAGAACTTCGCTTCCATTCCAAATACCCGAATACCTGGGTTTAGGAGGATTATTATTAAAAACTCCCTCATATATCTAGAGACTAACGGATGTGTCCCTACTGAATGCAACTTTGAACTCATGGATAAATAAGAAGACAGAGCACTTCTGACTGTATTAATTGCACTATAGCTTAATTTTTGATCGAAGTAAAGAGTGGACAAAAACTCCAGTACGTCAGGGATGCCTGCAGCCTGATATGAGATATTTTGATGTAGGCAGAATACCTCCAACTTCCTTATCGAGGTGATGTACTGCTTCTGAATACTATCCCTGCAGAACATTCATGGTACGATCAGACAGTCCTCTCCCCAGGTATGGCCTCCTTAAAATCTGCAAATTAACCGATCAATACGATCACGTAAAGGACGTTGATCGCCAGTTACCGGGTTCACCAGTAGGTGTTTATGTTTGGGAATGATCATATGAGGCTGAATAGCCATCTGCAATACGAGAGGGAACCAATCTGGCACTACCAATACTCCTGAAGCGGAGTCCTGCTTGATTTTTTGCAGGCATTGACTGATGAGACAGAATGGGGGAAATGCATATACAAACATACCACCCCAATGCAGCGAGAATGCATCCACTGCTGCTGCGCCAGGATCTGATTCCCATGAAACAAACATATTTGGGCAACTGATGGTTTAGTCTAGATGCAAACAAGTCAATATCTGGCATTCCATACTGAGCAACCACCTGATTAAATATGTCCTGATTTAACATTCATTGTATGTTATCATTGAATTGGCACGACCTATGGTCTGCTACTGTGTTGAATCTACCTGGTAAATATATTGCTGAAAGCCAGATGTTTTTGTCAATGCACCAGCCCCAGATATGATTAGCCAATCTGTCACAAGACTGTGACTTGACTCCTCCCATGTGGTTGACATATGCTACTGCTATAGTGTCAATTTGAACCTGCACATGCAAGTGACTCCTGGCAGAGCAATAAGCTTTACGCCCATAAAAGGTTCCCAAAAGCTCTAAATAATTGATCCCTCTTAATTGCAGAAGGGATGTCTCATCAGTATTCCATCTGCCTCCACAACTGGAAGACATATCCGTAGCACCCCAACCCAGCGCACTAACATCCGTCTGTAAGATTATGGAAGGTGGTTCAACCAAAACTTCCCTGGAACTTTTTGAGACATTTGTGATCCACCATTGAATTTCTGAAATTGCCTCTGCTGACAATCGCATAGGCCTATCAAAGTGACCCGCATGTGTCCTCAGTGCCTGTTCTTTTGCTCGTTGTAAGTGTTGATAATGCAGAGATCCAAACTGCACAGCTGGAAAAGCAGCCACCAATTTACCAGTGGCTACCTGTCTAATTGAAGGTCGTTTCTCACTAAGGAGGTTGACACAAACTTCAATTAACTGCTGCCTTTTGTCCCTGAGCAAAATCACTAACATGTGATCTGAATTAATGGTAAAGCCCAAGTAATTAATAATTTGAACTGCTGATAATTTGGATTTATCTTGATGAATGATGAACCCCAAATGTTCAAAAGTGAGTTTAACAATTGAAACAGATGATTCAGCTGCAGTCCTAGTCTTCCCAATAATTAAAATATCATCCAAATAGGCCATTACAACATGCCCCTGAGTTCGGAGTAGTCCTAGAACAGGTTTCAACAATTTGGTAAATAATCTAGGAGCTGAAGTTAATCCATTTGACAATGCTTTGAATTGCCACAACTGACTCATCCTGGTAAATTTCAAATACCTCCTATCATCATAATGAACAGACACTGAGTAATATGCATCCTTCAAATCTATGCTGGCCATATAACACCCTTTGGAAACCAGTTGTTTAGCAGTAGAAAAAGTTTCCATTTTGAAATGCTGACAGCGTACAAAGGAGTTCAAGCTCGTCAGGTCCAGAATGATTCTACATCCCCCGGTCTTTTTAGACCTAGGAAAGATATTTCACACAAACTGACGGGTTTTGATGAACTGACTTCTCAATAATCCCTTTTTTGTGTAATATGTTCTGCCTGTATGTGCATATTCTTTTGCGAAAATATAAGTTTTCGACTTGGAACATGCTGACTGGGTGGACACACAGTAGGGTAAAATTCAATTTTTACCCCCTCTATACTGCTCAGTATAAATGAATCTGATGTTATCTCCTGCCATTGTTTGAGAAACAAGTGTAATCTGCCCCCAATTTGAACATCTATTTCACTTAATTTGTATTCCTTAGGAGCAAAATCTCTCACCTGCACATGTCCTGACTGCGCTTGTTGCCCCCGGCCCTTTGTAGGGAAATTCATCCTTCCCCTCATGCCTGTGACAGGCTGCCAGGTCCGAGTGTGTGAGACTGAGTGGCTTGTCCCTTCCCCGGCGTCCGTGATGGTACCCCGCCGATAAGTAAAAACCCTTTTGCCTGGTTTGCCACTTGGCTTGATGAGGCCCATGGTTTTTGCGTCCTCATGCAGTTCTTTAACTCTCTCAGCGAGATCCTCGCCAAACAAAAGGTTAGGCGGTTGTGCACTGCTCGGCTTGCATAGTGATGCAAGTTTTGGGTTGATGATTGGGCGTATAGCACTCCTCCTTATATTATTTATTTCAAAGAATGCACTGCACAGGAGTCCCAGTGCATCCTGATGGGCTTCTGTCATGTGCCCCTTGTCTACAGTTGTTGCAAACGCAGTAAGCCCTGCTTAAATGGTGGCCGATTAGGAAAAGGGGAGATGCAGCGAGACCTGGGTGTCATGGTACACCAGTCATTGAAAGTAGGCATGCAGGTGCAGCAGGCAGTGAAAAAAGCGAATGGTATGTTAGCTTTCATAGCAAAAGGATTTGAGTACAGGAGCAGGGAGGTTCTACTTCAGTTGTACAGGGTCTTGGTGAGACCACACCTGGAGTATTGCGTACAGTTTTGGTCTCCAAATCTGAGGAAGACATTATTGCCATAGAGGGAGTGCAGAGAAGGTTCACCAGACTGATTCCTGGGAGTCAGGACTGTCTTATGAAGAAAGACTGGATAGACTCGGTTTATACTCCTCTGGAATTTAGGAGATTGAGAGGGGATCTTATAGAAACTTACAAAATTCTTAAGGGGTTGGACAGGCTAGATGCAGGAAGATTGTTCCCGATGTTGGGGAAGTCCAGGACAAGGGGTCACAGCTTAAGGATAAGGGGGAAATCCTTTAAGACCGAGATGAGAAAGACTTTTTTCACACAGAGAGTGGTGAGTCTCTGGAACTCTCTGCCACAGAGGGTAGTTGAGGCCAGTTCATTGGCTATATTTAAGAGTGAGTTGGATGTGGCCCTTGTGGCAAGGGGATCAGAGGGTATGGAGAGAAGGCAGGTACGGGATACTGAATTGGATGATCAGCCATGATCATATTGAATGGCGGTGCAGGCTCGAAGGGCTGAATGGCCTACTCCTGCACCTAATTTCTATGTTTCTATGTTTCTATGTTTCTATGAGAGCAATTTGAGTACTTTTTGAAATTTCAACTCCTGCGCCCTTGCTGAAACCCCCAACTGTGTCCATATAAGATGGTTCACCATCGGCACTTTTAACAAACCACAAATAATTGAGGCTTCATATTTTTGGCCGCCTCATCCATTGACAGTTCTTGAAGCTGATGGGAGAGCATGTATTGAATGGCTGCTGCCAATTCTTCCCCGAATGGCTCCCCTGCTTCTCTGGGGACTGCAAATTTCTCAGCTATATTTGGAATTAGTTCTAGTTCCACTCCCTTGTGGCTCTGCCCAGCCACTGATTCGGCCTCAGTGTATTGCTGAACCGGTATACCCTCCTCCTCAAAGGATGGGTAGTCATGCAGCCCTATTTCAGGCGCTGCTGGCACAGGCTCTCCAACAGCCTGGCGTGGGCACCACTCCTCCTCCCGGAGTGCATCCCTGTCGAGCATCTTCTGCAATAAGATCTCAACCTGGGAGAGCCATGAGCAAACGGTGTCTCCTTGCGGAGGTAAAACCTCCAGGCCCGACTGGGTCAACGGGCCTATTAGATTTCGAAGTAGCCTTGCACCCTACCGGCGTGGCTACGCTGCTCACAGGCAGCGGGTCCGGTGTCGCTAGCTCCCTTGCTGGCGACGGACTTGGTGATCTAGGCGGGCATCCGCTAACCGCACTCACGCGGTCCTCCAACCTTTTTCCCCCGGATCGCCTCGCCGTCACCTTTTTTACTTTCTGCATCATTTTTAACGGTCTGAACGTTACCACCAACGCAGAAAGTGAGCACAAGAAAAGTTTCAAACTTACCTTGCGTTTTAAACTTACCGCTTGGAGGAGCTCTGCTGCTCTAACTGGCCGACTGCACCAATGTGTCTGACGTAATGACGCACGTGCGGCTGGACGGATTTCCTCACGTAGTCACTCACGTGACTCCGAAGTAAAATTTCACCCGTGTCTGCTTTCAAGGGACCCACATTTGACTTTGCTACTCTTTTTCCCTTAACATATCTAAAGAAGCTTTTACTGTCCTTTATATTCCTGGCCAGCTTCCCTTCGTACTTCATCTTTTCAGCCCGTATTGCCCGTTTTATTTCCTTCTGTTTCCTTATCCACTCTCTTGATTAGAACGGATATCTGAAAGTCTAGATACAATACATCCACTGGCACCCCTTCATCCAAGGGTTATGGGGAGAAGGCAGGAAAATGGGATTAGGAGGCAGAGACCAGGCTAACAAAATGTTAAAATTGAATACATCTTCCCTGTTACCCGACCAGAACAATATGCAGTGGTACAAGCATTCTGATGTTGAGAATGAATTAAAAAAAAACCTCAAGCTATGGATATTGAAAGTGTGTACATTAGAAAGACCAGAAAATGCCGTTTCACTTATTTTTATGGATGTCATTTGTTGGTGCAATCAATTTGACTTTTGAGCTGAATTTTTGAAAAGTAGTGTCCTCTATGGTATTGCCTCAAGTCTTAATAAATTTAAAGCAGAAACACTGAAGAAACCGTCAGAAAGTTATCATTGTAGACAATGCTATCAAGAATCTAGGCAGTTCTGGGGAGTTATTATTCCAAATCAATAGGGCAGGGGAGGAGATGAGGAAATTTGAATTTCAGTCCTTCTATCTCTTGATATTCCCTTTCTCCACACACACATTTAAACCTCAAACCTGTCTGATGGATCAACAGCCTGAAACGTTAATTTGATTCTCTTTCCACAAGTGCTGCTTCACCCTATTAACTTAAACAAATTGACCTGTAATTAAACAGACACATACAGGCAAAGCATAGAAGAATATGATCCAAATGGGATTAGTGCAGATGGAGAAAAAAGGTCAGCAAGGACATGGTGGGATAATTTATTAACTTAAATTAGCTTGATTGTCTAAGATGCGGCAGGATATAGATCAAATGAAAAATTGGGCAGATATTGACTGATGGAATTTAATCCTGACAAGTGCAAGGTGATGCATTTTTGGAAGTCAACTAGGGGTAGGACATGTATAATAAATATTAGGGTGCAAAGGAATGTTCATGGACAGCGAGACTAAGAGTGGCACAGTGGCACAACGGTAGAGTTGCTGCCGTTAAACGCCAGAGATCCGGGTTTGATCCTGACTGCGGGTGCTGTGGGGAGTTTGCAATTTCTCCCTGTGACTGCGTGAATTTTCTCTGTGTGTGCCAGTTTCCTCCCACATTCCACAGACGTGTAGGTTGTAGGTTAATTGGCTTCTGGAAATTGTCCCCAGTGTGTAGGATCAAACTAGTGTACATGGTGATAGACACAAAATACTGGAGTAACTCAGCGGGTCAGGAAAAAGAATAGGTGACGGTGATCGTTGGTTATCGCAGACTCGATGGGCCAAAGGGCCTGTTTTCACACTGTGTCTCGAAAAGAAAATCTCTGAAAGTGGTCACACAGGTTCGTAGGGTAGTAAAGTAGACCCGTTTGCCTTCATTGGTTGGGGCAGGGAAAATATAAGAGTTGAAGTTATGTTGTAACTCTCAATGAAGTGTATGAAATCCCTGCAGGCTAGTTTGGATGCAGGAAGGATATACCTGATGCTGTGTTAGTCTGGAGTTAGGGCCCACAGCCTGAGGAAATGGAGTAAGACTCAAATGAGGAGAAATTTCTTTACCTCCAAAGATGGAAAACCCATGTAATTCTGTAAAATTGAAGGCAGTTGAAATTTATTCAAGAAGTTATGAATCGTTTGGAAGGATGTTTACCTTCCCTTACCAGGTAGGGCAGGTAGAACTATTTCCTCACATTGCCAGAGACCTGTGTTTGTTTCTTGCCACGGGTGCTGGCTATATGGACTTTGCATATTCTCTGTGACTGCTTGGGTTTCCTCCGGGTTTAGTTCTAGTTTTAGCGATACACTGTGGAAGCAGACCCTTTGAGTCTGCGTCGACCAATGATCACCTGTACACTAGTTATTTTCTAGACACCAGGGGCTATTTATTGATGGTCGACGTGGACCGAAGGGCCTGTTTCAAACTGTATCTTTCCATTCAATTCTATTCAATTAGATTTGATTCAAGGAATGTGCATAGAAACACAATTTGGTGATAAAACATTAACGTTGAGAAAATATTCAATGTGCTGTCTATGCTTAGCGAGGATTGGAAATAAAATTAGTCCAATGTAAGTATTGATAACTCCCTCGCATTCAAAGGTACAGGTAATGTCACGTTGCAATAAAGAGTGGAGGCTGTGAAATGCAATCTACAAATCTCAGAGCAAGATCCATGATACAATGCTATTGTGACTCCCACTTTACTGATTACAAGATAAATAACTGGCACAGTTAATTATAAATCGGCAAACCAATAGGGTTCAATTAATTGATGAACTCTAGCAAATATTCTGGGAACCTGTTGATAATGGACGCTGGAGCTATGCAGTTGATAAGCAGTTATTTGTTGCTGCTTTGCTCCTAGTTTTTTATTGCTTACAGTTGTCCAAAATGATTAGTTGAAATTAGCTTTCCAATTTTTGTAGAATATTTTGTTTGTAAGCTAGCTGAATTTAGTTTGCTTTTCTTAAAGCTTACCAAAGCACATCGTCAAGGTCACATGGTGAAGGTTGATTGGTTGGACCGGCTTACTTTTCGAGAGATAGAGATGATAAATGAGGTAAGCTGGCTGGAGTTTTACTCGTGTGAATTAACTTTTGGCTTCCTTTTTTCCAGTTTCTGCTAAATAATGTTTCCATCCTAAATCCTTCTGCTTTTTTTTTTGTGTCAACGTAATAGTAGCATGACCTCTTAGTGTATTTTTATTTCGGTAAGCTAACCTTTGCTACATCATGCATCCCGTTTCTGTTGCAGAGTGAAAAGAGAAGCTCGAATTTTATGTATCTCATGGTTGAATTTCCACGTGTTAAATCTGAAGACAAAGAATACGGTATTGTTTATTATGAGAAGGTTTGTTATTTTCCAATATTATTTTGGTACAGGTAATTTTGTAGTACATAAACATGCAGTAAATAAACATGCCTGAATTAATTTTGTGGTTTTTATTTTAAATTAAGACTAGAATGTAATTGTTTCTTTGTGATAAGATTACATTTTTAGTAAACTTAAGTGAGATAGTTCACTGATTTTACCCAAGTTCTAACCCTAAACAGTTTCCTTTTCACATTCTAGTTATTTGAATAGAACTTGATTCATCGCATTCTTGGTTTTCTTTAAAGTTGTAACATTTAATGCCTTAACTTGAGTGAATTCTGTATGCGAAATTGGTTCTAAATGAGAAAGACATTCATGTTAATGGGGGTGAAGAGGTTGCATTCCTGGAAAACAATCTGCATTGCAATTTTCCAAAAATGCAAAGCCCTGTCATTGTGCATGCATCAAGGAACACAAGTTAAAACATATTAATCTTGTTTATTTATTTTTTCACATAATTTCTATCAGAGTGAATTTTATTAAATATCTCAAATTTTTCAGTTGTAATGTCTGAACTCTAAGGGCCAATCTCTGTTTCTCGCAACACAATAGTTGCCCGTGTCCAATTTACATTTGCAATTCCAATGGACTTCTTAAAAATTTCAAACTGTGTTGAGGGTTATTTCAAGCACTTATTACTGAAAAAGTTACTTGTTTTCTTTTTAAATAATTGTACTTTTAATTTGTGTATTCCTTAAGCCTTCTTTGTTCTCTGAAGAAAGCCCTACTTCCTGTTTCTGGCCGAAGTATGAAATGTCTCACATAGATTCTATTGATAATGTTAGAAGATATTTGTCTTTAGATCATTTCTACTAACAAAATAAATAGATCACTTATTGTGTCACTTATGTGCAATTTTAACCAGGATGGTGATGAATCATCGGCAAATTTAACAAGTTCTGATATTGTCAAAGTGCCAGATCCTCAAATGTCAATGGTATGTACAACTTCAAATTACATTGATGTTTTCCTCAAAACATTATGCGCTGCCCTTTCTTTTGGTTAAAAATGTTCAAATGGTTTTCATATGATACTATACGATAGAACTTTATTCATCCCAGGAGGGAAATTGGTACAGTCATAAAACACAAAAAGAAACATAAAACATGAAATTAAAGTGATGGGGAAAGTTCAGGATTGGGGATATGGTGCATTCAGAAAGTATTCAGACCCCTCCACTTTTTCCACATTTTGTTATGTTACAACCTTATTCTGAAATGGATTAAATTCTTTTTTTTTTTTTATCATCAATCTACACACAATACCCCATAATAAAAAAGCAAAAAAAAGGTGTTTAGAAATTTTTGCTTAGTAATTATAAAGAAATAACTGAAATGTCACATTTACATCAGTATTCAGACCTTTTCCTCAGTACTTTGTTGAGGCACCTTTGGCAGCGATTACAGCCTCAAGTCTTCTTGGGTATGATGCTACAAGCTTGGCACACCTGTACTTGGGTAATTTCTCCCATTCTTCTCTGCAAATCCTCTCAAGCTCTGTCAGGTTGGATGGGAAGTGCCGATGCACAATTATTTTCAGGTCCCTCCAATGATGTTCGATGGGTTTAATTCCGGGCTCTGGCTGGGCCACTCAAGGACATTCACAGAGTTGTCGCAAAGCCACTCATGCGTTGTCTTGGCTATGTACTTAGGGTCGTTGTACTGTCGGAAGGTGAACCTCCGCCCCAGTCTGAGGTCCAGAACGCTCTGGAAGGTTTTTCTCAAGGATCTCTCTGTTCTTTGCTCCGTTCATCTTTCCCTCAATCCTGACTAGTCTCCCTGTTCCTGTCGCTGAAAAAACATCCCCACAACATGATGCTGACACCACCATGTTTCACCACCATGTTTCACCTTTAGGTATGGTATTGGCCAGGTGATGAGCGGTGCCTGGTTTCCTCCAGACATGATGCTTGGCATTCAGGCAAAAGAGTTCAATCTTGGTTTAATCAGACCAGGGAATCTTGTTACTCATGCCTTTTGGCAAACTCCAAGTGGGCTGTCATGTGCCTTTTACTGAGGAGGGCCTTCCGGTTGGCCTCTCTACCATAAAGGCCTGATTGGTGGAGTGCTGCAGATATTGTTGTCCTTCTAGAAGGTTCTCCCATCACCACAGAGGAACTTTGGAGCTCTGTCAGAGTGACCATCGGGTTCTTGGTCACCTCCCTGACCAAGGCCCTTCTGCCCCATTTGCTCAGTTTGGCCGGGCGGCCAGCTCTATGAAGTTCCAAAGTTCTTCCATTTAAGAATGATGTAGACCACTGTGCTCTTCGGGACATGCAATGCTGCAAAAATTGTTTTATACCCTTCCCCAATCTGTGTCTCGCCAAAATCCTGTCTCGGAGGTCTACGGACAATTCCTTTGTCTTCATGGCTTGGTTTTTGCTCTGATGTGCACTGTCAACTGTGGGAGCTTATATAAACAGGGGTGTGCCTTTCCAAATCATGTCCAATCAATTTAATTTACCACTGGTGGACTCCAATCAAGTTGTAGAAACATCTCAAAGATAATCAATGGAAACAGGATGGACCTCAGCTCAATTTTGAGTGTCATAGCAAAGGGTCTGAATACTTATGTAAATGTGATATTTCAATTATTTCTTTTTAATTACTTTGCAAAAAATTCTAAACACCTGTTTTCACTTTTTTATTATGGGGTATTGTGTGTAGATTGATGATGAAAAAAATGAATTTAATCAATTTAAGAATAAGGCTGTAATGTAACAAAACGTAACAGGTTAAAACTCCTGTGGGTAATAGATCACTGTCCCTTCTTACACAGTGCCTCAGTGTTCCTGGACCAGTCTAGTTTACTGTCCAGGTAAACTCCAAGGTACTTGTACTCCCTGGTAAAGTGCACATCCACACCCTTGATGGAGACAGGGGTGTTCCTCTCCTACTAAAGTCCACCACTAACTCCTTAGTCTTGTCGGTGTTCAGCTGCAGGTGATTCAGCTCACACCACTCAGCAAAGTTGTTGACTACACCTCTATTGTGCCTTTCAATGAGATCACCTCTCATAATATAAAATGTAAGAGAGTTTAGGCTCCCAGAATGCTTTATTTCTCCTTTTTGAACAAATGGGTGTGTGGAATATTGCGTGCAGTTCTGGTCGCCCCATTACAAGAAAGATGTGGAGGCTCTGGAGTGGTTGCAAAGGAGGTTTTTCAGAATGCTACTTGAATTAGGGGGTTTCAGCTACAGGGAGAGTTTGGATAACCAGACCTTTTTCTCTGAAACGTCAGAATTTGAGGGGAAACTTGAAAGCAGTATATACGATTATGAGAAGCATAGAGAGGGTAGACAGAATCGGGAAAGTTTGCTGGAAGTGTGTGTGATAAGTATTTTACACAGAGAGTGATGGAGGCCTGGAATGCCAGAGGTGGTGGTACAGGCAGATGCAATAGTGGTGTTTGAGAGGCTTTTAGATAGGAAGGTATGTTCCTCTCCTCCTAATGTCCACCACTAATTCCTTAGTCTTGTCTTTGTTGAGCTGTAGGTGATTCAGCCCACACCACTCAACAGAGTCGTTCACGACACCTCTGTGTTCAGCTTCCCTCCCCTCATTGATGCAGCCCACAATTGCAGAGTCATCCGAAAACTTCTCCAGGTGGCAGGAGTCCGAATTGTATCTGAAGTCTGAGGTGTAGACGGTGAACAGGAAGGGAGAGAGGGGCGACCCTATGGGGGGGCTCTGTGTTGCTCACTGCCATGTCCAAGACATAGTTCTGTAGCCTGATATACTGTAGTCGTCCAGTCGGGTAGCTGGTGATCCAGGACACCAATGGAGCATCCACCCGCATCTTTGTCAGTTTGCTCCCTAGCAGTGCAGGCGTTAAAAGCACTGGAGAAGTAAAAAAACACGACTCTCACAGTGCTGAGCCCTATCACAATCCCTGATGCAATTTACCGAACATGATCATTGTTGTGTGTTTCAGTGCCACCTTCATACTTCATACTAATCGGAATATAAGACTTGAAGCCACCCTCCCATTCAGTACTATCAAGACTAATTCTGTGCCTTGGGTCCAACTTTTTTAGCTCTTCTCCCTGCTTTGCACCTCTCAATCGACCCTTGCTAGTCGTTCTCAAATCCTCATTTTTTTCTCAGCCTCAAAAAACAATTAATTTCATCATCCAAACCCTCTTGAAATGGAAAAATGTTAGGAATTGCAAGACCATCACCTTATTTTAGTCTGAAATGAACAAAATCTCATGCTGATACTGTTCCGTGTAGTTCTAATTTCATCGGCCAGAGGGAGCCGAATCTCAGCATCTTCCCTCTCAGTCACTGCTCTGCAAAAACAAACAATCCTGTTCATTCTTTCTTCAAATGAAAATCCCCTCATTTGAGCAAAAAAAGAAGTGAATCGGTACTGGAAAAAAATTTAAGTTGTCTGTTGTGGAGCAAACAAATCACTCATACAGTCATTAACCTATGGGATGTTTTTGCATGAGGAATGCTTTTTTGTAGTTGTGATTTTAGATATTTTATGTTTTTGATGCATTTTTAAAATTAAATTAATCGTACATCTGACGTGATTGCCCTTCTTGACTTGGGCATGTTTCATTCTGATGATGTCCAAGTTACTGTTCATTTCCTTTTATTAACATCACAATTTGTTGATCAAAAGAGTTCACATGAAGTTCATGGAGGCTTAAATAGTTAAATGTACAATACTTGTTTCTTCATGGTTTGTTTTAATATATTCTTTTAATAGGAGAATTTAGTAGAAAGTAAGCATCATAAACTTGCTCGAAGCTTAAGAAGTGGACCTTCTGATCATGATCTGAAGCCAAATGCTGCTACACGCGATCAACTTAATGTGAGTACAAATTGAAAACCTTCTCTGAAAAGATACCATCTAGTGCTTTCCTTATAAATATAATTTTAGAATTTGCTTTTTATATTTAGGAGAAAGTGAATACCACTCCAAAGCATTTCCATCATTGTAACTAATTTATCTTACTGTTTCTTACATTTATCAACTGGAGTTGGCCTAAGTCCATCTGGGTGGGGTAGAATTTTCGTATTCCGTATTTCCCGGAAATGAAGACGCTATTCTTTATCTTGGAGGCCGAAGGTTAGGCTGTTAGCCAAGAACGATTGACATGTCTATCCCTCAGTATAGCAACATCAAGAACGATGTTGCTGTACCCTGGGATAGTCAAGTCTATCCCTCTTTGCTGGCAGCTGATGGGAAGCGGCTGTAAAGTGGGAAGCGGTTGTCGCTCACCGTTGCCACGGTGCTCTGGGCGGGGACCCACCGCATTGTGGCCGGGGAGGGAAGTAGCTCGGGTGGCTGCGAGCGGCCGCCGGGACTGGACAGCGGAACCGGCTGCCACCTCAGCGCCTTCGGCCAGCTCGCTCACCTCTGGCAGTGCTCTCTGTCTGAACACCACTCGCCGGCCTTGCTCATGTCAGCCGCTTCCGCAAATCCTTAAATTGCCGCCGGGGCGGGAAGTAGCTCGGCTGGCTGCGAGCGGCCGCCGGGACCGGACAGCAGAACCGGCCGCCACCTTAGCGCCTTCTGCCGGCCCGGGGATGCTGTCCGGTCTCGGCGTCCGCTCCCATTTTGGAACTACTCATTCTTATGTTTGAATTTCCTAGTTCCTTTGCGCTCCCGTTTTTCTCACCATCTCCCCAACTGACGTTACCCTCCACCCCCCACTCATTCAGTTATTCAGAATGGAGGAGATCTGGAAGCCTTGAGAAAATTGAATTGTCACTTTCGTTATTTTTATTTTTTATTTCTTTGAGAAATTCTGTGTCCCGCCAGCCTTTCTTCAAAATTTAGCAACTCAAAATAGGGGTGCGTCTTAGACGCAGGTGCGTCTTCATTGCCAGGAAATACGGGAGCTAAAGCTTTGACCAGCAAAACAAAGAAATGTTTTAAATGACTATTAAGGTAAACCTAAGGTCTCAAATATTAATAAATACCAGATAATATGCTATTACAAAAAACTACAGTTGATTAACTGATGTACAACACTGCAAAATATTGTGCAATACTATGACATTTCTAATGACCTTCTAATAGCTTTATCCCATCACTGTACCTCCATTTCCGACTCTTTGATTCTGAACACAACTCATGACAGAGATCACTTGTAATGAGGGTTGCTGTCCGTACAGGTGATTCCTCCCTGTCCACAGCATCCCTGTAAGCTCGCTTTACTCAAAATGTATTGATTTTTAACACCAGTTGATTTGTTTTGTGATTGTTTTTGCCTGACTTCAGTCAGGTCCTGTCTTGATAGGGATATTGGTAGAAATGGAAATGGAAGTTGGAAGATCATGCAGTAACATGTTAATGCAAATACAGTAATTTCAGTCGCTATGATGTCCAAAGTGAAAGGTTTTCCTACATGTAAATGTATTACGGTAATTTTTGTTTTCTCCCTGGTAAGACATTTGACAATGAGAATGGCTCGGATTTACTTCATACATTTATTAAGATAGCTGAATCATAATAACATACTTACTAATCACTACAATGTACAATAATTTTTCCAGATTATTTTAAATTATCCTCCTACTAAATTGTTGTCGTCTGAAGAACAAGATCTTGTTTGGAAATTTAGGTACTATCTCACCAATCAAGAGAAGGTTAGTATTTTTTTTAATAATGAATCTGATAATGCATTAGATCCAGAAGTTTTTATTTTTTGTAAATTCATGATTTCAATTCAAAGAAGCATAATGAACTGATTCTACTGTAATGCAGTTACATGGAAAACAGCAAACTGTTTTCAGTTGCAGGGCTGAAAATGACACAAAATGCTGGAGTAACAGCATGATGTTTCGGGTCGAGACCCTTCTTCAGACTGATGTCAGGGGAATGGGAGGTACATAGATAAGGAAATGTAAGGTGTGAAAACAGGACAAAGGGAATTGAGATCAAGGAAAATGTGGAATAGAGTGTTAAAGAAGGAACTGCGGATGCTGGAGAATCGAGGGTTACACAAAAAGCTGGAGAAACTCAGCGGGTGCAGCAGCATCTAAGGAGCGAAGGAGATAGGCGACGTTTCGGTCGAGACCCTTCTTCAGACACGATCAAAGATAGTCCGGGAGGTATCCAATTAGATAGATAGTAGTTCAGGACTGCACTCTACTTGTTGATCGAATGGTTCAATTGCCTGATAACAGCTGGAAAATGTGGAATAGACCATTGTTAGCTGGCAGTGACGATGGAGGAGGCCCAGGACAGAAAGTTCAGCGTGGGAATGGGAGGGGGAGTTAAAGTGTTTAGCAACCGGGAGATCAGGTACATTTAGGCAGGCTGAGCAGAGGTGTTCAGCGAAACGATCGTTGCGCCTGTGCTTGAACTCGCCGATATATAGTGATACACCTGGAACAGCGGATACTGTAGAAGAGGAGGTCCAAGTGAACCTCTGCTCACCTGAAATGACTGTTGGCGTTCTTGGACGGGGTCGAGGGGGGTGGTATAGGGACAGGTGTTGCATCTCCTGCGGTTGCAGGGGAAAGTACCTGGGGAGGGGGGAGGTTTGGTTGGGAACGGATGAGTTGGCCGGGGAGTTGCGGAGGGAACATTCTCTGCAGAAAGGGGTGGAGATAGGAAGATGTGGCTCGAGGTGGGATCCCGTTGGATGTGGCGAAAATATCGGAGGATTATGTGCTGTATGCAATGGCTGATGGGGTAGAAGGTGAGGACTAGGGGGACTCTGTCCCTTTTACGACTGGGGGAATGGGGAGCAAGAGTGGAGCTGCCGGATATCGAGGAGACCCTAGTAAGGGCCTCATCTATCATCATCTATCATTATCCCCCCCACCCCCAACCCCCCAGTCCTCACCAAGGAAATGATTTGCTCTACACCATTTCACTCAACCTGCTTTCAGCTTTGATCAATTTGTGCTTTGGTGAAATTGACTGAAAGTAGCACTCTTAAAGTGCACAATATTGAGCAAAGTATTTTCATATCAGCTTTCTGCTTGTACATAATCAGTAAAATAAAGTATGTTCATCATATTTTAATACTTTGACATTTTCTTCCATTTGTAATATCCCTGTCAAATGTTGGGAGGTCTGTCATGGTAATGAGCACCCCACCCCTTGCAAATGATATTGGAATGGATGATTGAACACATTTGCTTTTTTTTTTGAGTCACTGTGACTCAAGGGGGAGGATGGGCAGCCGGAAGTCATTGTGGACATTGGCACAAAATACGTGGTTAGGAAAAGGGATGAGGCCTTGCAAAGTGTATATATGGAGTTAGGCAGATGATTCAAAAACAGGGTAGTAATCTCCAAAATACTCCTGGTGTCACATGCTAGTGAGGGTAGGAATAGGAAGACAGGACAGATGAATGTGTGGCTCAGGGGTTGGTGCGGGGAGCAGAGATTCATATTTTTAGTATTTTGGCATCTCTTCTGCGGCAGAGGTGACCTGTACAAGAGGGACTGGTTGCATATGAACTGGAGAGGGACCAATATCTGTGTCGGAGGTTCATTAGTGCTACTTCGGAGGGTTTAATTGGGAGGAGTGATGAGAAGGTAGAGGTTAGGACAGTAAGCTTCAAAGAAAGGACAGGCAGGGAGGGGTGAAGGAATATGGTGACACTGATGGGCTGAAGCTTGTTTATTTTAATACAAGATGCATTGTGGAGAAAGCAGATAAACCTAGAGCTTGGATTGAAGTTTGGGATTGTGATGTTGTGGCCATTGCAGAAAGATGGTTGTGAGATTAAAGGAATTTGCAGGGCAATTGTTTTTACACAGAGGGCAGTGAGTGCCTGGAAGGTGTTGCTAGGTATGGTTGTCGAGGCATATACAATGGTGACATTTAAGAGACTTTTGGATAGACCTATCGATGTGAAGGGAATGGAGGAATATGGATTAGGTAAGAGATGGGCTTGACATTATGTTCAGCACAGACGTTGGGCCTGTTCTTATGCTGTACTGTTCTACGATTAGTCTTGTACCTACCGATACAGTGCTGAGAGCATGCCTGTTTGTTATCAATATCAATTATTTTTATAAGAATTTATGTGTTGAATAGTCAGTTTGCAGATTACAGTAAAATAGGTGGTATCATAGACACTGGAGATGGTAATCTAGAATTACAGCAGGATGCTATCATCTGGGCAACTGGATCAAACAATGGCAAATAAAGTTTAATGCAGATAAATGTAAGGTGTAACATTATGTGAAGGCAAACCAGGACTGGTTCTTCACAGTGAATAGTGGTGCCATGTGGAGTGTTATAAAGTAGCAGTATCTCAGAGTATGGGCACGCAATTTCCTGAAAGTAATGTCACGATTAGATAGTGTGTTTAAGAAGACTTTTGGCATGTCGGCTTTCATGAGTTAGGAAAATGAGTATTGAAATTGGAACTGCAAGGAACTGCAGATGCTGGAATCGCTGAGGCCTCCCCCTCCCTCCCTCCTCCCGGCCTCGGCGTGCGGGAGGGTTTGTTTTGAAAGCACGGTTAGCGGATTTACAAGCAGAGGCCGTTATCAGGCCGGGCGGGGTGCGGGAGGAGGAGGAGGTGGAGCCGCTCTCGCGGCAGCTGCTGCCGCTGTTCGGGGTCCATTATTCGATCCAACCCTTCCTCGCCCCGCATCTAGTATCTGCCCTGCACAGCCGTCGCCGACACGAGACGTTGCGTTCCTTTTCTCCAGAGATGCTGCCTGACCCGCAGAGTTACTCCAGTTTTTTGTGTCTTTCTTTGGTACAAATCAGTATCTGGTTGCCAAGCCGGGCAAAATGACTCGGTGTTTGGGTTGCCTGGCGGCACTTTGAGTGGTCATTAGCACCCGGGCAACCGATAATTTCGAGCCCTGGGGTGAGGCAGCATCTTTGGAGCGAAGGAAATAGGTGACGTTTCGGGTCGACCATTCATCTGACTGATCTATTAACAACATAATTAAATGCATCTCTGTTCTCTAGGCTTTGACTAAATTTTTGAAGTGTGTAAACTGGGACTTGGCTCAAGAAGCTAAGCAAGCCCTGGAATTGCTAGGAAAGTGGAAGCCAATGGATGTGGAGGATGGTCTTGAGTTGCTTTCCTCGCAATTTACGAATCCAACTGTAAGGCGATATGCTGTTGCTCGGTTGCAACAAGCTGATGATGAGGTAAGCATATTGTTTAATTATGCAGAAAGCTTGAATACTGGATACATTGTAAATATAAATTGCCAGAACTTGGTGCACTGTTAGTACTGAGTGAAGCTTTGGAGCTTTTGATGAAATGTATTGAAAAGTTATGAAACCCATATTTGAAATTCTAGCCGCTTATCTCATTTTATATTTCCGTTATCTAAAATTCACTTTGCAAATGGGATTTCTTAAATAAATCATTAAATCTTAAAAAAATTAAGCAAGGGAAACTGAATAATTCATTATTACTAGACTGTGTTGTCTCTTAGAAACTCAGCAATAACAGTATTGACAACCACATTGGACCAGCTGGCAGATGAAGTTTCCAGAAAATATGATTTTCTAGTCACTTTTAGTCAAGTCACTTTTATTTATATAGCACATTTAAAAAACAACTCTCGTTGGCCAGAGTGCTTTACATTGGTATGAGAATAGTATAACAAACAACAGTGGTTCATAGATTAAATACAAACATCACTACATACATATAGCCCTCGCTCAAAGATGTCAAGAAAGGACGTCTATGTCCCTATCTTTGGACAATAAGGATAACCTCAGTTTTCTGTCACATTACCAATGTAATTTTTATGAGCAAGTTGTTTCACATGGATGATTAATATTTAGTTTAATGTATAATTGGTCTGTTTGTCCAAGATGTGGAAATCTTTGTTGGTTGCTACATTAATCCTAATGACCAGAATGTCCACTTGGAAATCATTGTGGTGCTGTTTTGCATTTGCTGCAGAAAATGAGTCACATTTTTAAATTAAGTTTCTTAAAGTAAAGTTTGATCAGAATTTAACTGGTGGTCTGATGGATTAAGGCACCACCATATAAAGGGGGGAGGGGTGGCAGGAAGAAGGATCCTTTTAAAAACAAAGAAAAAGGTGCTGAATTCCCCACAACAGTTTTTGGTTCACTCTTATTTCTTTAACTAAAACTTTGCAACTAGCTGAATGTTAACCTCCTTCTGGGATAATGCATTCAAAAGCATTTGGTGAAGAACTTTGAATTTTAAATTCTTGTAGGGCTATATCTTCTCACACTTACCCGAAGTTCCCGAATTTTGTGTTTTTCAATGGGATCACTCATTTTCTTATACTTTAAAGAATGTATAAAAAAAGAAATTCTCACAAGATAATTCAAATTAGGTATCAGTTATTGGTTTTCGAGACTAAGACTATTAACGAGGAATTGCAATTTAAATTTTCTTATTATGCATTAATGGCACATGCATAAGTTAATAGCAGTTGCGTAAATATTTTCTGCTACTTATGCAATGACAAATTCTTTTCTTATACTGAAATCCTGAAATCTCTCCATTTTTCATAGGATTTGCTCATGTACTTGCTTCAGCTTGTTCAGGCTCTCAAATACGAAAACTTCAACGATATAAAAGTTGGATTAGAACCAAACCGAATAGGTAGCAGTCAAACTGCCATGTCAGAAAGTATGTCAGGTTCATTAGCAGGGACTTCAGAAATGGAGAGGTAAGAGCATTTTGTCTTGCACTTTTGATATAGTTGAAGATTTCAATGAAGAATGAATCAAGAGTGTTTATTTGTCATATGCACCAGATATAACACGGAATAATGAAATTCTTATTTAGAGCATCTTTAGACAATAGACAATAGGTACAGGAGTAAGCCATCCGGCCCTTCGAGCCAGCAGCGCCATTCAATGTGATCATGGCTGATCATCCACAATCAGTACGCCGTTCCTGCCTTCTCCCCATATCCCCTGACTCCGCTATCTTTAAGAGCCCTATCTAACTTTCTTGAAAGAATCTAGAGATCCAGCCTCCACCACCCTCAGACTCACAACTCTCTGCGTAAAAAACAGTTTGCTCACCTCCGTTCTAAATGGCTTACCCCTTATTCTTAAACTGTGGCCCCTGGTTCTCAACTCCCCCAACATCAGGAACATGTTTCCTGCCTCTAGCATGTCCAAACCCGTAATAATTTTATATATTTCACTAAGATCCCCTCTCACCCTTCTAAATTCCAGAGTGTACAAACCCAGCCGCTCCATTCCCTCAGCGTATGACAGTCCCACCATCCCGGGAATTAACCTTGTGAACCTATGCTGCGCTCCCTTAATAGCAGAAATGTCCTTCCTCAAATTAGGAGATCAAAACTGCACTCAATACTCCAGGTGTGGTCTTAGTAGGACCCTGTACAACTGCAGAAGGACCTTTTTGCTCCTATACTCATCTCCTCTTGTTATGAAGGCCAGCTTGCCATTTGCTTTCTTCACTGCCTGCTGCACTTGCATGCTTACTTTGATTGACTGATGATCAAGGACCCCCAGATCCCATTGTACTTCCCAACGACACCATTTAGGTAATGAATCTGCCTTCCTGTTTTTGCTACCAAAGTGGATAATCTCACATTTATAAACTGCATCTGCCATGTATCTGCCCACTCACCCAACTTGTCCAAGTCACCCTGCATTCTCATAGCATCCTCCTCACAGTTCACGCTGCCACCCAGCTTAGTATCATCTGCAAATATGCTAATGTTACTTGTAATCCCTTCATCTAAAGCATTGATATATATATTGTAAATAGCTGCGGTCCCAGCACCGAGCCTTGCGGTACCCCACTAGTCACTGCCTGCCATTCTGAAAGGGACCCGTTAATCCCTGCTCTTTGTTTCCTGTCTGCCAACCAATTTTCTATCCATGTCAGCACTCTACCCCCAATACCATGTGCCCTAATTTTGCCCACTAATCTATGTGGGACCATATCAAATGCTTTCTGAAAGTCCAGGTATACAACATTCACTGGTTCTCCCTTGTCCATTTTCCTAGTTACATCCTCAAAAAATTCCAAAAGATTAATCAAACATGATTTCCCCTTCGTTAATCCATGCTGACTCGGACCAATCCTGTTACTGCTATCTAAATGTGCCGCTATTTCATCTTTTGTGATTGACTCCAGCATCTTCCCCACTATCAATGTCAGGCTAACTGGTCTATAATTCCCTGTTTTCTCTCTCCTGCCTTTCTTACGGGCATTGTTGAAATATTTTGCTTTAATTTCAAGTTAAGGCCATTATCTGTGGAGACACAAGGAACTGTAGAAGCGGAAAACTGGAATAAACACAAAAAAAAGCAAAGTTATAGGAGGCATGGAGTAAATGAGGTGCTAGAGGAGTATAAAGAATGTAAAAAGATTCTTAAGAAAGAAATTAGGAAGGCTAAAAGAAGATATGAGGTTGCTTTGGCAAGAAAGGGGAAAGTAAATCCAAACGGTTTCTACAGCTATATTAATAGCAAAAGGATAACGAGGGATTAAATTTGACCATTAGAGAACCAGAATGGACAGCTATCTGCAGAGCCAAAAGAGATGGGGGAGATATTGAACAATTTATTTTCTTCGGTATTCACCAAGGAGAAGGATTGAATTCTGTGAGGTAAGGGAAAAAAGTAGAGTAGCTATGGAAACTATGAGATTCAAAGAGGAGGAAGTACTGACACTTTTGAAAAATATAAAAGTGGATAAGTCTCCAGGTCCTGACAGGATATTCCCTAGGACATTGAGGGAAGTTAGTGTAGAAATAGCAGGAGCTATGACAGAAATATTTCAAATGTCATTAGAAACGGGAATAGTGCCGGAGGATTGGTGTACTGCGCATGTTGTTCCATTGTTTAAAAAGGTTCAAAGAATAAACCTAGCAATTATAGACCTATTAGTTTGACGTCAGTAGTGGGCAAATTAATGGAAAGGATACTTAGAGATAACATATATAAGCATCTGGATAAACAGGGTCTGATCAGGAACAGTCAACATGGATTTGTGCCTGGAAGGTCATGTTTGACAAACCTTCTTGAATTTTTTGAAGCGGTAATTAGGGAAATTGATGAGGGTAAAGCAGTGGATGTTGTCTATATGGATTTCAGTAAGGCCTTTGACAAGGTTCCCCATGGAAGGTTGGTTAAGAAGGTTCAATCTTTGGGTGTTAATGGCGGAGTAGCAAGATGGATTCAACAGTGGCTGAATGGGAGATGTCAGAGAGTAATGGTGGATGGCTGTTTGTCAGGTTGGAAGCCGGTGACCAGTGGGGTGCCTCAGGGATCTGTGTTGGGTCCACTGTTGTTTGTCATGTACATCAATGATCTGGATGATGGGGTGGAAAATTGGATAAGTAAGTATGCAGATGATACTAAGATAGGTGGTGTTGTGGATAATGAAGTAGATTTTCAAAGTCTACAGAGAGATTTGGGCCATTTTGGAAAAGTGGGCTGAAAGATGGCAGATGGAGTTTAATGCTGTTAAGTGTGAAGTGCTACATCTTGGCAGGACAAATCAAAATAGGACGTACATGGTAAATGGTAGGGAATTGAGGAATGCTGTGGAACAGAGGGATCTAGGAATAACTGTGCATAGTTCCCTGAAGGTGGAATCGCATGTAGATAGGGTGGTAAAGAAAGCCTTTGGTGTGCTGGCCTTTATAAATCAGAGCATTGAATATAGGAGTAGGGAAGTAATGTTACAATTGTACAAGGCATTGGTAAGACCAATTCTGGAGTATGGTGTACAATTTTGGTCGCCTAATTATAGGAAGGATGTCAACAAAATAGAGAGAGTACAGAGGAGATTTACTAGAATGTTGCCAGGGTTCCAGCAACTATGTTACAGAGAAAGGTTGAACAAGTTAGGTCTTTATTCTTTGGAGCGCAGAAGGTTAAGGGGGGACTTGATTGAGGTCTTTAAAATGATGAAAGGGATAGACAGAGTTGCGTGGATAAGCTTTTCCCATTGAGGGTAGGGACGATTCAAACAAGAGGGCATGACATGAGAATTAAGGGACAGAGGTTTAGGGGTAAGGTGAGGGGGAACTTCTTTACTCAGAGGGTGGTGGCTGTGTGGAATGAGCTTCCAGCAGAAGTGGTGGAGGCAGGATTGATTTTAACATTTAAAAGTAAAGTGGATAGGTATATGGACGTGAAGGGAATGGAGGGGTATGGTCTGAGTGCAGGTAGATGAGACTAGGGGAAAACAAATGGTCGGCACGGACTGGAAGGGCCGAGAAGGCCTGTTTCCGTGCTGTAATTGTTATATGGTTATATGGTTAACTCAACGGGTCAGGCTCTTCTTTTCACTGGGTTCAGATATCCTAGATCAACTTGTGCGTAACCTCTGCACCTTCTCTTTTGTAATCACATATGTCCTGTAATGTGTTGATCAGAAAATTAAGACCGTATTCTTCAATTTAAGTGTTTGTGTAAATGCTCTTAAATATCAAGTTTGTGCTTGTCATATGCATGGGAACTGGAGCAGTGAAATTCCTATTTGCTGCAACTTTGCCAGCACATTAAATACACCAGTAACAACAATAAATACACAATAAATTATCAGTTATTCTGAGTAAACAGACCGTGATAGTGCAATCTGGGTGCAAAGACCATAGCTAAGCTAAGTGCTGAGGTACAGTTGTGGTTCCAGAGCCTGATAGTTAATGTGAATAAGCTGAATGTGAACTTGGGCGTAACGGTTCTCAAGCTCCTGTTCACCTTCCCAATCGGAAGATGAGAACATGAACAGGGTAGTGTGAGTCTTTGATGATATTATCTGCCTTCTTGAGGTAGCACTTTCCATGGATTCCTTTGGTAGGGAAGTCAGTCCTGTTGATGGACTGGACAATGTTCACCACTTTCTGCAGCCTCCTTCATTCCAGGGCACTTGAATTATCGAACCAAGTCATGATGCAGGATCAGAATGTTCTCAACCGTACATGTATAAAAATTCAATAGAGTATTCAAATGACATGCCAAATCTTAAGCATATTATGAAGCAAAGGTGTTGAGCTTTCTTTGTAATTAGAATCACTAAAGGTGTGTATGCTCCGGTACATAGTAATTGTATCTGGTTCCACCAACTCGTCTGGTAGTGTTTTCTAAATATCAAACATGCATAGTGTGAAAAAACTAATGCTCAGGTTGCTATTAACACTCCTGACTCTTCCTTTGACCTTTGTAACCTTGTTTTTGATTCTCTTGCCATAATATATATGGCAAGAGTTTCCAGCCAAACCTTTGTGCTCTTGTATTTTATGCCAATTTGAAATGGGATATTTTGCAACAAGTGTCTCGATGTTACCTATTGATGGAACACAAGATCTATTTCATCTAAATATAATAAAATGCTATCCACATTTGACTAGAATATCAATAATAAGAAACAGGAATATTATTTCAGAATTATGACTACCTCAATTATCGTAACTTCTGGTAAAAGGACCAATGCCTTTTCTCATAAATTATTCTCAGTGGTTTTTCTTAATTATAATCTTTAATAATATGGTGCTGGATACCCATAACTGTGTAGTTAGACACAGTTCCATCATCTATGAATTTGCTGACCTTATCACTGTTTGTTAGATGAATAATGGATAAAAATGAGTCAGAGTACAGGAGGTAAATCGATAATTTGAATGGTGCCAGAACAACAATCTTGCTCTTAACGTTAGCAAGGCTTAAGGGCCTGTCCCACTGCGGGGACCTAATTAGCGAGTTTAGAAGAGTTTACACTCGACACATACTCGCAGCATGGTCGACACGAGGTCCTAGGAGGTCTTTGTAACTCTCCTTCATGCTCGAAAGTAGTCCCCGCGTATATGAGGCCTCAGGTCGATGCCTTTTTTTGAGCATGCTGCAAAATGCCCGCGAGTAAAAAAGGTCACTATGGGAAAGAATCGCTATTTTTTTTACTCGTAGGTTTAGTCGAAGTAGGTCGTAGTAGATTGGCATGTTATTCGTAGGTAATCAAAGGCAATCGAAGGTAGTCGTAGATAGTCTTCAACATAGTCGAAAGAGATCATAGGAGATCGTCTTCAGTCTCCACTATTTGTTGACCAATTTTCCCGAAGCTAGTCTTCAGCATAGTCGAAGGAGATCGAAGGAGATCTTCTACATAGTTGAAGGAAGTCTTCAACATGACACTTTTTCATACTCTCCTAAACTCTTCTACACTCGCAAATTAGGTCCCCACAGTGAGATAGGCCCTCAAGGTGCTGTCCTACTGCGGCGACCTAATCTGTGAGTTTAGAAAAATTTGCCCTCGACTCAAACTCGCAGCATGGTCGACACGCGGTCCTAGGAGGTCCTATGAGGTCACTGGATCTCTCCTTCATGCTCAAGGGAAATTCCCGCATACTCGCGGCCTCAGTTTGGTCAAGGAAAATGTTTCAACATGTTGAAATTTTTTCCGCGAGGAAACATTGGTTGGCATGGTTCTTTTGAATTCGTAGTGCAGTGGAGTGGGGTCGCTATGTAGTTATAGGCAGTCGAGGGCAGCCGTAGGCAATCTTTGCTGACCGGGCATTTTAATTGGCTCATTGGAGTTTTCAGGACCAAGGAAAACCAACCGGTAATGTAAAATGCCTGCTAAACTTTATTATAAGTTGTCTGGCTTCTTAAAAGTGTCTTCACTCCTTCTCTCTCCCATTCTCTTCCCCTCTCTCCCCCCCCCCCCCCCACCCGCACTCTCTAAAGGACTTACTGTCCACTGTGCCGCTGTCTTAACTTTCTGTTCATCGCAGGTGTGAATTTCAGACAGCGCTCCCCCGCTTTCCCTGGCCCCCGCCTTTGCGATGTGTTGTGTATGTATGTGTGTGTGCGGTCGGTTGATCCAGCTCGAGGTTTCATTGCTGACGGTCGATTCAGCTCGAGGTTTTCCAGGCGAGTGCCCTCGAGCTTGAAGGTCGAAGACAGTCGCTGAAGGTCGCATCATTGGGACAGGCCCTTTAAGGAGCTGATTCTTGCCTTCATGAATGGAAAGTCGAGGATCCAAGAGCCTGTCTTCATCGATGGGACAACTATGGAGAGAGTCAACAACATTAAGTTCCTGATTACGCATATCTCTGAAAATATGTCATGAATAATACAGACCTTGTACAGGTTGAACCACATACTTAAGCTTGCACTATTTTGACCTGCTTACCAAGTAAAACATAATTCATTGTATTTCTGTTCATGTAAATTAATTTGTTGTATTATTATGTTAATGTGCCTGTACAGCTGCAGAAAATAGGAATTTAATTGTTCTGTTCCCAGTGCATATGACAATTAAACACTCTTGAAAGTAATTTATGGAGTGAATTTTCTCTTATAGTTCTCAAATAATCAGCAGTCAATTTCCACCAGTGTCATCACCTCCTCCAGCTTCTAAGGCAAAAGATGCAACAGATGGTGAAAACCTAGAGGTAAAAGCACTTATGCAGATTTTTAATTCCAAGGATTGTAGCTATTTTAATGTATCTTTTCTTTACTGAGGTTTAACAATATATTTCAATTCATGTTGTTGAAGTAAATTGGAAACTTGTGAGAATTATTTCACACCATCTTATTAAAAATGCCAATTAAGTTAGCAGAAAATTAGCACTGCCTAATTTTTTATATTATTATTGGGCAGTGCATATTAAGAATATTATTTATTGGTTGGATCGCCTTCTCAACAGATGGAATGGATAAGAATGGAAAAAGAGTATTGCTTTCCTTATGATTTAGGAGCGATCCTCTTCTCCCCGATAAAATTGAATAATATATTATATAAGAAGAATCCAATTATACACAATATAATTCGAATTTGGAAACAAATAAAATTAAATTTAAAATTAAGAAACTTATATTCATTAACACCAATAGTGAATAACCCAGTATTTAAACCATCTATTATGGATAAAACATATAGACAATGGGAAAGACTGGGAATTAAAAAGTTGGGTGACATGTATGAAATGGGAAATTTATTATCATTTCAACAATTAAAATCAAAATTTAATTTGAATAATAACCAATACTTTAAATATTTACAGATATGTGACTTTATAAAAAAATATATACCAAGATTACAGAATCTAACGATAGACCCACTGGAAGAAGCAATGAATATTAAGGCGGACTTACAAAAATTAATATCATATCTATATAACAGTATTCTTAATAGAGAATTGCCATCAACAGGCAATTAGAGAAGACTGGAAAAAAGATTTAATGATTAAAATTTCTAAGGAAACATGGGAGAGGTATTTGATATATATACATTAATGTTCGATTAACTCTAGACATAATTTAATTCAATTTAAAATATTACACAGACTATTATTCAAAAGTTAGGTTGAATACATTTTATTCAAATATCTCACCCATTTGTGATAAATGTCTTTCTTAAGATGCCAATCTTTCGTTTCTTGCATAAAACCAGTTTTTGGTGTGATTTATTTGATATATTCACTAGTTTTTTTAAGATAAAAATGGAACCTAGCATGGAAATGATTATCTTTGGAGATGTAAATAAATTAAATATATCCCAAATCTCATTTTTTAATTATGGTTTAATAATAGCGAAAAAACTCATACTTAAATTTTGGAAAAAGGCTACTATACCAACACTTAAAATGTGGATTGGTAATATGTTGGAAACGGCCCATTTGGAAGAAATGAGACTCCTAACAGAAAAAAAAGACCAATTCTTAACGAGTTGGTCTCCATTTATTGACCTTATGGAATCACGCGGTGTAATATCATCATAAAATTAAAAATTCTGGGTTTGACTGAAAATTGATAAAGAATATAAAAAAAACATCGACTGATTGCGTGGGAGAAAAAAAAATAAAAAGTAAAATAAAAATTAAAAAAAAAAAAAGTTAGCATAAAACGAAGAACCTGTCAGTTGACTCGAAAGAAAAATAGACATTTTAGAGGGGAAAAAAATCAAAAAAGGAAAATCCAAATGGGCTAACATTGGGGAAAACATTTAAGTGTCTAAATCCCAATAGGAATAAGCAAACCAACGATATAATATCCCAAATTACTGGTGCTTTGTTGTACGGTTCATTGAATTAATAGTGAATTGTGATATGATATTTCTTCCCTCCTTCAGCAAGATCTCTGTACATTTCTAATATCACGAGCTTGTAGGAATTCTACTCTGGCTAACTATTTATACTGGTAAGAAAACAACGTTTTTGTCCCCCATGTTTTTTTTATTTTGGGAATAATCTTATTTAGGTAGAATCAAGTATCAGAGTGTGAATAAATAAGAGTAGCTTCTCCCTGTCTTTGGTATTTTTGTTCACCTTCTGGAAGCAAACTTTCATCTAAAGCCTTTGGAAGGGGAACGATTTTTAGGACTATTCTCTCAATTTTTTTACCATAGATTTAACTGATTTAAAAAAAAATAATTGTTCTGAGAAAATGAGTTCAATTGAGCTGATTGTCTACTGGAGACAGAAATGTAATCTTGACATTTGGATACATGCATCCTTGCAAGGCATTGTTTAAGAATGAACTGCAGATGCTGGAAAATCGAAGGTAGACATAAATGCTGGAGAAACTCAGCGGGTGCAGCAGCATCTATGGAGCGAAGGAAATAGGTAACGTTTCGGTTGAAACCCTTCTTCAGACTGAAGAAGGGCTTCGGCCCGAAACATTGACTATTTCCTTTGCTCCACAGATGCTGCTGCACCCGCTGAGTTTCTCCTTACAAGGTATGTAAGGATCACAGGGCTGAGCAGCAGGAACTGCATGTATAAATAAACAGAGGAGGGGATAGTAAGGAGTTAAAGAATAAACCTAGCAATTATAGACCTATTAGTTTGACGTCAGTGGTGGGCAAATTAATGGAAAGGATACTTAGAGATAATATATATAAGCATCTGGATAAACAGGGTCTGATCAGGAACAGTCAACATGGATTTGTGCCTGGAACGTCATGTTTGACAAACCTTCTTGAATTTTTTGAAGCGGTAACTAGGGAAATTGATGAGGGTAAAGCAGTGGATGTTGTCTATATGGATTTCAGTAAGGCCTTTGACAAGGTTCCCCATGGAAGGTTGGTTAAGAAGGTTCAATCTTTGGGTGTTAATGGCGGAGTAGCAAGATGGATTCAACAGTGGCTGAATGGGAGATGTCAGAGTGTAATGGTGGATGGCTGTTTGTCAGGTTGGAAGCCGGTGACCAGTGGGGTGCCTCAGGGATCTGTGTTGGGTCCACTGTTGTTTGTCATGTACATCAATGATCTGGATGATGGGGTGGAAAATTGGATAAGTAAGTATGCAGATGATACTAAGATAGGTGGTGTTGTGGATAATGAAGTAGATTTTCAAAGTCTGCAGAGAGATTTGGGCCATTTAGAAAAGTGGGCTGAAAGATGGCAGATGGAGTTTAATGCTGTTAAGTGTGAAGTGCTACATCTTGGCAGGACAAATCAAAATAGGACGTACATGGTAAATGGTAGGGAATTGAGGAATGCTGTGGAACAGAGGGATCTAGGAATAACTGTGCATAGTTCCCTGAAGGTGGAATCGCATGTAGATAGGGTGGTAAAGAGAGCCTTTGGTGTGCTGGCCTTTATAAATCAGAGCATTGAATATAGGAGTAGGGAAGTAATGTTAAAATTGTACAAGGCATTGGTAAGACCAATTCTGGAGTATGGTGTACAATTTTGGTCGCCTAGTTATAGGAAGGATGTCAACAAAATAGAGAGAGTACAGAGGAGATTTACTAGAATGTTGCCAGGGTTCCAGCAACTATGTTACAGAGAAAGGTTGAACAAGTTAGGAATTTATTCTTTGGAGCGCAGAAGGTTAAGGGGGGACTTGATTGAGGTCTTTAAAATGATGAAAGGGATAGACAGAGTTAACGTGGATACGTTTTTTCCCATTGAGGGTAGGGAAGATTCAAACAAGAGGGCATGACATGAGAATTAAGGGACAGAAGTTTTGGGGTAACGTGAGGGGGAACTTCTTTACTCAGAGGGTGGTGGCTGTGTGGAATGAGCTTCCAGCAGAAGTGGTGGAGGCAGGATCGATTTTAACATTTAAGAGTAAAGTGGATAGGTATATGGATGTGAAGGGAATGGAGGGGTATGGTCTGAGTGCAGGTAGATGGGACTAGGGGAAAACAAATGGTCGGCACGGACTGGAAGGGCCGAGAGGGCCTGTTTCCGTGCTGTAATTGTTATATGGTTATATGGTTATATGAGTTTAGCATCTTTAGTGACTTTTTTGAGACAAATAAGATCCTGATGAAGCATAACAGATCTTGAGGTATTTTTATGTATGAAGGAACTGCAGATACTGGTTTAAACTGAAGATGGACACAAAAAGCTGGAGTAACTCAGTGGGACAGGTAGCATCTCTGGAGAGAAGGAATGGGTGACATTTCGGGTCGAGACCCTACATCAGACTTGAAACGCTTCCCATTCCTTCTCTCCAGACATATTGTCCCGCAGAGTTACTCCAGCGTTTTTTGTCTGGCTTCGGTTTAAACTAGAATCTGCAGTTCCTTCCTACGGATTATGGAGGATATTGAAGGTAGAGGTTGATCCACTTTTGAATAATCGGCAAATTGAGGGTTATGCGGAATTAGCACTATTAGAGGAGTTGAGGCCGGCATAGATCAGCCAAGGTTATATTGATAGGCTGGTCATTCTTGATTGGATGAAATGTATCCAAGGCTCTTTTTTAAAGGAAAAGGCAAGGGAATAAATACCACTGGCTCTGACCATCATTTTCCAGTCTTCATTGGACAAGATCGAATACTGGAGAATTAAAGCCTAACATCAGTGAGAGGCAAGTTATTGGAAAAAGCAGAAGGTTGGCATGCATCCGCATTTAGAGTGGTGCAGGTTAATCAAGGAAATTCAATGCAAATTTGTTCAAGGGGACGAGAGTATCGAGAAGTCTTGCTGCAGCTTTGACTAGACCACACCTGGAGTTTTGGATAAAGTTTTAGTCTCTTTATTTAAGCAATATTATAATTGAATTAAATATAAGTTATGGTTTGGGGTTAGTATTCGTATAGTTTCTCTCAAATAATATTAATTGTTTCTTGTCCTCTTAGGTATGTTATTGTAGAATGTGAAGATCAGGACACTCAACTGCGTGACCCTAAAACTCACGAAATGTATTTAAACGTGATGAGGAGATTTAGTCAAGCTTTGTTAAAGGTACTGAAATTTTTATTTTAAGTTTAAACAACATTTATATTATCATTATGTATCAGAAGTGTTGTGCTGTATTTGGAAAGGAAAGCTATATTTAATTAAAATGAAAAAAGAAAATTTAGCAGAGCGAAAAAATTACCTGAAAACAGAAAATACTGGAAATAACTCTGATTCAAATAGTGTCTGTGGAAAGAGAGAGATGGAGTTAACATTTTATGACAAGTCATCAGAACTGGGAAAAGTTAGAGAAAAAAGTTTAAGATGCAACAAAACATGCAGAGTTGTGCATGGCAATAGAGAGCCAGGACTTGAGCTACAGTCACTCGTAACTCATCACTGTATGTCATGTTGTTACTTGTGGGTGGAGCACCAAGGCAAATTCCTTGTATGTGAATACTTGGCCAATAAACTTACTTACAGGGAGAGATTGAGCAGGCTGGTACTTTATTCCTTATAGCACAGGAGGATGAAGGATGATCTTATAGAGGCGTGTAAAATCATGTGAGGGACAGATAGGGTAAATGCACAATCTTTTACCAGAATCATGAACCAGAGGAAAGTAAGAGGGGGGGGCGGAGGATTTAATAAGAATCTGAGGGGCAACCTTTTCACACACAGACTGGAGGCTATACGGAATGAGCCGCCAGATATGTGGATAGAAACATAGATAGGAAAGGTTTAGAGGGATATGAGCCAAACTCAGGCAAATGGGACTAACATAGGTGGGCATTTTTGGTCGCCATGGATGAGTTGGGCTGAAGAGCTCGTTTCCATGCTGTGTGACTCCATGATTCTGAAGAAAACAAAATAAATGGTAAGAGTGATCTCAGACGATAATAACAAAATGGTTAATTGCACAACAAGAAAAGTGATGGTAAAAGGGGTTAGAAATTCATTGGGGAGGCGCTGTGTATAGGGGAAGTAGAATAATTAAATCTATATGTTTTTAGAGCATATCCCTTTCAATTGGAACTACGTATTTACAGACATTTTGTTGTCACTATTTCTGTGTTGGTTGGCAGATACAGGAAATGCAACACGATGCATCTGCTGTTCCAATAAATAATTGCTGTTGTAAATAATTCCAAATATGCTGATCTGCTGTGGTATTACTCATCAGTTAACAACTCAGAACGCTAAACTTCTGGTATCCTTGTAAAACAGAATTCATATTGCACAGTTTCCACAAAGTAAAATGATAGTTTAGATTTAATATCTCTAAACTAAAACAAAACCACTGTCATTTTACTTTGTGATATATGGGACATTTTTAGAAGGATACCAGATAACATATTTAATTTGGATAAGGAATTATAAACGTTCCATTTGTATTTCTCTGCTATAAAAATCTATGACCATCTAAGTCGTTGAGCAGTCAATAATTGAACGAACTGAGCTTTTCACTTTCAAGAGTCATAAGGGGGCTTAACAAAACAAAAATATGTTTAATGCTTACATCTTTTTAGGGTGATAAGAATGTGAGAGTCATGCGCTCCCTCTTAGCTGCTCAACAAACATTTGTGGATCGACTAGTGCACCTTATGAAAGCAGTTCAACGAGAAAGTGGAAATCGGAAGAAAAAGGTATTTTCACATTTAGCTTGCCACTTCTCCAAAATAAAACTGAATAAAATGACAATTCTTCATGTTGTAAAATACTTATTACAACTTTGTAATGTGTGCTCTTTTGGAAAGGAGGTGAGGAGGAATTTCTTTAGTCAGAGGGTAATCTGTGGAACTCATTGCCACAGAGGGCTGTGGAAGCCAAGTCAATGGATATTTTTAAGGCAGAGATTCACAAATTCTCGATTAGAACGGGTGTCAAGGGTTACATAGAAACATAGAAAATAGATGCAGGAGGAGGCCATTTAGCCCTTTGAGCCAGCGCCTCCATTCATTGAGATCATGGCTGATCATCCACAACCAGTAACTCATGCCTGTCTTTCCCTCATACCCCTTGATTCCGATAGCCCCAAGAGCTCTATCGAACTCTCTTTTAAAATCATCCAGTGAATTAGCTTCCACTGCCTTCCGTGGCAGAGAATTCAACAAATTCACAACTCTTTGGGTGATAATGTTTTTTCTCATCTCAGTTTTAAATGGCCTCCCCTTTATTCTTAGACTGTGGGCCCTGGTTCTGGTCTCCCCCAACATCCAGAACATTTATAATTTATAAATCCTTTAAAAAAATTATAAAAATCCTTTTATAATTTTAGATGTTTCTATAAGATTGCCTCTCATCCTTCTAAATTCCAGTAAATACAAGCCCAGTCTTTCCAATCTTTCCTCATATGACAGTTCCGCCATCCCGGGGATTAACCTCGTGAACCTACGCTGCACTCCCTCAATAGCAAGGATGTCCTTCCTCAAATTAGACCAAAACTGCACACAATACTCCAGATGTGATCTCACCAGGGCCCTGTACAACTGCAGGAAGACATCTTTACCCCTATATTCAAATCCTCTTGTTATGAAGGCCAACATGCCATTAGCTTTCTTCACTGCCTGCTGTCCCTGCACGTTTACTTTCAGTGATTGGTGCAGAAGGGCACCCAGGTCTCGTTGCACTTCCCTTTTTCCTAATCTGACACCATTGAGATAATAATCTGCCTCCTTGTTTTTACCACCAAAGTGGATAATCTCACATTTATCTACATTATACAGCATATGCCATGCATCTGCCCACCTACTCAACCTGTCCAATTCACCCTGCAACCTCCGAGCATCCTCTTCGCAGTTCACACTGGCACCCAGCTTTGTGTCATCTGCAAATTTGCTAGTGTTACTTTTAATTCCATCATCTGAATCATTAATATATAATGTAACTAGTTGCGGCCCCAGCACCGAGCCTTGCGGCACTCCATTCGCCACTGCCTGCCATTCTGACAGGGACCCGTTTATTCCTACTCTTTATTTCATGTCTGCCAACCTATTCTCTGTGCATGTCAATATCCTATCCCCAATACCATGTCCTCTAATTTTGCCCACTAATCTCCTGTGTGGGACCTTATCAAAGGACTTCTGAAGGTCCAGATACGCTACATCCACTGGCTGTCCTTCATCCATTGTACTTGTCACAATCTCAAAAAATTCCAAATTAGTCAAGCAGGATTTCCCCTTCATAAATCCATGCTGACTTGGTCCAATCCTTTTACTGCTATCCAAATGCGCTGTTATTACTTCTTTAATAATTGATTCCAGCCACCGATGTCAGGCTAACTAGTCTATAATTCCCCGTTTTCTCTCTCACTTCTTTCTTGAAAAGTGGGATAACATTAGCTACCTTCCAATCCACCGGAACGGATCCTGAATCTATAGAACATTGGAAAATGATCGCCAAAGCGTTCCACGATTTCTAGAGGCACATCCTTGAGTACCCTGGGATGCAGATCATCAGGCCCTGGGGATTGATCAGCCTTCAGTCCCATCAGTCTACCCAATACTATTTCTCACCTAATGCAAATTACTTTCAGTTCCTCTGTCTCCCTAGATCCTCTGGACTCTAGTACATCTGGGAGATTGTTTGTGTCTTCCTTAGTGCAGACAGAAGTACCTGTTCAACTCTACTGCCATTTCCTTGTGCCCCATAATAATTTCACCAGTTTTGTCTTCAAGGGACCCACATTTGTCTTTACTAATCTTTTTCTCTTAACATGCCTAAAGATACTTTTACCATTCTTCTTTATATTCTTGGCAAGCTTACCTTCGTACTTCATCTTTTCACCCCGGATTGCCCTTTTTGTTATCTTCTGATGTCCAATCCTCTGGCTTCCTGCTACTCTTTGCTGTGTTATACACCTTTTCTTTTAGTTTTATACCATCCCTACATTCACTTGTCAGTCACAGTTGCCTCTTACTCACCTTATGGGGGGAAGGCAGGAAAATGGTATTAGGAGGTAGAGATCAGCCATGATTGAATGGCGAAGTAGACTCGATGGACCGAATGTCCTAGTTCTACTCCTATAACTTATGAATAGGCAAATTTATTTGTATGTTCAAATTGTACATTAGGAAACATAAGAACACAGTGTGATAGAACAATCACATTTTTATGGTGCTGATTCCTTCAGTGGTTTTGTAACAAAGAGATTTAATGATGAAATATTATTTTTAAATGAAGGCTTTGCATTCCTTTTATGTTTGAATCTAGTGTACAATATGGTTATTAGCACAGGACAGATTAAATAAAAATGTGTTGAATACTTAGCAAAATAATTTTTATCATGACCACTTACAGTTCTTAGAATATGGCAGTCAGCTAATAATATTAAATGTTTTTTCATTCATTCAAAAGTCAATTATGCAATGTTTTGAGGCAATGGTTGTAAGAACAACATTCTTAATTTTGGTTATTTAATACCTTTCAATGCCCAAAAGGTCAGAAAGTATTTTACAGCATTATTATTGAATAACATTTATAAGTAGATATTAAAGCAAATGGCTAAACATTCAAGCAATAGATCTTGCTTTTATCTGGTTTCTAAGAGAATAAAGAAAGACACAGGGGTTTAGGAAAATAATTTGAGAACTTGAAGCTAAACAATAAAAGGTAAATTGCTATTTACAGAAGTCTTGAAGCTAATCGAGAGATCATAATGAGAATAATCAAATGGCCAGAGTTGCTAATAACTAGGATTGGTTGGAAAGATGGATGGGGTATAAACAGAAAGGATTTGAAAATAAAGAAGATAATTTTAAAATGAAGGTACTGCCCAACCAGAAATCATGGGTGGAGGGCAGTAGAAGAATAGATGAATGCATGGTAGGTCTGACGTCACGATAATGGAAGCTAAAACAAAAGATGTTGGCCATGAGTTCATTGAAACAATCACGTCTCAAACTTATGTAGGCCTGGATGAAGATTTCAAATTAAAGTGAAGTGAGGATGAAGCAACTTTACAGACATAGAAATTAATGAACAATGATGGCATGGATAAATGGAGTGTAAAATTCCTCTTTGCTGAACTCTGGTTCACTGTGGAATGTTGCCAGGGAGATAACTGCAGTTTGTGATAGGAATTGAATATAATAAGCTTCTATCTTCCCAGTAAACAAAAAATCACATAAAGCTGAAATATAGTTGTGTGGGAGCCACAATAAGCTGTTGGTGAAATAAACTGGGAGTCGATGGCGTAGACATGACATTGTCTCCTGTGAGGCTCATTTTGAGTCATTTTACTATGTTGAAACAACATATAAATAGATAATTTTGTTGGAGAAATGGTAACAAGCATAGATCACTGGAGGACAACAATTCTCTGGCCTTGACAGAATAGATGGGTATGACATCATCCTGGCATTGAATGTGCTCAACAGATAACAGCCAATTATTCAAAGAATAAAATTTGTTCAACACTTTCCGTGCCTTTGGTACTCAAGATGTGTTTTGGTCAATTAAGTACTTTTGTGATAGATAGTTCTATGATTAATTTAGAGAAGCATGGAAGTATAGATGCTGCAAGGGCCCAAAGATTTAATTAAGGGAAATGAGCAGATAATCCATTCTCCTGCCTATATTCTTTCCCAATCATTTTGTACTACATGCTTTACAGAGAAAGGTTGAACATGTTAGGTCTTTATTCTTTGGAGCGCAGAAGGTTAAGGGGGGACTTGATTGAGGTCTTTAAAATGATGAAAGGGATAGACAGAGTTGACGTGGATAAGCTTTTCCCATTGAGGGTAGGGAAGATTCAAACAAGAGGGCATGACATGAGAATTAAGGGACAGAAGTTTAGGGGTAACGTGAGGGGGAACTTCTTTACTCAGAGGGTGGTGGCTGTGTGGAATGAGCTTCCAGCAGAAGTGGTGGAGGCAGGATCGATTTTAACATTTAAAAGTAAAGTGGATAGGTATATGGACGTGAAGGGAATGGAGGGGTATGTTCTGAGTGCAGGTAGATGGGACTAGGGGAAAACAAATGGTTGGCACGGACTGGAAGAGCCGAGAGGGCCTGTTTCCGTGCTGTAATTGTTATATGGTTATATGGTTATATGGTTATATGCTGATAACTCGTATTGCCTTTCCTGATTATGTACTTCTGTTCTTCCCTTCTAGATTGAAAGGCTACAAACATTGTTAGCGGATAATGAAAAAGTGAATTTATCAGAGATTGAACCAATACCTTTACCTTTAGAGCCACAAGTTAAAATCAGGGGTATAATCCCAGAAAAAGCAACTCTGTTTAAGGTAAATATGGCTGTGGCTTTATTGTATGTGCAATAACAGTAAAAGCCTTTTTAAAAAACATACACTATTTCGTTTAAAATTGATTTAAAAAAAATGTTAACACCAGGCAATCTGGTTTCCGTGGCACTTAATATCTTGGCCGATAAAAGGTGGGATAAAAAAACGAATCATGGAGATAAAACATTACAGAGCACCCAGTTGTGTGGGGTTGAAGGAATATGAGTGCTCATAAATCCTAATATTTTCTTACATGTCCAGATGTGGCTTTTTGGGCCATTTGGAAAAGTGGGCTGAAAGATGGCAGATGGAGTTTAATGCTGTTAAGTGTGAAGTGCTACATCTTGGCTGGACAAATCAAAATAGGACGTACATGGTAAATGGTAGGGAATTGAGGAATGCTGTGGAACAGAGGGATCTAGGAATAACTGTGCATAGTTCCCTGAAGGTGGAATCGCATGTAGATAGGGTGGTAAAGAAAGCCTTTGGTGTGCTGGCCTTTATAAATCAGAGCATTGAATATAGGAGTAGGGAAGTAATGTTAAAATTGTACAAGGCATTGGTAAGACCAATTCTGGAGTATGGTGTACAATTTTGGTCGCCTAGTTATAGGAAGGATATCAACAAAATAGAGAGAGTACAGAGGAGATTTACTAGAATGTTGTCAGGGTTCCAGCAACTCTGTTACAGAGAAAGGTTGAACAAGTTAGGTCTTTATTCTTTGGAGCGCAGAAGGTTAAGGGGGGACTTGATTGAGGTCTTTAAAATGATGAAAGGGATAGACAGAGTTGACGTGGATACGTTTTTTTCCCATTAAGGGTAGGGAAGATTCAAACAAGAGGGCATGACATGAGAATTAAGGGACAGAAGTTTCGGGGTAATGTGAGGGGGAACTTCTTTACTCAGAGGGTGGTGGCTGTGTGGAATGAGCTTCCAGCAGAAGTGGTGGAGGCAGGATCGATTTTAACATTTAAGAGTAAAGTGGATAGGTATATGGACGTGAAGGGAATGGAGGGGTATGGTCTGAGTGCAGGTAGATGGGACTAGGGGAAAACAAATGGTCGGCACGGACTGGAAGGGCCGAGAGGGCCTGTTTCCGTGCTGTAATTGTTATATGGTTATATGGTTATGTCAAATTCAGAACTTGACAACCTGCCATGCAAGGAGATATTGGGGTTGATGATTAAAATGCTTAGCTAAGGAGACAAGTTTTAAGGAACATTTAAAAGTAGAAAGGGAGGGGGAGATGCAGAAAGGCTTAGGGTGATTTTTGTTTTAGTTTAGTTTATTATTGTCATGTGTACAGAGGTACAGTGAACAGTCTGTTTCTAAATTTCTGGAGTTTATAGCCAGGGCAGTGGGAGCTGCCGATTTGGGGGTGATTGAGGGATGTTCAAAGCTAGAATTAAGAGAGTATATGTTTTAGAGGGTTGCAGGTTTGGATCATTATAGTCATTAGGCAACAGAAAGATTTGATAAAAAAGGAGAACATTCTCAAACTTGGGTAATCTAGTTTTCAGTTATAGATAGCTATCCTAATTTGTTCAAGCTTCTCTCTAGTGGTCTGTCATCCAGATTGTCAATGGGCTGATGGCCTGATATGCAATCTTGAATGTTATACTGTACTGGATGTAATTATAGTAAAAACAGGATTCATTTTGGTGCACTTGAAAGATTTCAAAATATCTGAATAGATACTCAATTATTTGCAATGTAAAAGTGTCAGAACTGTGGTAGACTGATGAATATCTAATGGCCATACAGATCATTAGGAGACTACATTGTTTTATCCAGCATCAAATGATAATTTCTGCATCAGGACACCAGTTGTACTTCTATCTGGTTTTATCCAACATTGTCAAAATGCTCTGCATAGGATATAACCAGGGGACCATGTGTGACTATAATATAAATGGCGGTGGTGTGGCTGATAGAGTGGCAAAGACGTTAATTACAGGCGATCTGTCTGGAAGATATGTGAGGAGGAAATGAAAGGGGCCAGGGAGGCGAATAAAAAATGTTTAACAGCGAGATATGAAACATTGCATTTGCTGGAAATGTGAAATAAAGGAGAATGTTGGAAGTACCCACTTGGTCATTAATTACATCAAGTCTGTTGACAAAGATAACATTTGTTTAGTAAATTGACCTCTACCTCTTGGAGGCTGAATGCCAGCTCTTTTATATCATCTCATACTTCCCTGTTGATCATGATTCCACTACCAAACATTAGGCCATTGCCTTCCAGTCACTAACCTCCTATCCTTTGATTTTCCTAGCACAGCCTCCAGCGTCATAGACACCTACCTATTCATGCACAGATCACTTTGGTCGCCTCCCCTAAGATCCACAAGCATGATTGCCATTGTTTTTGCCTGTTCCTGCCCCACAAAACCTACTTTGTGCTTACTTTTAATGAAGTAAAAAATGGTGAGTGGCTGTACTTGGCACTTTGCTGCAGTGAAACATGAAGGCAGTACACATAACATTGTTACACACACAAAATATTTTTTGTTCCCCTATCATAGCCCTCATCTGTGATTCCCACCATATGTTGATACTTTATTGTCACTTGTACCAAGCTAGGTGCAGTGAAATTCTGTTTATGCATACAAAGTACATAAAAGAGTCACCACAAAGTCGGCAACAAAGTTACAAAAAGTACTAATTCCTTTTTCGTCCTCCCACGCCGGGTTCCCCTTTATTCTCGGCGATGTGGCCCGTCCACCTTGGTCCAACCCTGTCCTCGTCCCTATGTTGATAGCTTACTGGTCCCAAGCAGTTCATTTTAATCACATATCCCTCTAGATATCCGCCCCCATGCTCTGTCTGAGGGGCCTGTGATAGGTTTTGTGGGATATGGGCCAAACATAGGCAGGTAGGAATAATGTAGATGGGATACATTGGTCAGTGTAGGCAGGTTGAGCCGAAGGGCCTGGTTCCACACTGTATGACTAAAAGGAGCAGCTTACTAAGGCATCCTCTCTCACTTACTGTCTGTAACACTGGATATTGTATGGGCATTGCATCATGATGCTACGTAAAACTTGCAAGTTTCATCACCTTTGCTTCAATCTCCCCAATGGTTCATCACTAATTCTTCCCTTTTGGTCAGAAGATGTTCTTGATTCCTCTCAGTGGATAGTTTGTGAGAAATATCCAATGCAATTCCACAGACTTGTGCTTTTCCAAGATGCATATTTTTCCCCAAATTGTGTCTTCCCTTCCACCATAGTTGACAGGTTTCTCAAACACATCTTTTTCATTGTCTGCTTTTATACTCTCACCATCTCTCTCCCATCCAGAGCAAGAATAAGGTTCCTCTTATCCTAATCTAAAATCTCATCTTCCTCCATGTTGAATTGTTCATCTTTGGTAATTTCCGGCATTGTTGACTTGTTGTGACCACCAGATACATCTTTCCCTCCATATGTTCCTTTGCCTTGTCTGTTTCCCTTGTCTATTTCTGTAGGAGGATGGTTAGGGATAACTGCCATAAAAAGCGGTGAGTGGCTGTACTTGGCACTTTGCTGCGGTGAAACATGAAGGCAGTAAAATGTTTTTTTACATTAATATTATCTTACAATTGTACGAATGAAAATGAAGTGCTGAATAATTGCTCTTTAATACAATGCTTCCTTGGGGTTTTGTAGCTCACTGAATAGTCTGATTTACTGTGGAACCTATTTGGAATGCAAGGAATGCATTCCTTTTGCAGCACTATCAATGCAATACTGTAAAGACAGAAATCTAACAGATGATCTTGCCAAAACTTGTGAAAACCTGCTCTGTTTGCACTGTTGCAGAGTGCATTAATGCCAGCCAAGTTGATCTTTAAGACTGAAGATGGAGGCAAATATCCTGTTATATTCAAGCATGGTGATGATCTCCGTCAGGATCAACTTATCCTGCAAATCATTTCACTTATGGACAAGGTAGGAAACGAACCAGATATCATGTGTCAGCAGCAAAAACCTGACTGATAACTTTGTTGTTTTATTGTGCATATCTTAATATCTAACAAAAAGTAGCATCATTGTTTAATTGACATATAAAGAGATATGGTACATAAAAGTGGGAATAACCAAACATAGCCACACCTACATCAGACATAACTGAAAATTGAATCTAACTGCAATACATTTACAAAAATACAGAAAAGACAAAACTTAAATAGTATACATTGCCTTGTGTATGTTTTAATGTAGGATGTCCTTTTTATCACAGTAATTTGAACTGTTTTTGATGTTATGAGCAGAGTTTGAACCAATTAAAACAATTCCTTATTTCACTGTTGTTCAACAGCAGGTCCTTGCCTCCATAGATGTTGGGCTCACTGGTCTATAGTTTCCAGGCTTTTCCTTGCAGCCGAACATGGTGCCTAGTTAAAGTGATCTTAGCTGCCTGTACATGATCTATACCCCTCTATTCCCTGCACTTCCATGTGCCTAGCTAAAAGTCTCTTAAACACCACTTTTATATTATGTTTCCACCACCATCCCTGGCAATGCATTCCAGGCTCCCTATAGAGCTGCATCATGACTTCCTGATTCTTATATTCAATGCCCCTAGCAATGAAAGTCTAAGGATAAGGGGGAATTCCTTTAGGACCGAGATGAGGAAAACATTTTTCACACAGAGTGGTAAGTCTGGAATTCTCTGCCACAGAAGGTAGTTGAGGCCAGTTCATTGGCTATATTTAAGAGGGAGTTAGATGTGGCTAAAGGGACCAGGGGGTATGGAGAGAAGGCAGGTACAGGATACTGAGTTGGATGATCAGCCATGATCATATTGAATGGCGGTGCAGGCTCGAAGGGCCGAATAGCCTACTCCTGCACCTATTTTCTATGTTTCTATGTTTCAATGAAAGCAAGCACACTATATGTTTTTTTTTTAATCACCCTGATAAATAAACATTAGCACAACATTAGCTATCCTGCAGTACCACAATACCAGCAATGATTCATATCTCAGCCAGCCTGAAATTTCTTCTCTAGTTTTCTACAGTGTCCTTGGGTATATCTGATCACACTCGTCAGAATTACCTACTTATTGTACTTGAGTTCAACTTGATTGAATTTCTGCATAATATGGTTTGATTGGATAGCATGCGAAACAAAGCTTTTCCCTCTACCTCCATACACTGCACGTGACAATAATAAACCTAAACCTTCATATGCTTTAGAATGTGCAGTACCTCCTCAACTGTAATAGGACTGTCCTCAAGATACCTCCATTAACTATCCCAAGTTCCCTAGTTTTCATGTTGATTCTCTATGGTAAAAACAGAAGAGAAATAGTGAGTATATTGACCATCTCCTACAGCTCCAGATATAGATGACTGCCTCAATTTCTGAAGGGGCTTCCTTCTCTAGTTACACTTTTTCCTTTAGTACATAAAATAGATATTAGATTCTCCTCAATCTTACCTGTCTGTGCCACTCTTGCCCATTATTGAACCACTGTGATCATGTTAAATCTGTCATTACTGTGTGAAGTGGTTGTTTCTGGTTTTTGCAGTTAAGTTTGTTGCTGATCCTCCACAGTATGCTGCAATAGACAGTCTTGTGGAATATTCACGGTCAATAATCTGATGTAAACTACGTATTTTCACAATTTTCTCCCTATAAATGTAATTGTAAATGTTGAATTGTGTTAATTCAACGGTAATTAAAGACAAAATCAATATTAATGCTGAATAACCAAACACGCCCTGAAAATTATTGTTAGTTGTTGAATCTCATTCTTCTGGACAACAATTAAAATTTGCAAGTTTCAATGAAAAACACCTAATCTTAAATCATTGTGTGAGAGGAGATCTTCACTATCTGCAAAACCACTCACTTTTGTATCATCAGCAAACTTGCTAATCTTGCCATGTATGTTCTCATCCAAATCATTGATGTAGATGACAAACAGAAACGGGCCCAGCACCAAACCCTGAGTCACACCACTGGTCACAGACTTCCAGTCTGAGAAGCAACCTTCAACCATCATCCTCTGCTTCCTTCCACAGAGCCAGTTTGCTATCCATTCAGTTATCTCTCCTTGAATCCCATGCGATCTAACCTTGCAGAGCAGCCTATCTTGCGGAATCTTGTTGAATGCCTTACTGAACTCCATGTACACAACATCTATAGTCTTCAAAAAAATCAATCAGATTTGTGAGACACGACCTCCTATGTGCAAAACCATGCTGACTATCCCCAATCAGCCCTTGCTCATCTAAATGCCTGTATAACCTATCCATCAGAATACTCTCTAGTAACTTTCCAACTACATATGTTAAGCTCACCCGGCCCATAGTTCCCAGCATTTTCTCTGCAGCCCTTCTTGAAAAGAGGCACAACATTTGCCACCCTCCAGTGTTCTGGCACCTCTCCTGTATATAAGGACAATTCATAAATTTCAACCAGGGCTCCCACAATTTCCTCTCTAGTTTCCCACAATGACCTCTGATATATCTGGTCAGGCCTTAGAGATGTCTACCTTTATGTCTACCTAGAGATGTCTACCTTCATTGTCTACCTTCATACACATCAGTACCTTCAGTACTTTTTCGAAGGTAACACTGTCCGCTCTCAAGACACTTCCATTGACTGCCCCAAGTCCTCCATCCTACTGTCTTTCTCCTCGGTAAATACGGAGGACAACTACTCATTGAGGACCTTGCCCATCTCCTGTGGCTCCACACAGAGGTGACCGTTTTGATTCCTGAGAGGTCCCACTATCTCTCGAGTTACCCTTTTCCCCCTTATGTTTTTATAAAATCTTTTGGGATTGTACTTAATGCTACCCGCCAGATCTATCTCCTGGCACCTTTTTTGCCCTTCTTTTTCAGTTTACTCCTTAGTTCCCGAAACTCCTCCAGGGATGCTCTTGATCCCAGCTGCCTATACCTGTCCCAGGCATCCTTCTTGTTTTTGACCAATGCCTCTATGTCCTCGTCAGCCAAGCTTCCTTACTGCTTTGCCCTCTACTCTTACAGAGACGTACATATCCCGAACTTCCATCAGCACACCTTTAAAAACATCCCACTTGCCTGAAGTTCATTTCCCCTCATAACCTGCTCCAGTCAACTTGAGTGATACCCTCTCTCATACCCTCAAAGTTGGCCTTACTTCTGTTGAGCATTTTAACACGTGGACCCTCCATAAACACTTTATTAGCTTGCCCTTCCCAATTTCCCAATACTAGATCCAGCATTGCCCTCTCACATGTGGGGGCCTCTGCATACTGCTTAAGAAAACTCTCATGAACACTTTTGAGGAATCGCACCCCATTTAAACGCTTCACACTATGATTTTTCCAGCCTTTATTGGGAAAGTTAAAATCTCTTACTACAACAACCTTATTTGATCTGCAGCTGTCTGCAATCTCCTGGCATAATTGTTCTAATTCATGTTGACTGTCCCTCTATTCCCTCCACTTCCATGTGCCAATCCAAAAGTCTCGAAACACCACTACTACATCTGCTTCCACCACAACCCCTGGCAGTGCAACCCAGGCCCCCACCACTCTGTAAAAACCTTGCCCCGCATAAACTATCCCATCTCACCTTATAGCTAGTGTTGGAGATTTTCACCCTTGGATAAAGTTTCTGACTGTCTTACCTATCTACCTCTCATAATTTTATATACTTCTATCAAGTCATCCCTCAACCTCGGACGTTCCAGAGAAAACAATCCAAGTCTATCCAATCTCCCCCTGTCACGGAAATGGTCGAACCCAGGCCCCATTCTGGTAGACCTCTTCTGTACCTCTCCAAAGCTTCCACATCTTTCTTGTATTTGGACAACCAGAACTGCACGCAATATTGCAAAGTATAAACAGTGTAATGAAGTCCTATAGACCTGCATCATGACTTCCAGACTCTGATATCCTTAGCAATGAAGACAAGCATATCAAACACCTCTTTACCACCCTTTCTACTTCTGCTGTCACCTTTTGTGAGATATGAACTCCAATATCCCTCTGCACATCAATGCTGTTAAGGAGCTTGCCATTAACTATCGTCTCTCCTTGCAGCCTACCTCCCAAAGTACACCATCTCACATGAGTTAAACCCCATCTGCTATTTCTCTGCCCTTTTCTGCAGCTGATCTATATTCCACTGTATCTTCCGACAGGATTCCACACTGATCACAGACTTCCAGCCATAATATCGACCCTCCAACGTAATCCTCTACCCTATATGAATAAGCCATTTTTGAATCCATACACCCAAGTCATCTTGAATCGTGTATCTTAATCTTCTGGATTAGCCTACCATGAGGGACCTTATTCAAAAGCCTTACTAAAATCCTTGTATACAACATGCCCTACCTTCATCAACCTCTTTGTTACCTCCTCAATAAACTCAAATCAGGTCGGTGAGACATGACCTGTCATGTACAAGGCCATGCTGACTATCCCTAATTCTTCCATCTCTTTTTGCAAGCTGCAAAAAACATGCCCAAAATCTAGTGAAATAAGTATGCATTAAGAAGTATGCATTAAGCATTTTTGTGAAGTAGGGAGTAATGCAAACGTCGAGGAATAAGTAGGGCACCATGATTGATTCACTTTTGTGGGCTTAAGAAGTCAGCTTGGATATTATTCGATATATAACCAACTCATTGTGTTGTAAACCTCTTGGATTCATGTGTTTCTGCCTGCTCAATTCATCAGATCTTCAGATAATTCTGTGATAATACCTATTTATTTAATCAAATATTATTTTGAATAAGGATTCTGGTGGGAATTTCAAACTAACATATGGGATTTCATGACATTATGCACTTATGATTCCTGAGATTAGAAGAGTTATTTTTCATTCAATCTAGATGTATGAGAGAATTTCCTGTGAGAGCCAGTTCCCTCGGGTACTTAAGTTTTCTTTTTGTCGTCCCCTTCTCCATCTTTTCTCTGTATCATAAGCATATGGCAATATTCCCATAATATTTACATATACTAGTCCGAGGATTTTCATTAGATTTAATTAGCCGAGTTTAATCTCTGCTTCACTCTTCTGGTGCAGTGGCTCCCCAGGAAATCTAGCGCTGTTGGCATTCTCCATGCCTTCAGTATATTTATGTCAATAATTAAGTTGATGAATGTTTTAAATACATGATTTATATTATAATTTTTTCTGGATTTTTAATTGTCATCTTACTTTCCTTTCAGCTTTTACGGAAAGAAAATCTTGATTTGAAATTGACGCCTTACAAAGTGTTGGCGACCAGCACTAGACATGGTGAAAAAAACACTTTTCCCAATGAAGCGATATGTATAACTGTGTACATTACAATTGCATTAAGGGAATGGTTGCATTTGAACTCTGTGAGGCTATAGAATAGGTTCCAGACGAAGAGATAACAAAATAATACTTAAAATACAAACATAATATTAACATTCTATTTCCAATTCTGGTCCAGTGTCAAAGGGAATTCATGCGGCATCTGGTACCTGTTTTTCATTAATTTACGGTATATGGAATTCACTTGTTTCCCATCCCAAATTGAGAAGATGATGGTAAGGCACCATCTCGAACTGCCACAGTGCTTCTTTCTGGGCAACCTTACAAGATAGAAGGATCTCTATCATTTGGCTCATTGGTCTATGCAAGCTCCCAGAGCAATCCTGTTCCCTCGCTAATATTCCCTGTAACCTATTCTCCAACGTTTATAGTAACTTCCCCTCGATTCACTCTCCTCGGGATACCCACATACACCAGTAGCAATTTATTTACCTATCCCCATGTCTTTGAGATATGGGAGGAATCATTAGCACCTGGAAAAAACACATGTAGTTGAAGTAGAGTTACTTATGTGGAATACTACTTCCGATTTAGATACCAGGCCCAGAGTCCTCCTGAGGGGAACTTGGCCGAATTGATTGAGCTGCGAACAACTTTGCAGTGTTCAGATATGATATCTAGGTTGATGCTCTTCAGTCTTGTTCTTATTTTGTTTTAATGTAATTTTAATGCAATTGAATGCTGACCACATCTTCCATAATGCAATGAAGAGTTAACCACATTGGTGTTACATTAATGGATAATTTACAATGGTCAGTTATGCAACCATTATGTATGACCAAAAAAAACGGAACATCTTGCAGAAACCTACGTAGTCATAGTGGAATTTGTATACTTCACACACACAACACCCAAGCTAGAATGAAACTTCGGTGCCTGGAGCTGTGAGACAGTCGTGCTAACTACTGTGTGGCCATTGAATAAGAGATTCTCCCAGCTGATCCCGATATGCTATCTTCATCTTGGTTCTTATTATTTTGAATCTCTGGTTCGAAGAGTACCAGATATGAGGTCACAGTCATCGTGTAAAAGGGCAGCCACGTAGAACCAAGATGAACAAAAGTTTCTTCACGAAGATCGATCTTTAGAATTCTCTAAGCAAGAGCACAGATTGCTCAAACATGGATTATATTAAAAAACGATCAATTGATTTTTGTTTTCCAATGAAAACAAGTGATTTGGGAACAGAACTGGTGGGTGAAGTTGAAGTTAATCCTTCTTAATGAGCAGTGCTATGAATTTGAATGGTTTTCCTGATATTTCATATTCCCATTAATATCTACATTAAAAGCTTAAATGCAAGTATTGTCTTCATGCAAAAGTCATCCAATAATATTGAAAGTTGCATGTGTCAGTAATAAGCTATATGGTAGATTGATTATATTTAACATTAGATTGCTTAGTAGTTTTTGTTTTGAGTTGATTGAACAATTTGACAGCATATTTCACTGCCTGTAAAATTCTAATGTTGTGAAAGCATCATGTCCCCATCAATGCACTTGGACAGGTAAACAGGTCAGTGAGCAGAATATAATGCATTTTAAATTGTTTCTCTGTCTTGCTTGATTCCATTTCATGAACATGGTGAGTAGGTAGTTTAACCAAGCTGCTTGTTCATACCAAGCATAGGAAAGATTGAACATGTTTTGGATAATAAAATGAGATGTGATACTTGGCAACTTTTAAATATGTTTATATTGAATGTGGCATGCCCTTGCATAAAATTGAATGCACCATATATTCTTGTTTTATTCTTCAGTAATATTTAAACTCTTCTTCAGGCTTCATGCAGTTTATTCAATCTGTGCCTGTTGCTGAAGTGTTGGCGACAGAAGGAAGTATACAGGTGAAATAAATTTGTAATTTTCTGTATTTGTCCTTTCAAAAGAGAACCGATAAGTGAATTCCATTTTATGTCCCTTTTGTTTTGTTTGCCTAAAATGTATTTATTCAGATTAAGCAGCAGCACTTCAGATATAATTCAACAGTCATTCATTATTTCAATAATGGCTTACATCACATAACAACAATTTAGATCTTTGAGAATGTGGGATTAAATAAAATGATACTGCAATCACAGCAGTACATACTTCATTGTCAAACTACATTAACTCCTTAACTGAATCTCCGGTATTGGATATACTCCTGTCGTTGTAAACTAGGTCAGCTCATGATGCCCCCTGACTGCTTAAACCTGTTTAAATTTATCTTATTCCAATTGAAGTAAAAGGAAAACCATGGGTTTCTAATTTATTTAATTATCACAAACCATGCCATACATGTGCATCTAAGAACACAGTAATTTTTATGTTGTTTTCATCTGCATTGCTGAAACTGGGGTAACTAATGACTACAAGCAATTGCTAAGTTCCCAAATGTGTTTTTTTCCTTCAGTCGCTGACTCAAAAGAAGTTGGTCTACATTTAGAAACCTAGAAAATAGATGCAGGAGTAGGCCAATCGACCCTTCGAGGCAGCACTGCCAGTCAATGGCTGATCATCCAGAATCAGTACCCTTGTTCCTGCTTTCTCCTCATATCCCTTGATTCTGTTAGCCCTAAGAGCTATATCTAACTCTCCCTTGAATACATCCAGTGAATTGGCCTCCACTGCCTTCTGTGGCAGAGAATTCCACAGATTCACAACTCTCTGGCAGAAAAAGTTTTTCCTCATCTCAGTCCTAAATACCCCTTATTCTTAAACTGTGACTCCTGGTTCTGGACTCTCCCAACATGGGGAATTTTTTTCCTGCAACTAGCCTGTCCAATCCCTTAAGAATTGTATATGTTTGTATAAGATCTCCTCTCATCTTAAATTCCAGTGAATATAAGATGAGAGGATTTGTGCTACATCTTGGCAGGACAAATCAAAATAGGACGTACATGGTAAATGGTAGGGAATTGAGGAATGCTGTGGAACAGAGGGATCTAGGAATAACTGAGCATAGTTCCCTGAAGGTGGAATCGCATGTAGATAGGGTGGTAAAGAAAGCCTTTGGTGTGCTGGCCTTTATAAATCAGAGCATTGAATATAGGAGTAGGGAAGTAATGTTAAAATTGTACAAGGCATTGGTAAGACCAATTCTGGTGTATGGTGTACAATTTTGGTCGCCTAGTTATAGGAAGGATGTCAACAAAATAAAGAGAGTACAGAGGAGATTTACTAGAATGTTGCCAGGGTTCCAGCAACTATGTTACAGAGAAAGGTTGAACAAGTTAGGTCTTTATTCTTTGGAGCGCAGAAGGTTAAGGGGGGACTTGATTGAGGTCTTTAAAATAATTAGACAGAGTTAACGTGGAATCCCATTGATGATTCAACAAGAGGGATAGGGACAGAAGTCGGGGGTAACGTGAGGGGGAACTTCTTTACTCAGAGGGTGGTGGCTGTGTGGAATGAGCTTCCAGCAGAAGTGGTGGAGGCAGGATCGATTTTAACATTTAAGAGTAAAGTGGATAGGTATATGGACGTGAAGGGAATGGAGGGGTATGGTCTGAGTGCAGGTAGATGGGACTAGGGGAAAACAAATGGTCGGCACGGACTGGAAGGGCCGAGAGGGCCTGTTTCCGTGCTGTAATTGTTATATGGTTATATGGTTATAAGCACAGTCGATGGATTCTTTCGTCATATGTCAGTCCCGCCATCCCGGAATTAACCTGGTGAACCTATGCTGCACTCCCTCAATAGCAAGAATGTCCTTTCTCAAATTAGGAGACCAAAACGGCACACAATACTCCAGGTGCAGTCTCACCAAGGCTCAGTACAACGGCAATAAGACCTCCTTGCTCCTATACTCAAATCCTCTCGCAATGAAGGCCAATATGCCATTAGCTTTCTTCACTGCCTGCTGGACCTGCATGCTTACTTTCAGTGACTGATTTACAAGGGCACCTAGGTCTCGTGGATTTACAAGGGCACCTAGGTCTCCGGTTAATTCCTTTAATACTGATTTAACCCAAAGATTCCCATGTGTGGATACAACTTAATTTTTGCCTTTCCACCACCTCCACCCATTTGCCAAAAAAAGAACATAACCAGCACATGATTAAATCTAAATTAATAGTGTCAAGTATGCAAATAAACCTCTTCTAGGTTATTTTCAAATCGTCCACCTACCCTTATGCGACACTTACAATAGAAATGTATTGCTGCAGGCAGCTTCTTCCCTGTGCTGGAATCAGTACCAAAAAAGGTTATTGTAAGTTTAATTTTAATTTATAAAAATGTGCAAGTTTTCTACTAGGGAATCATAATAATTATAGGTATGTCTTCCTCTTTTATAAGAGGAAGATAATGAGTTGTTAATAAAAATGCAGATCCAAAACATCCTTGTTCCTAATGCCATCAATTCTGCACTTTTCCAGAACTTTTTCAGAAAACATGCCCCAAGTGAAAAAGGTCCTTCTGGTATCAGTGCTGAAGTAATGGACACTTATGTCAAAAGCTGTGGTGAGTAGTATTCCAGTAGAATATTGCACCTAATGCAGCAGTGTTGCTTAAAAGGTAGCATCTCTCCATCCTTTAGAATTCTGGGTTGTAATTAAGCCATAATTGAGATGTAACGATTCAGTACAATGTAAGATTAGGTTATTTTTAAATAAAACCGTGTGTATTTGATAAAGACGTTCAGTGTTTCTTTGCATTATGGATTTTCAATGAGCATGTCACTGAAAGTAAGCATGCAGGTACATCAGGCAGTGAAGAAAGCTAATGGCATGTTGGCCTTCATAACAAGAGGAGTTGAGTATAGGAGCAAAGAGGTCCTTCTGCAGTTGTACAGGGCCCAGGTGAGACCACACCTGGAGTATTGTGTGCAGTTTTTGTCTCCAAATTTGAGGAAGGACATTCTTGCTATTGAGGGAGCGCAACATAGGTTCACGAGGTTAATTCCGGGATTGCGGTACTGTCATATGTTGATAGAATGGAGCGGCTGGGCTTGTATACACTGGAATTTAGAAGGATGAGAGGGGATCATTGTAACATATAAGATTATCAAGGGATTGGACATGCTAGAGGCAGGAAACATGTTCCCGATGTTGGGGGAGTCCAGAACCAGGGGCCACAGTTCTGGGGCAGGGGCAGGCCGTTTGGAATGGAGATGAGGAAAAACCTTTTCACCCAGAGAGTTGTGGATCTGTGAAATTCTCTGCCTCAGAAGGCAGTGGAGGCCGATTTTTTGGATGCTTTCAAGAGAGTTAGATAGAGCTCTTAAAGATAGCGGAGTCAAGGCAGGAACGGGGTACTGATTGTGGATGATCAGTTGTGATCACAGTGATGGCGATGCTGGCTCGAAGGGCCGAATGGCCAACTCATGCACCTATTGTCTATTATTTATTTGATTAAAATGCGATGTAGATGAGAAAATCATAGACACAAGGATTGAAATTTGTCTGGTCACATGCTTGGTGTTTTGAAATTAATGGTAGAGTTTTGTGTCACACACGTGACTGGGAAAAGATTTAACATCGTGGGGCATTTAAAAAGCAGTGATTCGTTTTGCAGAGCTATTGTTTCTGCTGGTGTATAACAGGAAGTCAAGTACTCGCAGAATTGCCATTCAGGAGTGGCTGTTATCGGTGAGATTGTTGAGGTGGAGTGCTGTGTTTGAGGTTTAGTTTAGATATACAGTGCGGAAACAGGCCCTTTGGCCCACCGAGTCCACACCGACCAGGGATCCCCGCACATTAACACTATCCTACACACACTAGGGACAACTTACATTTATACCAAGCCAATTAACCAACAAATCTGTACGTCTTTGGAGTGTGGGAAGAAACCAAAGATCTCGGAGGAAACCCACGCAGGTCACGGGGAGAACGTACAAACTCCGTAAAGACAGCACCCGGGTCTCTGGTGCTGTGAAGCAGCAACTCTACTGCTGCACCACTATGCCACCCTAGTTGAACGTCAAGTAAGATTATTTTTTGGAGTTTATTGGCTATTGGGGCACTGTTCTCGGTACTGTTCTTAGTCCAACTGTTCTGGGAAAGCACATCTCAGACCCGTAAACGCTCAGCATAGGAGCACCGCAAGGCTGCATACTCTCTCCTCTCCTCTAGTCTCTCTACACCAACAACTGCACCTCCACAGAGACCTCTGTCGAGCTTCTCAAGTTTGCAGGTGACACAAAACTTATTGGACTGATCCAGGATGGGGAGGAATCTGCCTACCGACAGGAAGTGTCACAGCTGGCGTCCTGGTGCCATCGCAACAACCTAGAGCTCAATGCTCTTAAGACAGTGGAATTGCTTGTAGACTTTAGGAGAGCTCCCCCTCCCCTCGCCCCACTCACCATCAACAACACCACAGTCACATCTGTGGATTATTTTAAGTTCCTGGGAACCATCATCTCCAAGGACCTTAAGTGGGGGGCTACCATCGACTCCACAATCAAAAAGGCACAACAGAGGATGCACTTCCTATGGCAGCTGAGGAAGCACAATCTGCCACAGGCAATAATGGTCCAATTCTACACGGCCATCGTAGAGTCTGTTCTCACCTTCTCCATCGTGGTCTGGTTTGGCTCGGCCACCAAGCACGACACCTGGAGACTGCAGCGAATCATCTAATCAGCTGAGTAGGTTATTGGCTGCACACTTCCCTCCATTGATGAACTGTACACTGCAAGGGCCAGGAAGCGAGCCAGCAAGATCATCTCTGACCCCTCTCACCCTGGCCACAAACTCTTTGAATCACTTCCCTCTGGAAGGCGACTCCGGACTGTCAAAGCTGCCACAGCCAGACATAAAAACAGTTTTTATCCACGAGTAGTTGCTCTACTCAACAGCCAAAATTCTGTAGCCTCCCTTTGATCTGGTGTTTTGTTGGTTCACATGCTTGATCAATGATGTTTTATCATTAATGTTTTATTATTATTAATGTTTAGTGATTTTTCAGTCATTCGTAAGTGTCACTGTATGTCATGTTGTTACTTGTGGGCGGAGCACCAAGGCAAATTCCTTGTATGGGAATACTTGGCCAATAAACTTATTTACTTCTGTTACAGGCATTATTAACATGTACTGTATTTTTGTAAGAAGGAATAGCATGGGAGTAAAATGATTAGAGTCATCGAGTCATACAGAGATACAGTGTGGAAATAGGTCCTTCGGTCTAACATGCCCAATCCGGCCAACATGTCCCAGCTACACTAGTCCCACCTGTCTGCGCTTGATCCACATCCCTCCAAACCTGTCCTATCCATGTACCTGTCTAACGGTTTCTTAAGCAATGGGATAGTCCCAGCCTCAACTCCTCTGACTGTTTGTTCTATCCACCCACCACCCTTTGTGTGAAAAGGTTACCCCTCAGATTCCTATTAAATCTTTTCCCCTTCACCTTGAACCTATGCCCTCTGGTCCTCGATTCCCCTACTCTGGGCAAAAGACTCTATGCATCTCCCCAATCTATTCCTCTCATGATTTTATACATCTCTATAAGATCACCCCTCATCCTCCTGCGTTCCATGGAATAGAGACCCAGCCTACTCAACCTCTCCCTATAGTTCACACTTTCTAGTCCTGGCAACATAATTGTAAATCTTCTCTAAACCCTTTCAAGCTTGACAATATCTTTCCTATTACATGGTGCCCAGAACTGAACACAATATTTTAAATGCGGTCTCACCAAAGTCTTATACAACTGCAACATGACCTCCCAATGTCCATACTCAATACTCTGACTGATGGCCAATGTGCCAAAAGCCTTTTTCGACCACCTTATCTGCCTGCAACTCGACCTTCAAGGAACCATGCACCTGCACTCCTAGATCCCTCTGCTCTACAACACTCCCCAGAGGCCTATCATTCACTGTGTATGTCCTGCCCTTGTTAGATGTCCCAAAATGCAACACCTCGCATTTATCTGTATTAACCCACCTGGCCATTCCATCCAGATCTTGCTACAATCTTTCACAACCATCTTCAATATCTGCAAAACCACCAACTTTTGTATCATCAGCAAACTTGTAAATCTTGCCCTGTTTGTTCTAACCCAAATCATTGATGTAGATGACAAACAGTAATGGGCCCAGCACTGAACTCTGAGGCACACTACTAGCCACAGCCCTCCAGTTCGAGGAGCAAACTTCCACCATCACCCTCTGCTTCCTTCCATGAAGCCAATTTGCTATCCATTCAGCTATTTCTCCTTGGATCCCACACAATGTAACTTTTCAGAGCAGCTGGCCATGGGAACCTTGCCGAATGCCTTACTGAAATCCATGTATACAACATCTACAGCTCTTTTTGGTCACGTCTTCAAATAATTCAATCAGATTTGTGAGACATAACCTCCCACGTACAAATACATGCTTACTATCCCTAATCATCCCTTGCCTGTCCAAATGCCTGTACAACCTATCCCTCATAATACTCTCTGGTAACTTTCCAACTACAGATGTTAAGCTGACCACCCTATAGTTCCCAGCATTTTCCCTGCAGCCCTTCTTGAAAAGAGTCACAACTTTCGCCACCCTCCAGTCTTCCGGCACCTCTGCTGTATTTAAGGACAACTCGGAAATTTCAACCAGGGCTCTCGCAATCTCCTCTCTAGTTTCCAACAATGTCCTTGGATATATCTGGTCAGGCCCTGGAGATTTGTCTTCCTTCATACACGGTAGTACCTTCAGTACTTCTTCGACGGTAACACTGACTGCTCTCAAGATACTTCCATTGACTGCCCCAAGTTCCTCCATCCTACTGTTTTTCTTCTAGGTAAATACAGAGGATAAATACTTATTGAGGACCTTGCCCTTCTGTGGTTCCGCACAGAGGTGACCGCTTTGATTCCTAAGAGGTCCCACTCTCTCTAGTTACCCTTTTCCCCCTTATGTATTTTTAAAATCTTTTGGGATTGTCCTTTATTCTACCTGTCAGAGATACAGTGCTCCCCATAATGTTTGGGACGAAGACCCATCATTTATTTATTTACATCTGTACTCCACAATTTGAAATTTGTAATAGAAAATAATCACATGTGGTTAAAGTGCACATTGTCAGATTTTATTAAAGGCCATTTTTATACATTTTGGTTTCACCATGTAGAAATTACAGCTGTGGAGTACAGAGGCAAATATATAAATGATGGGTCTTTGCCCCAAACATTACTGTAGCTCCTGGCCCCTTTTTGTCCTTCTCATTTCCTTTTTCAGTTTACTCCTTAGCTCCGGAAACTCTTCCAGGGATGCACTTGATCCCAGCTGCCTATACCTGTTGCATGCATCCTTCTTGTTTTTGACGAATGCCTCAATTTCCCTTCAAAAGTGCTGGAGAAACTCAGCGGGTGCGGCAGCATCTATGGAGCGAAGGAAATAGGCAACGTTTCGGGTCGAAACCCTTCTTCAGAATGATGCAGGGTGGGGGGGGGGGCGGACGGGAAGAAGAAAGGAAGAGAAGGAGCCAGAGGCCTGAGGTGGGAAGGGGAGGAGACAGCAAGCGCTACCGGAAATTGGAGAAGTCAATGTTCAAGCCGCTGGGATGCCGACTGCCCAAGCAAAATATGAGGTGCTGCTTCCCCAATTTCCCGTGGTGCTCACTCTGGCCATACCATTCGCTTTCTTCACTTCCTCTTCATTTCTTCTTCCCCCCCCCCCCCCCCCCCCCCCCCCCCCCCCCCCCACCCTGCATCAGTCTGAAGAAGGGTTTCGGCCCGAAACGTTGCCTATTTCCTTTGCTCCATACATGCTGCCGCACCCGCTGAGTTTCTCCAGCACTTTTGTCTATCCTCATATAGATTTATTGTTTTCACATGTACCAAGTGAAAATACTGTAAGTATATTAGATTACATTAGCAGAGAAGAATCTCAGATGAAATAATTGTATGCGTTTATTGTGATATAAATTTATGGAAGTCAAGAGACAGGGTGTCACAAAGTTTATCAAGTTTAACACTCAGTTAGATTTAATGTTCCAATAATGATTATTATCAACATTATAGTAGCAGCAAATGGTGGAGTTTTTTTAATATCACTGTATAAGCTGCAACATTGGAATTTGCCTGAAATTCAGTTAAAAAAAGATTGTATTTCTCTGGTCAGTGTCATCTGAGCATCTTCAATTTTTTTTGTCAGCTGGATATTGTGTGATTACATACATACTTGGAGTTGGAGATCGGCATTTGGATAACCTTCTTTTAACAAGGACAGGCAAGTTTTCATGAAATTCTGTAATCCAGAATCTTTACCATTCTTGTTTCTGCTTCACAACCTGCCTTATTTCTAAAATATTCTGTAATGTACTTGATGCATTTGTTGCTGATTTCATTCGAAGATTTGGTTTATCTTAAATTTAGAGTCAGTTTGAGTAAACATCCAGCAGAGGGCACTGTATGTCTATTTTGTGACATTAAAAAGTTGTGTAGCAGATGGCTGTCTATGAATCTGAATTGGATTCATGCACAGGCTTGAAAATATCGAACAATAAATAAATCTTAAATCAATGCAAGGATCTAATACAAAAAAACCTGTGTATGTGTTTAAGTTGGGGTGGGAAAATATAACCTAGTATCGATTTTAGTCTTGATTTATTCGGTGCAAATGTTACATTGGTAGTCATTTTAACCTTTAAAAAATGTTTTCATGTAGACGTGCACACGCTTACTCTAGTTACCTAAATACATATTTAAAAAGATATGTTCTTTCCTTAAACTAGAAAAGCGGACCATTGGAAACCTTTAACTATCTTTTTTGCATTTTAGAACTCTTGGTTCTTTGTTTAACAGCATAAGAATATAGAAATATATACGACACAAATAATTTGTTTAGTGTGCAGTATATATTGTCATGTGCACCCTATATTAATATTCTTAAGTTTGAAATGATTTAACTCTGCAACTGCAATCCATCCTATTTGTGCGATTATGTTTGTCAGCATTTATAGCAAACCGCTTTGTATGAAAGACATTCTAAGAAATCTCTTGAGAATAAACCCAACAGCTTTGGCTAAACATGACAAGGGGCCATGTTTTCACGCAGTCCTCCTTCAAGCAGGTTTCAAAGGCCACCTGATGCCAGATAATGGAACGTTGAACAGATTTTAAAGAAGTGGATTGCATTCTTGCACACTTTTTTCTCTAAAACATTTTGTTGATTTGAATGCAATGCACTTTCTGATAAAGACCTAAAGTATTTTGATTTATTCGGTCCTTGACACAGGCACTGGACTAATGCACTGTCCTTTTAGCGTTTTTCCGAGTGTTATTGATATATTTTTCATTACTTGTGTTGACACAAATCGCATTGAAATATGGCACAGTCTGTTAATTATAATTTTTTTTGTATCAAAATTCTGTAATGTTTAAAATATCTTTATTTTATTCCGCTTGCTTGCTCTACTTTTATTATTTATTTAAATACCTGGAGAAAGGAGATCAGTGGGTCACCACAAGCTCGGCTGACTGAAATGCTGACAGTTAACATTGAATTTTTGCAACCTTTTTTCTCTGTAGCTTGTGTTAAATTAGCACCCAAGGGAAATGTGCAGAACTATCGGGCAGCATTTGCGTCTGGAGGGATTTTTGGTTGAATGCTCAGAATGAGCTTATCATTCAAGATTGGCAAAAGCAGGGACTGTGTAATGGAGAAAATACTTGACTGTACAAAGGAAAAGTTACTGGCTGGTTGGTCAAGCTTGTACTTGATCTGTAAAGCACAAATTTATCAACATTCTAGTGTTTCATATTTTGCATGCTGTAGGTTAAGATGAATTGTCACAATGTGGCACTAGTTCTTTTGCGTTTGAGAGATGAAACTGTCTGGGGAAAAAATACATTTTCTTGTTTTCGCCGAAAGGTTTGCTGAATAAGGAGGAGAGCGATTGCATGTTTAAAAAAAAAAGCACAGCAGGGATCCCATGGACTGCTAATACATTTTTAAAAAGGGATTTTTAAGCAATGCTTACATGATATCTGTGTACAAGATAAGATTTTAGTTTGTGACAACATTTTAAATATAGGGCTACATGACATTTGTTTTCTTGGAAGAAGGGACAAAAAACACACCTATGCATGCTGTGCAAACTGCACTATGCATTTGGGATATAAAGCTTACTTCTTTAGCGTTAAGTGCTATAAATTTGGTGTTGAAAAGGTTGGTGATGTGCTAATTGCCAATTTTCTTCAATGAATACTGCCCCATTGTGTTTTGAAGTTGTGCTGTTCTTATTTTGTTTTCAAAGAATCTGAGCGGCTAAAATTGTCAAAATGCTTTATTTATGCTGCCACAGGGAAATTGTTTCACATAGATTTTGGATATATTTTGGGCCGTGACCCTAAGCCTCTTCCACCCCCTATGAAACTGAGTAAGGAAATGGTGGAAGGGATGGGTGGAATGCAGAGTGAACAATACCAAGAATTCCGAAAACAGTGTTACACAGCATTCCTGCACTTGAGAAGGTAATAAATCTCGCAGTCTCCATGTAACAATATGATTGTAAAAAGTTGAAGTACTTTGTGAAAGTTTTGTGAATGGCATTTGTAAATGTAACTTTTCATCCCACTAGTTGACTAACAATTAAAGGTTACTTAATTCAGATTATATATATATATAAAATATTCAATTTATTAGACCTCTTCCATGTCAATCGAAAAGTGCTTCATACTGGGCTTGATGAAGCCGCAGATTGGTGGATTTGAGTACGCAGCTGATTGGCAGTCAGATTCCAGCAGTTTGTAGTGTACTGTACTTTGTATTTTGTATTGTATTTTTGTATTGTATATTGTATTTTGTGTTGTATCTAGGGTAAGGGAAGTATGAGTGCTAGGGCAGCTTACTGTTCTGGATGTCAGATGTGGGAGGTCATGGAGTCGGGTAGCCCTCCAGACGTCCACATCTGCGCCAGGTGTGTCAAGATGGGGCTCCTAAAGGAGTGTGTCAGGAACCTGGAGCAGCAGCTCGATGACCTCCGTCTGGTCAGGGAGAGTGAGGAGGTCATAGAGAGGAGTTACAGGGAGGTAGTCTCTCCAAAACCACAGGAGGTAGACAAGTGGGTCACGGTTAGGAGAGGCAAGGGGCAGAGGTGGGCACTAGGGAGTACACCAGTGGCTGTACACCTTGGAAATAAGTACTCCTGTTTGAGTGCTGTTTGGGGGGACAGCCTACCTGGCGGTAGCAACAGCGACCTGGCCTGCAGTACAGACACCAGCCCTGTTGCTCAGAAGGGTAAGGAAAAGAAGAGGAGGGCATAAGTAATAGGGTACTCTATAGTTAGGGGGTCAGATTGGCGATTCTGTGGACGCAGTCCAGAGACCCGGATGGTAGTTTACCTCCCTGGTGCCATGGTCCGGGATGTGTCTGAACGTGTCCAAGATATCCTGAAAAGGGAGGGAGAGGAGCCTGAGGTCGTGGTACATATTGGTACCAATGACATAGGTAAAAAAAGAGAAGAGATCCTGAAAGGAGAATTTAGGGAGTTAGGAAGAGAGTTAAGGAAAAGAACCGCAAACATAACAATCTCAGGATTACTTCCTGTGCCACGCGACAGTGAGAGTAGGAATGGAGCAAGGTGGAGGATAAATGCCTGGCTGAAGGACTGGTGCAGAGGGCAGGGATTCAAGTTTCTGGATCAATGGAACCTCTTTTGGGGAAGGAGTGACCTGTATAAAAAGAGCGGGTTCCACTTGAACCCGAGGGTGACCAGTATCCTGGCAGGGAAATTGCAAAGGCTACCGGGGGGACTTTAAACTAGAACGGTTGGGGGGAGGGACTCAAATGGAGAAAGCCAGTAGACAGGGTCTGAGGCAGGAGGCAGAGAAGGGAAGTACTCAGACCCAACAAGTAGAGGGGAAAGAAGAAACAAATAATAAACAGAGAATAAGAAGTGGTGGGTTTCCAGGGCAAAAATCAAAAGGGACCAATTGTCAACGTAATTGTATAAGGAGTAAGAGTGTTGTAAAAACAAGCCCAAAGGCTTTGTGTCTCAATGCAAGGAGCATTCGTAATAAGGTGGACGAGTTGAATGTGCAGATAGCTATTAATGACTATGCTATAGTTGGGAACACGGAGACATGGCTCCAGGGGGACCAAGGCTGGGAGCTGAACATCCAGGGATATTCAATGTTCAGGAGGGATAGACAGAAAGGAAAGGGAGGTGGGGTAGCGTTGCTGGTGAGAGAGGAGATTAATGCAATAGAAAGGAAGGACATTAGCTTGGAGGATGTGGAATTGATACAGGTAGAGCTGCGAAATTCTAAGGGGCAGAAAACGCTAGTGGGAGTTGTGTGCAGGCCACCTAACAGTAATAGCGGAGGACATCAAACAGGAAATTAGAAATGCGTGCAACAAGGGTAAAACAGTTATAATGGGTGACTTCAATCTACATATAGATTGGGTGAATCAAATGGGCAGGGATGCTGAGGAAGAGGATTTGTTGGAATGTATGCGGGATAGTTTTCCAAACCAACATGTAGAGGAACCAACGAGAGAGCAGGCTATTCTAGACTGGGTATTGAGTAATGAGGAAGGGTTAGTTAGCAGTCTTGTTGTGTGGGGCCCCTTGGGCAAGAGTGACCATAATATGGTTGAGTTCTTCATTAGGATGGAGAGTGACATAATTAAGTCAGAAACAAGGGTTCTGAACTTAAACAAAGGTAACTTTGAAGGTATGTGAGGTGAATTGGCCAAGATAGACTGGCAAGTGATTCTTAAAAAGTTGACAGTGGATGTGCAATGGAAGGTATTTAAAGACTGCATGGATGAACTACAACAATTGTTCATCCCAGTTTTGCAAAAGAATAAATTGGTGCAGGTAGTACATCCATGGATAACAAGGGAAATCAGGGATAGTATAAAAACAAAAGATGAAGCATACAAATTAGCCAGAAAAAGCAGCCTACCAGAGAACTGGGAGAAATTCAGAGTTCAACAGAGGAGGGCAAAGGGCTTAATTAGGAAAGGGAAAATAGATTATGAAAGAAAACTGGCAGGGAACATAAAAACTGACTGCAAACATTTTTATTGATATGTGAAGAGAAAGAGATTAGTTAAAACAAATATAGGTCCCTTGCAGTCAGAAACAGTTGAATTGATAATGGGGAACAAGGACACGGCAGACCAATTGAATAACTACTTTGGTTCTGTCTTCACTAAGGAAGACATAAATAATCTGCCGGAAATAGCAGGGGACCGGGGCCAAATACGGTGGAGGAACTGAGTGAAATCCAGGTTAGCCGAGAAGTGGTGTTGGGTAAATTGAATGGATTAAAGGCCAATAAATCCCCAGGGCCAGATAGTCTGCATCCCAGAGTACTCAAGGAAGTACCACAGAAATAGTGGATGCATTAGTGATAATTTTTGATAACTCCTTAGATTCTGGAGTAGTTCCTGAGGATTGGAGGGTAGCTAATGTAACCCCACTTTTTAAAAAAGGAGGGAGAGAGAAAACGGGGAATTACAGACCAGTTAGTCTAACATCGGTAGTGGGGAAACTACTAGAGTCAGTTATTAAAGATGGGATAACAGTACATTTGGAAAGTGGTGAAATCATTAGACAAAGTCAGCATGGATTTACGAAAGGTAAATCATGTCTGACGAATCTTATAGAATTTTTCGAGGATGTAACTAGCAGAGTGGATAAGGGAGAACCAGTGGATGTGTTATATCTAGACTTTCAGAAGGCCTTCGACAAGGTCCCACATAAGAGATTAGTATACAAACTTAAGGCACACAGTATTGGGGGTTCAGTATTGATGTGGATAGAGAACTGGCTGGCAGACAGGAAGCAAAGGGTAGGAGTAAACGGGTCCTTTTCAGAATGGCAGGCAGTGACTAGTGGGGTACCACAAGGCTCAATGCTGGGTCCCCAGCTACAGTGGCTTGCAAAAGTATTCATACCCCTTGAACTTTTCCACATTTTGTCATGTTACAACCACAAACGTAAATGTATTTTATTAGGAATTTATGTGATAGACCAACACAAAGTGGTGCATAATTGTGAAGTAGAAGGAAAATGATACATGGTTTTCAAATTTTATTACAAATAAAAAACTGAAAAATGTGGCGTGCAAAAGTATTCAGCCCCCTGAGTAAATACTTTGTAGATCCACCTTTCGCTGCAATTACACTGCAAGTCTTTTGGGGTATGTCTCTACCAGCTTTGCACATCTAGAGACAGAAATATTTGCCCATTCTTCTTTGCAAAATAGCTCAAGCTCAGTCAGATTGGATGGAGAGTGTCTGTGAACAGCAATTTTCAAGTCTTGCCAGAGATTCTCAATTGAATTTAGGTTTGGACTTTGACTGGGCCATTCTAACACATGAATATGCTTTGATCTAAACCATTCCATTGTAGCTCTGGCTGTATGTTTAGGGTTGTTGTCCTGCTGGAAGGTGAATCTCCACCCCAGTCTCAAGTCTTTTGCAGACTCTAACAGGTTTCCTTCCAAGATTGCCCTGTATTTGGCTCCATCCATCTTCCCATCAACTCTGACCAGCTTCCCCGTCCCTGCTGAAGAAAAGCATCCCCACAGCATGATGCTGCCACCACCATGTTTCACAGTGGGGATGGTGTGTTCAGGGTGATGTGCAGTGTTAGTTTTCCGCCACACATAGCATTTTGCATTTAGGCCAAAAACTTCAATGTTGGTCTCATCAGACCAGAGCACCTTCCTCCACATGTTTGCTCTGTCCCCCACATGGCTTGTGGCAAACTGCGAACGAGATTTCTTATGGCTTTGTTTCAACAACAGCTTTCTTCTTGCCACTCTTCCATAAAGGCCCGATTTGTGGAGTGCACAACTAATAGTTGTCCTGTGGACAGATTCTCCCACCTGAGCTGTGGATCTCTGCAGCTCCTCCAGAGTTACCATGGGCCTCTTGGCTGCTTCTCTGATCAATGCTCTCCTTGCCCGGCCTGTCAGTTTAGGTGGACAGCCATGTCTTGGTAGGTTTGCAGTTGTGCCATACTCTTTCCATTTTCGGATGATGGATTGAACAGTGCTCTGTGAGATGTTCAAAGCTTGGGATATTTTTTTATAACCTAACCCTGCTTTAAACTTCTCCACAACTTTATCCCTGACCTGTCTGGTGTGTTCCTTGGGCTTCATGATGCTGTTTGTTCACTAATGTTCTCTAACAAACCTCTGAGGCCTTCACAGAACTGCTGTATTTATACTGAGATTAGATTACACGCAAGTGGACTCTATTTACTAATTAGGTGACTTCTTAAGGCAACTGGTTGCACTGGATTTTATTTAGGGGTATCAGAGTAAAGGGGGCTGAATACTTTTGTACGCCACACTTTTCAGTTTTTTATTTGTAAATACATTTGAAAACCATGTATCATTTTCCTTCCACTTCACGATTATGCGCCACTTTGTGTTGGTCTATCAAATAAAATCCCAATACAATACATTTACATTTGTGGTTGTAACGTGACAAAATGTGGAAAAGTTCAAGGGGTATGAATACTTTTGCAAGCCACTGTATTTACAATATATATTAACGATTTGGACGAGGGAATTGAATGCAACATCTCCAAGTTTGTGGATGACACTAAGCTGGGGTAGTGTTAGGTGTGAGGAGGATGATAGGAGGCTGCAAGATGACTTGGATAGGCTGGGTGAGTGGGCAAATGCATGGCAGATGCAGTATAATGTGGATAAATGTGAGGTTATCCACTTTGGTGACAAAAACAGGAGGGTAGACTATTATCTTAATGGTGGCAAATTAGGAAAAATGGAGATGCAACGAGACCTGGTTGTCATGGTGCATCAATCATTGAAAGTAGGCATGCAGGTGCAGCAGGCAGTGAAGAAAGCAAATGGTATATTAGCATTCATAGTGAACTGATTTGAGTATAGGATCAGGGAGGTTCTACTGCAGTTGTACATGGTTTTGGTGAGACCACATCTGGAGTATTGCGTACAGTTTTGGTCTCCAAATCTGAGAAAAGACATTCGTGCCATAGAGGGGGTACAGAGAAGGTTCACCAGACTGATTCCTGGGATGTCAGGACTTTCATATGAGGAAAGACTGGATAGACTCGGCTTGTACTCGCTAGAATTTATAAGACTGAGGGGGGGATCTTATAGAAACTTACAAAATTCTTAAGTGGTTGGATAGACTAGATGCAGGAAGATTGTTCCCGATGTTGGGGAGGTCCATAACAAGGGGTCACAGTCCAAGGATAAGGGGGAATTCCTTTAAGACTGAGATGAGGAAAACATTTTTCACACAGAGAGTGGTGAGTCTCTGGAATTAGCTGCCACAGAAGGTAGTTGAGGCCAGTTCCTTGGCTATATTTAAGAGGGAGTTAGATGTGGCCCTTGTGGCTAAAGGGATCAGGGGGTATGGAGAGAAGGCAGGTACAGGATACCGAGTTGGACGATCAGCCATGATCATATTGAATGGCGGTACAGGCTCGAAGGACCGAATGGCCTACTCCTGCACCTATTTTCTATGTTTCTATAACTGGAAGAACTCTTTATTCTAATAAAGGTAAAAATAGCATTCCCCAGTTTTCACACAGCATGTTCAAGCAAATGGCTGTGGGCTAACTGGCCCAGTGAGCTTTTTTTGTGGTGCTATGGGGATCCTTTGTCTCCCAGCTGAAAGAGAGGATGTGGCCCAGCTTAATCATGTTTCCTGAACAGAAACATCTCTATAAATGCAGTTATATATAAATCTGTCATCTTACATCATTGCTTGAGGGTCAGTTTTACTAACAGGTTCTTCACCATAGATCCTGGCAGATTTTCCAAATGTTCGGCTACCTTAGAGTAAATATTATCCTGTGGAGTGATACATTAGTCCACAGGCAATACATTGTGTGGAAGAATAAATAGAGAGGAGCTGTTCCCATCAGCAAATGTCTAATGGACCATGTCACAAATAAAACGTTGTTAAAATTATGAACACAAGGTTAAGCACAAAAATTACCTTTAGTGGGTATTATTTGGAACTTGCTGCCTGATAAGGGAATGCAAGTGGTCCTTACAAACTGGAACTTGAAAGGCACTTAAATGGAAATAATTTGTAGGGCTGTGGGAACATGCAGGAATGACACTGGATTGGTAGTGAAACCTGAACAAATGTGAGCAGAAGGAAATATACTTGTACTAGGTTTATGCACTGTTCCGCACAGACTGGTGCAGCATTAGTTGCAGAACTCAAATCAACTCTTTAAAATTGCATGTAACAGTTTTGATTTTGCCAATTGGATTCCCAATTGTGGTAAATAGATTACAAATGGGGAGGAAACATTAATAATTTGGGGATATTATTTGTTCCTCTTCTAACTCCAAATGTGGTGATATAATAATTATCCCATATATGAATGGAGTGATTTTGTGATTCATTCAGGCATTCTTATTTGTACCTTCTCATGACCTAATGGGATTAAAGAGTAGGGCAATAGCACAATCCTGATAGTAAAGTGAATATTGTTGATCAGTCCATGAAATGTCCTTAGCTCGGGCACATTTTTCATTTAAAATCTTCTGGGTGAAATAAAAACAACTGTGAAAAATAAATAGAAAGTAAACACTGCAAATGCAGGGAATCTGAAACGGAAATGATGCTGGAAATTCTGGTACTCAACATTGATAGAGAGGGTAGGCTAACTTTAATAATTGTGATTCATATCCTTTGGTGAACAACCAAGGCCATTTTAGTAAGATTAAGACCAAGAAATTAAAAACCGCATGAGTCACTAAAAGAAAGCTCCACAATCTGCAACTGCTCAATAAGAAACTTGGGTGACTGGGGAAAGAAGATCAGCATGGACATCTTTGTGTGGAATCACAAGAGATGGATAAGATATTAATTGTATACTTCTCATCTGTTATTACTGAGAAGATCATGGAAGTGAAATTACTGAGGCATAAGAATTGTAATATCTCGGATCACATTCAAACTATCAAAGAGGAGGTTTTGGCAGTTCTGAAGAGGATTTAGCTGGATAAATCCCTAGAGCATGACCAAGTACGTCTTTTCACCAGTGCTGAGCTGTTGTTGGAGGAGATTCTTAAGTACAGGAATTAACAGCATTTGGATAGGCACAGACCAGGTTGAGATTTATTATTGTCATATGTATCGAGGTACAGTGAAAAGCTTTGTTTTGCATGTTATTCCAAACAGATCAGATGTACCATACATAAATACAATCAAGTCGAATTCAAGTACAGTAGATAGAGCAAAGAGGAACACACAAAGTGCAGAATATAATTCTCAGTATTGTAGCGCGTTAGTAGGGACAGTCAGCATGACTTTGTGCATGGGAATTTTTTTTCAAGAGGTCACTAAGAGGATTGAGGGCTGGACAGTGGAAATTGTCTATTTTGGATTTTAACAAGGCCTTTGTTAAGAAGTGCTCCTATGCTGGTGTTTATTGAAGCGGAAGTGTTGTTGCCACTCCGTACTGATTGTGTCTGTTGACAGCACTAAGTCCCTGGGGGTGCAGATCACTAACAGTCTGACCTGGTCAAATAGCATCTCATCAACAGTTAAGAGAGCGCAGCAGCGGTTGCACTTTCTGCGCCGGATGAGAAGAGCTCACCTCCCCCATCTCGTCCTCACCACTTTCTACAGGGGCACCATGGAGAGTATTTTGGCCAGCTGTATTTTTGTCTGGTTTGGGGACTGTAAAGCCTCCGACTGGAAGTCCGTGCAGAGAGTGGTGAGGACAGCTGAAAAAATCATCGGGACTTCTCTCCCCTCAATCGGGGATATTGCGACCAAACGTTGCGTGTCTAAGGCCAGCAGTATTATAAAGGACCCCACACATCTCCATCACGGACTGTTCACTCTGCTGCCCTCAGGCAAAAGATATCGTAGCATAAGGAGCAGAACATCAAGGTTCTGCAACAGCTTCTTCCCACGAGCCATCAGACTCCTGAATGCCATGTAATGTGTTGCCACCATTGTATATTTTATCCTTTTATCCTTTTGTTTATTATCGTGTTGCACGGGGAGCCAAATGCAACGGAATTTCGTTTGGAATTGCATATATCGATGTATTTCTAAATGACAATCAAGTTTGTTCGATTGATTGATTGACGAGAAATTGAAGATCCAGTTGCACTGGTTTGCACAGAGGCCAGTTCCCTGACCTTGATAACAAGTTTGGAGGGGATGATGATGTTAAGCGCTGAGCTTAGCTCATGAACAGTAGCTTGACGTATGTGTTCTTATTAACCAAATGAATCTTTCCTATCCAATTACCTGTCCAAATGTCTTTTAAATATTGTTATTTCAATTGCCTCAACTACTTCCATTGGCTAGCTAGACATAAAATGCTGAAGTAACTCAGCAGGTCAGGCAGCATCTCTGGAGAAAATGATCTAGGTTTGAAGAAGTGCTCTGACCCAAAACATCACTTATTTTCTGAATCTGAAGAAGCTTTCTGACCCAAAACGTCACCTATTCCTTTTCTCCAGAAATACTGCCTGACCCGCTGAGCTACTCCAGCATTTTGTATCTATCTTCAGTATAAACCAGCATCTGTAGTTCCTTCCTATATATTTCCACTGACTGCTTCTTACCAATACCTGCTGCCTCAGTATGCAAAAACTGCCCCTCAGGTTCCTATTAAATCGTTCCTCTGTCACCTTAAACCTGTGTCCTCTTGCTCAGTCCTTTCCCTGCACGAAAACCTTATCTATTTCCCTTCTCATTACTCCTCAGTGTTTTGTGTTCCAAGGAATAAAGTTTGGCATCCCTGACCTCTGCACAAAAACCTTAAATATTCCCCTTCTCATCACTCCTCAGTGTTTTGTGTTCCAAGGAATAAAGTTTGGCATCCCTGACCTCTTCAATAGCTTAGGCCCTTGAGTCCTGACAATTTATTTGTAAATCTTCTCTGCACTCTCTCCAGTTTAATGATATCTTTCCTGTAGTAGGATGACTGAACACAATTTTGTAAGTGCGGCCTCATCAACGTCTTCGTATAACATTCCAAATTCATTCCCTGACTAATCAAAATCAGCATGCCAAAAGCCCTTTTCACCAACCTATCTACCTGCAACGCCACTTTCAGGGACGCCTCGATCTCTCTGCTCTACAACACTCCCTAGGGGCCTCCTGCTCACCGTGAAGGTCCTGCCCTGGTTTGACTTCCTCACGCTTATATGAAATAAACTCCACTAGCCATTTCTCGGCTCACTTGGTCAGCTGATCAAGATTCTGCTATAATTCTGGAGAACCATGTTAACTGTCCAAAATGCCTTCATAATTTTTGCTGTATTTGCATACAAAAATGCTTAAAACCTTGGCATTCTGCGGATTCTGTTCATTTAAATATACTCTTCTTCCTGTCAAATGGTTGACCTCATATTTTTCCCATTATACCTCTATCTGCCAAATGTTTGTACATTAGTTTAACATGTGTATAAGGTTATGTAATCTACAAGACTATAGTAATCCCTCTATACTACATTGGAGCATCTGCCCAGAATGTTATACTGAAGGTGCTAGAGTGGGACAAATCCATAGTCATGTAACTTAGAGGTTAAGATACGATCTACTAACCAACAGCAGAGTCTTGGAGGGCAGTAGTGTGAATATGTAACTTTTGGTAAGGTTTCACATTGGAAAATTGTATATGAATTGACAGCAGACAAAAATGCTGGAGAAACCCAGCGGGTGAGGCAGCATCTATGGAGCGAAGGAAATAGGCAAAGTTTCGGGTCGAAACCCTTCTTCAGACTGGTTCAGAGGGTTTATAGTGGATGTCGGTCAGGAGTCTATCATCTGCGATGGAGATAGTGAGGTCAAGAAATGGTAGGTGGAAGTTAATGGTGAAATGGATGAAGACAGTGAGTTATGTGTAGGTGCAGGAGGTAGCACCAATTCAGTCATCGATGTAGCGGAGGTAGAGTTCGGGGATAGGGCCACGGTACGCCTCGAACAAGGATTGTTCGACGTACCCTACAAAGAGGCAGGCATAGCTAGGGCCCATAGCTACGCCTTGTATTTGGAGGAAATGGGAGGAGTCAAACAAAAAGTTATTAAGGGTAAGGACCAGCTCCGCTAGGTGGAGGAGAGTTAGTAGACAGGGATTGGTTGGTTCTGCGGTCTGAAGAAAGGTTTCGACCCGAAACGTTGCCTATTTCCTTCACTCCATAGATGCTGCCTCACCCGCTGAGTTTTCCAGCATTTTTGTCTAACTTCGATTTTCCAACATCTGCAGTTCCTTCTTAAACATATGAATTGACGGGACTGACCTGTAAACTGGCTGCCTGTCAAAGGTGGCCACCTATTTGAAGCTGGGTAACAAAAATATGCCAAAGATTTAACTTAAGATCTTAAACGCTATTACTTACAGGGCATCAAAATAGATAAACAAAATCCCTAATTCAATAAGTTAGCCAAGAATGGGCCATTTAAGCAAACTGAGAAGAAAATGGATGTTTAGCATGATCAGATTAATTGGTATTTAATACTGTTGTTAGAACACACTTCATAATCAGTGGAGCTGATGTTCCTGTACAGAAATAGATTGCATCTGAAATACAGCAGTTCTGGTTGGTGAAAAAGGCCTTGGCAATCATTAAACAACGTGTTTAAGTGTCAATGCTAAGTAAGGACGATGCAAAAATAATCTCCAATGGGAAACAACATTCTATACCAAATACCAGGTTCACAAACCTTAACTCTCTGTAACATATAATTGTTTTCATTGCCTCACTATTGTACAGATGCCAGATGGAAGAATGTTGCATATGTACAAATGTGAGAATGGGGGGCAGTTGGAGAAAAAGAATAATAACATAAGAGCATTACATTTGCAAAATGAAGAGCTGTAAGACATGGTCTGCAGATCAAGCTGTGCTAATGGAGAGAGAAAAACTAAGACAATGTCACCGATGGATGACATGCAGTAGAAATGGCAAATTGCTACAGAAGAGAATTAACTGAAGATACAGAATTTTATATTATATTTGAAAGGCTACAGTGCGCTCAGATGAGTCACAGTTACTTAAACTTGTATTGTGCTCACATATGACAGTGCACAAGGATTACAGATGGATAGTCAGAATGGACGCTGAACAGAGAATTAAAGAGGCAGGTAAGATAGCACTGAGTCATCTCTGCAGTGTAGACATAGGTGCTTTGTAAAACAGTCATCCCAGTCTGTGTTTCGATTGTCCAATGTGGAAGAGATGTCTTCATTGTGAACACCAAATGTAGATAGTCCACGGGATTGAAAGAAATGCAAGCGAATTGCTGCTTTACTTGAAAGGACTGTTTGGATCCTTGGATATTGGGAAGGAAAGAGGTAAAATGATGTTGCATACCTATCGTGTGATTGGGTAAATGGTGAAATGGTAAGAGAAAGATGTCTGGTGATGGAATCTGATTGAAGCTGGCAGTCAGTGCTATCTGTATGTGATTAATGAAACTTGGTATAATTTAGGACAAGGCCACGGAGGCTTGAATGATCTACTTTTTACAGAAAATTAGGGAAAGCTGCAAAGAGGTGTATTAGAACAGTCAAATATGGTAGTAATAGATAAGCATGAACTGTATTATCACTGAGATGGTTCAGTCATCGCAGCAATAGGGACAGCATTTACAGTGTATTTGAGGATACGAATATCAACAAAATATTCCTTTTTCAATGTTCGCTATTCATTGACCATATCACCAAAGCATTTATTCTTTTTCCAGATACTCTAATCTTATTCTGAATCTTTTCTCGCTGATGGTGGATGCCAACATTCCAGATATTGCTCTGGAGCCTGATAAGACTGTGAAAAAGGTAATCATGTTAGTTACTGATTGAAATTATGATTATAAATAAAAGTTAATTTTTGAATGAAGTAACAAATGAAATGTTTCACTTTTTGATTTGGATCCAAATCAGACTTGGTGTATGCATTGTTTAAAGCCTTTTATGTAAAGTTGATTTTAAACTTTGTTAATGTAACCCATTCTTGAATTGAAGGTGTTTTTCATGGTCAACAAACTACATTTCTTTTCTGCACTCTGGAACCAGTGAGTTAGATTAACATCCAAAACAAGGCCTGTCTCTTTTTTGTCTTTTTAATTACATTAATGCCAATGCGTACTATTTTATTATGTTGGTTCAGTCTCTCGAAACAGAATTTTCCTTACTGTAATTTGTTTTTTCATTTATTCCTCTTTCCATGATTTATACTGTGGTTCCATAATGAGAATAATGTACATCTATAAATTATTAATATTATTATGGTATTACCTTGGATTTAAGTCATTAGTAACTGCCACAAGTGCTTTTGTGCTCTGAGAAAAGCAGTATGTCAATGCTAAGTATAGTGGGACTAGTGCAAGTTATCTTTTGAAAAATTGAAAAAGAAAATGGACCTGTTGCATGTAATGCAGGTTTACTTCAGAGTTGAACAGCGACAATCCTTGTGGTGTTCTGGAGAATATTACAGTCAATTTGGCTAGGAAATGATTAAGAAATGTCTTTGTAAGTCAAAGTCACGATGTTATATGATTAGAGTCCTACAGCTATACAGCATGGAAACAGTCCTTTTGGTCCAACTTGTCCATGCCAATTGAATTAGCACCACTTGTCTGCACCTGACTCATATCCCGGCATGCCTTTCCTGTCCATGTACCTATCCAAGTGTCTTTTAAATGTCATAACTGTACCCACCTTTACCACTTAATGAAGCATCTTATTCCATATATCTGTGTGAACAAGTTGCCCCTTAGGTCCCTTTCAAAATTTTCTTCCCTCATCTTAAATATATTGCTTAAGTTTTAGAGTCCCCTACCCTGACAAAAAGCATTATCTATGGTCATCATGATTTTATAAACTCTCCACATCAAGATCCTCTGGGCCTCTGGGAAAATGAATCCATTGACCTTTTATAACACAAACCTTCCAGATTGGGTAATATCTTTAAATATTTCTGCACCCTCTTCAGTTCAATGACATCCTTCCTACAGCTGTACTCCAAATGTGCCCTTACCACCCTTTTGTACAATTGTAATATGACTTCCTAACTCTGGTACTCAATACACTGACCAATGAAGATAATTTTCCCAAAGCCTTCTTCACCATCTTGTCCACTTCTGTCATCATTTTCATGGAACTATTTACTTACATGTAGGTCTCTCTTCGTTTTTTTTTAGTTTTAGAGATACAGCGCGGAAACAGGCCCTTCGGCCCACTGAGTCCGCACTGACCAACGATCCCTGCACATTAGCACAAGCTACACACGCTAGGGACAATTTACACTTATAACAAGTATCCAAACCCAGGCTAATTAACCTACAACCCCTCCACGTCTTTGGAGTGTGGGAGGAGATCAATGATTTTGGAGAAAACCCACGTACAAACTCCGTACGGACAGCACCCGTAATCTGGTATGTTAAAAATTCAAGCATCGATCCAGACCAGCTGAATGAAAAATGGAACACACTAGTGCTTGCAAGCCATTTAGGTGCAGGATAGGATTTAAAATGTTAACAGGTGTTTTAGCAGAGCATAATGGGTAAAGAAATTGTAATGTATTTTTGTGTATTAAAGGATAGGATACAATTGGTGAATCAAGGGTTCTTAATGTTGTGTATAATTTTTTAACATTAGGTTGACATCATTATAGAATAGACCTTTTTATTTTGATCATTTATCTAATGCTTCAACTTTGGGAAGTTTGCAGTAGATTGGAAACAGTGTTGTGATAAAGAATAGAAGAAATATAAAATATTTGAAATTCTTGTGTTTTGGTAACAGGTGATATTTATTATATCCACATGTACATTTACATGTAGCATATGTAAAAAAGATTTCTTGATGTGGGTAAATGGCAGATGCAACTTAATGATTTAAAAAAATATGTCTGAGTTTTGTTCCATGGCAACATTTTTAGCCTTCAATCTCAGTAGGGCTATTTCAGAACGAATAAAAATACTTTTCGGTCATTTTATTCTGAAGATGTTTCAGTACTATTCCACTCATTCTGACTTGTATTCCACATAATAGTTTATTACTACATTCCTCATAATTAAGTTTTGCATTGAAAACATTAACCAATTTTTCAGTTTACTATGTTTTAAGATTTTTTTTTGTAAAATAGCACACATTTGCACACCAACTTTTAGTGAACCTGTTCTGAAAATGCAAAACACACTGGGAGCATGACACGATCGGTCAATAAAACAGTTAATATCATATTGAAATATGCCATATAATGTAACTAGTGCTTCAATTTATTGGCTTATAAATCCAAACATAATTGACAATTAAATTGTTCATTTATTTACTTACTATTAGGTATGTAAAGATGCTAGCTTTACAGATGTTTTTAGCTGATTTTTTTTTTCAAAAGTTTCAATCTTTTTATAATCATGATTTCAATCTGCTTTTAATGTCTAGAAAAACAAAAGACAAATGCTGAACAGTAATTGTACTTGAATAAAATTAATTCTGTCATTTATTTGCAACATATCTGCTGCTTGATAATGAAACAACTGATGAGAACTTCCAAAGTGCGAAACAATGGTGTTTTATATATCTATCCAGAATTTACCACTTCTGTTTTTTTTTTTTTAAATCAGGCTTTGTGTAAGAAGTTGGGCTTGAATTTGTGATTGCAGTAGTTGAGGTTACTGTATGCCTTGTGAAACTGACACTACCTACAACGTAATGTATGTGGATAATTGCGTTTGATGACGTCCTCATCCTTTACAAGTCGGGTCATTGCAGCTGAAAGAAGTTGCATAATCTGGAGGAAATAAAACAACAAAAAATAATGCAAATGCTCACAGCTTAGGCATTTTTTGTGCAGTGTTTCAAATTTAATGTTTCAAATCGATGACCTTCGTCCGAAGTAGGAAAATTTAGACATCAAATATCTTTTAATTTCCCAAAGAGAAGTAAATAAATGAGAATGATTGTGAGATACTGAAGACTGAGCGGCTGCATAGCACAAAATGTGTTGATATCAATGTGAGAGGGGGGTTGAAGACTCTTAATCACAGATGATCTGTTAAGTAGGACATATAAATGGAAAGAGATGATTAATGACAGATGAAATTAAAAGCTAACTGTACCAGTGCAGTATAAAACAAGGCTCTTGCTGGAAATCTGGAGGGAAAGAGCATGCTGGAAATTTTCAGCAGAAAGCAGGAAACAAAAGATGAGTTTACATTATGGAGTGATGACCTTTCATCAGAATAGGTCAGTTCTGGCACAAACAGAAAGGCTAGTTATTTGAAATTGTTGAGTCTTGAAAGAATAATTGCCTTGTTGGAGGATGAAATGTTCTTTCTTGAGCCTATAGGCTCCATTGAAATTGGGTCAAGGACAGATTTCAATGGAAGTGTAACATGACATTCAATTCAAGGGTAACCCTTGCCTCCTGTGTTTTCTCCAGATATTTCTAACCCTTGCCTCTTGTGTTTTCTCCAGATATTTCCCTCTCTTCCCTAATCCGCCTCTAGTCCTCCCACTTCGTTACCCTCCTCCTCCTCCTTGTTCCATCCACTTACTGTCCACACATTTCACCCATTGGATCTCCCATACCCCATTGAGTTTAATTCTATCTGCACTATGCCTCTTCCCTAATGATTCCCATTATCACCACCTATATTTATTAGATTCCCGTTCTTGCTGCCATATTGTTCGCGCTCATCACTCATTCCAGAAGTGGCGGCGCTGCCCAAGCAGCTGCGGCTCACCTGCAGTCCGTCTGCCTTTTCTTTTTTTTTTGTTTTCTTTTGTCCTGTTGTTTAGTTTATTTTGTTTATTTTAGTTGTGTATGTGTGGGGGGGAAGGGGGAGATAGATACTGTTTTTAGTCTCCTCCTTTGGGGGAGATGCGACCTTTTCTTGTCGTATCCCCCATCTCCATCTCCGTCTGCCCTGAGGTCTATCGCTGAGCTGGCGGTCTCCAACTGGAGCCGATCTCGAGGCTCCAAGATAAATCAGAGCCAGGACTTACCAACGCGAGGCTGGCCGACTTCGGGGCTGTGGTGGCGTAGCGGCGGCGGCGACCTGACTTCGGAGGCTCGGCCGCGGGCCCAGTGGACTCGGCCGCGGGCCCAGTGGACTCGGCCGCGGGCCCAGTGGACGACAACATTGGGAGCTCGCAGGTCCCAGGTTGGTGACCGGTTTTCTGGAGCTCCCGCAACGACAGCTTAGTCCGCTGGACTGGAGGGTGGCAGCTTTGACTGCCCCGGGCCGGGGAGTTTGAACAGACCCGTTCGCGGAGCTCGGATGCAGCCGCTGGACTTACCATCACCCAGCGGGGGCCCAACACCAGGAGCCTGGATCGCCTCAGCGCAGCAGGAGAAGAGGAGGGAAGAGACATGGACTTTAAGACTTTTGCCTTCCATTACAGTGAGGAGGTGCCTGGTAAACTCACTGTGGTGGATGTTAAACTGTGTTAAGTATGTGTTTTGTTATTTTTATTCTATGTTATGACTGCAAGGTATACAATTTACTTCAGTCTGAAATGTCTGATTAACAATAAAGGATACTTTACTTTTTACTTGTAGCCATTACCACCCTCTGCCTTCCTTTCCTCTCCTCTCCCTGCCCCCATCTCTCACCCTTCTCCAGTCTGCCAATCACCTAATGACTCTGTCACTTTCACTCTCTCCATTTTGTACTTTCCATCTTCGCTCTCTTCCCTCAGTCCTGATAGTCTTTTGACCTAAAACAACAACAATTTATTTTCCTCTTTCCGTTGCTACTTGACTGGCTGAATGCTTGTTGCTCCAGATTTCAGTATTTGCAGTCTCTAGTCTACTATGCATAGACAATTAAATTTTGATCATGGCTTAAGGCGGTGGGGAGTATATAGAATCCTTGTTTTTTATTTTCTGCAACATCTTGAGAAGAGATAGTACTGAACTTCTTCGCACTCAAATTTTCAGTTTGATCCTGACCTTAAATGTTGACAATGTGAAGTTTGTACATTCTTCCAGTGACTGTGAGTTTCCTGTTTTCCACCCACATTTCAAAGAATTGTTGATAAGCAATGAGGCAGACTAGGTTATATGGAAAGAAGGGAGATGGCAACTAGATCCAAGACCTTGAGATAAGTTCAATGGCTTTGTCCGATGCTCCATTTTTTTAAAGAATGTGAATTAAAAGCAAAAGTTTGAAAGCTGGGGATGTAAGTTGCATTTTTGTCTCTGTATTTTCATGCTGTCATCCTATTATAGGTACAGGACAAATTCCGCCTGGATCTGTCTGATGAAGAGGCAGTTCATTACATGCAAAGCTTGATAGATGAAAGTGTGGGTGCCTTATTTGCTGCAGTGGTGGAACAAATACACAAATTTGCTCAGGTGGGTACCAAGAAACTAACTTTGTCTTAGTTCTAGTTGAACTCTGTTATGGTTATTTTCTGTGGAATCATCGTGTAAATCATGTAGAAGTATTATTCCATTGAATCAGCACACAGAACTTTCATAATCAAGTGGCTATTTGTTATAAATGCTTCAATGTATTGTTATTTGTCACATTTTTGTTTATCTTCTCTTTGATAGTTGTGTCTTATGAATTTAGAGTATATTGAAGTGTTTGTGACAATGAAGGAAATGTTTCATTAATGTCCCCTCCAGTCCTGTTAATAAATATTCTTCAATCTTATTTTTGATTTTTTGGTACTGCTTAAAAGGCCTGCACATCGGATTGTAGTCAATAGCAGCTACTTGTTTTAAAATAGCACCAATGATGGTTTCCTTTCAGTGGTTGGTTTGTCATTACACTTCCATTGTACTGCTACTGAAACTATACGGTCTGTGGGAAACAAAGTCCTGAAATGTGAAAATGTTAGGATGTTCCAGATGGGTCTATGACTCCTTCAGCAACTCAACCTGAAATTCTCTTCCGTGTACTAATCATTCCATATGTAAAAATGGCTATCAACATAAAGTAAGTCTTTTCAGATCATGTCCTTTATTAGAGGCATCCTCCATGATACTTCTCAACACTGGTGCCTCACAAGGAAACATTCCTAGCCCCTTAGCATGCTCTCGATACACACATGAATATGCTGTCAGATTCTGCACTAACCCCATGAGCAAGTTTGCAGATGATACCATTATAGTTGGATGGATCATGAACAATGACGAGGCAGTTTACAGGAAAGAGATTGAGAGGTGTTAAGACAACAACCTCACACAAACCACCATCTCTCCACCACTCCCCACCCCATCAATATCTACACTTCACGTTGTCTCAGGAAAGCAGCCAACATAATCAAGGACCATTTACACCCTGGTCATTCCCCACTGTTATCAGACTAATGAATGGACTTCTCAGAAGCTAAAGGTATAGTTCTGATCTCCCAGCCAACCTCATTGCCGTCCTTTCCTTTCTCTGTAGCAGCACCGCTACAACACTAGCATGAATTAACTGGAAAGTACTCAAAGTTATTTACTGTATCCTTGTACACTGACAGTAAATAAAACAGTACCAATACCAGAGTACAATTAATTTATTTTAGTGTAATTATAGATTTAGTCCTCCTTTATAGTTGATATATATAAAAAGTTGAGTGATTCAATTACGCCCTTTTCTTTTGTTGTCATTGTAAATGTTTATCACATTTCTAAAATATTATCATCAACTGTCTTAGAGACAGATACGATATGATCTACTTTATAAACAAATTCAAACCATTGAGCTGTGGTATTTTACCTTCACCGTACATTGAAATTAATCCGAATCCCAAGTTTGTGAACACTGAAGGTTAATTTACAACATATATAACATCTAGTTGAAATTATAATGCAGCAAACTGTGAATTTCAAGATGGCTAAGCACTCAATGTTATTTTTCTCTTTTTAGTACTGGAGAAGATAGATTCCATCTGAGTGGCTGAGCGAGTCATAATCTTTGAAGAGGAATCTCATCTGTAGAAAATGTTGATCTTTATTGCATTAGAGCAAATGAAAGCGCAATACCTTTTGTAAAATAATTTAACTTCGCAAAATTTCGCACTGAGATTTGCACATCAAAATATTTTGAGTGACTATATATTCATAGTCCTAATGATTTCTGAGGCCAATATGAGAGAAGATTGAATTAATATGTTCTGCAGCAAGCCAGAGAAAACTTTTGCAAAGTTATTTTCTTATGTCTCAGAAGTGTATTCCAGACATGCAGTGCTGTATATTGTAGCAAATATGTAGCTTTATGACATTTGCCATTCAATTACAGTGAAAATACCAAAAAAGAATGTTTTCTGCAGGTGAATGGTCATCATGAATATATTGTAAAATGCATCCACTAATGTACTGCCTCAAAATGTATCTTTCACATTTGGTACAAACAGTTTTACATAATAAATTATCAACTTCTGTTAAAGAGCTTTGTTTTAAATGCATGCTTCTACGATACAGTCAAATAAAAATGAATATTGAATGCCAAGCACTTTCTATTAATTTAATCACCACCAGTGCCTTGTATAGGTCAATAAATGACTTTAAATTATTTTGATAAGTTAAACTTTTTGACCATGCCAATTTTATTTAGTCCACACATCAGTTTGGTTATTGGAATCAAATTATGTTTGCCCCATACCATAAACAAAACGTTCCATAATGATGGCATGTTTGGTCCAGTTATCTTCTCTGACATTGCTTGTCAGAGAAGATATTACAGCAGTGCTTTGGCAGGATAGATTAGAGGGCTCGTCTAGGGAGGCTATTTGGGTGGAACTGAGAAGTGGGAACGGTGTAGCAACACTTTTAGGGGTGTATTATAGACCGCCAAATGGGGAGCGTGAATTGGAAGAGCAAATATGTAAGGAGATAGCAGATATTAGTAGTAAGCACAGGTAGTGATTGTGGGAGATTAAGGGATACTAAGGTAGTGATTGTGGGAGATTTCAATTTTCCAAAAATAGACTGGGAAACACATTCTGTAAATGGGCTGGATGGTTTGGAGTTTGTAAAATGTGTGCAGGATAGTTTTTTGCAGCAGTACATAGAGGTATCGACCAGAGAAGGGGCAGTGCTGGACCTCCTGTTAGGAAATGAGGCAGGTCAGGTGACGGAGGTATGCGTTGGTGAGCACTTTGGGACCAGTGATCACAATACCATTAGTTTCAATATAATTATGGAGAGAGTCAGAACTGGACCTAGGGTGGAGATTTTTGATTGGAGAAAGGCTAAAAACTTTGAGGGAATGCGTAAGGATTTTAAAGGCGTGAATTGGGACACTTTGTTTCATGGGAAGGATGTAGAAGAGAAATGGAGGACATTTAAAGGGGAAATTGTAAGAGTACAGAATCTTTATGTCCCTGTTAGGTTGAAAGGAAATAGTAAAAATTGGAAAGAGCCATGGTTTTCAAGGGAAATTGGACACTTGTTTCGAAAAAAGAGAGATATCTACAATAATTATAGGAGGCATGGAGTAAATGAGGTGCTAGAGGAGTATAAAGAATGTAAAAAGAATCTTAAGAAATAAATTAGGAAGGCTAAAAGAAGATATGAGGTTGCTTTGGCAAGAAAGGTGAAAGTAAACCAAAGGGTTTCTACAGCTATATTAATAGCAAAAGGATAACGAGGGATAAAATTGGACCATTAGAGAACCAGAATGGACAGCTATCTGCAGAGCCAAAAGAGATGGGGGAGATATTGAACAATTCTTTTCTTCGGTATTCACAAGGAGAAGGATATTGAAACTCGGTGAGTTAAGGGGAAAAAGTAGCTATGGAAACTATGAGATTCAAAGAGGAGGAAGTACTGACACTTTTGAAAAATATAAAAGTGTATAAGTCTCCAGGTCCTGACAGGATATTCCCTAGGACATTGAGGGAAGTTTGTGAGAAATAGCAGGAGCTATGACAGAAATATTTCAAATGTCATTAGAAACGGGAATAGTGCTGGAGGATTGGCATATTGCGCATGTTGTTCCATTGTTTTTTAAAAAGGGTTCAAAGAATAAACCTAGCAAATTATAGACCTATTAGTTTGACGTCAGTGGTGGGCAAATTAATGGAAAGGATACTTAGAGATAATATATATAAGCATCTGGATAAACAGGGTCTGATCAGGAACAGTCAAACATGGTTTTGTGCTGGAAGTCATGTTTGACAAACCTTCTTGAATTTTTTGAAGCGGTAAAACTTGGGAAATTGATGAGGGTAAAGCAGTGGATGTTGTCTATATGGATTTCAGTAAGGCCTTTGACAAGGTTCCCCATGGAAGGTTGGTTAAGAAGGTTCAATCTTTGGGTGTTAATGGCGGGAGTAGCAAGATGGATTCAAACAGTGGCTGAATGGGAAATGTCAGAGAGTAATGGTGGATGGCTGTTTGTCAGGTTGGTAAGCCGGTGACCAGTGGGGTGCCTCAGGGATCTGTGTTGGGTCCACTGTTTGTTTGTCATGTACATCAATGATCTGGATGATGGGGTGGAAAATTGGATAAGTAAGTATGCAGATGATACTAAGATAGGTGGTGTTATCTTAGTATAGGAGGGATCTAGGAATAACTGCATTGTTTCCTGAAGGTGGAATCGCATGTAGATAGGGTGGTAAAGAAAACCTTTGGTGTGCTGGCCTTTATAAATCAGAGCATTGAATATAGGAGTAGGGAAGTAATGTTAAAATTGTACAAGGCATTGGTTAAGACCAATTCTGGAGTATGGTGTACAATTTTGGTCGCCTAGTTATAGGAAGGATGTCAACAAAATAGAGAGAGTACAGAGGAGATTTACTAAGAATGTTGCCAGGGTTCCAGCAACTATGTTACAGAGAAAGGTTGAACAAGTTAGGTCTTTATTCTTTGGAGCGCAGAAGGTTAAGGGGGACTTGATTGAGGTCTTTTAAAATGATGAAAGGGATAGACAGAGTTGACGTGGATATGTTTTTACCATTGAGGGTAGGGAAGATTCAAACAAGAGGGCATGACATGAGAATTAAGGGACAGAGGTTTCGGGGTAACGTGAGGGGGAACTTCTTTACTCAGAGGGTGGTGGCTGTGTGGAATCAGCTTCCAGCAGAAGTGGTGGAGGCAGGATCGATTTTAACATTTAAGAGTAAAGTGGATAGGTATATGGATGTGAAGGGAATGGAGGGGTATGGTCTGAGTGCAGGTAGATGGGACTAGGGGAAAACAAATGGTCGGCACGGACTGGAAGGGCCGAGAGGGCCTGTTTCCGTGCTGTAATTGTTATATGGTTATATGGTTATCTTCAGATGCCTGATCAATGATTGTTTCTGCTGTTAGTTGATAACTCCCAGACAGGCTCATTGCAGTTCTACACACACTTTGATAGGGAGAACACTGATGTGCCTTCCCAGGCTCCCATAGGCCCCAAATGTATTACAATCTCAGTCACAGAAGCTGACATCAGAAAATCCTTCAAGAGGGTGAATATTTGGAAAGCGTCTGGACCTGATGGTATACCTAGTCGTGTTCTTAAAACCTGTGCGGACCAACTAACTGGGGTTTTTGTGGACATCTTCAACCTCTTATTACTGATGTCTGAGGTTCCCACCTGCTTTAAAAGGACATCAATAATACCAGTGCCCAAGAAGAATAAGGTGACGTTTGTCAATGACTGTCGACCGGAAGCACTAATGTCCATGGTGATGAAGTAATTTGAGAAGTTGGACATGGTGCACATCAACTAGCTTAACAAGAACTTAGATCCACTATAATTTGCCTCCACCACAAGAGGTCCACGGAGGATGCAATCTCACTGGCTCTCCACTATGCACTGAACCACTTAGACAATAAAAACATATGCCAGGCAGGTGTATTAAAGTTCTTTAAAAAAAATTATCTTGGCGGTGGCATCACTGGGTGAATGTTGCAGGGGTCGACCTGGCCTGGCAATGCTGTTAATGTCCTTTGCCGCTGTTGATCCATGCGCTCGACCGTCATCGGTGGAGGCTCCAGCAGCATCTGATCTATGTGAAAGCCCGGCCTCTAGCAACCCACTCCATAGACAGGTCAACCCCTGAACGTGCCATGCCTCACCTCCTGCAAATACTGTTGCACTTCCATCTGCCGGTGCGGTATCCCCAGCCGACCATGGAAACCCCAGAATGAATCCAAGGACATGGAGGTGAGCCCACAGCCCACTCACCCCCACCGATCCTCTCCTATCAGCAGCGCCGCCATCTTGAAGGTCATTCCATATTGCTAGTCACTTATGCCATTCCATGGCTCTGATAAGAAAAAGTGCGCGCATTACTTCTCAATGCACCCAAATCAAAAGAAACTTCAGGTAATATTGGTAATTAACAGACCTCCCAACTATCCCGCTTTTGGCGGGATATTCCCGCTTTTTTAGGTTCCCTTCCCGCCATCCCGATTTGTACCCTAATTATCCCGCTAAATTCTTCCTCCCGTGGAGAACGCCGGCGCCATGTGTCCCCGGTTTGCTGGCCCGCGCGATCAGCGGCACTTTGCCGGGCCTAGTGGCCGCGCGTGCGCAGTGGGGGAGGGTTGCCGGGCCCCAGTGGCCGCGCGTGCGCAGTGGGGTGAGGGTTGCCGGGCCCCAGTGGAACGCGCGTGCGCAGTGGGGGAGGGTTGCCGGGCCCCAGTGGCCGCGCGTGCGCAGTGGGGGAGGGTTGCCGGGCCCCCAGTGGCCGCGCGTGCGCAGTGGGGGAGGGTTGCCGGGCCTGGCGCCATTTCGAGCCACGCCACGCCACGCCCGGCCCAGAGCCCGGGCGGCGCCGGCCCGCGCGATCAGCGGCACTTTCTTGCCGGCAGCCGGCCGCTCGCGGCAGCCCCATCACCGGGGGTACACAAAAAGCTGGAGAAACTCAGCGGGTGCAGCAGCATCTAAGGAGCGAAGGAGATAGGCGACGTTTCGGGTCGAGACCCTTCTTCAGCTAGAAGAAGGGTCTCGACCCGAAACGTCGCCTATCTCCTTCGCTCCTTAGATGCTGCTGCACCCGCTGAGTTTCTCCAGCTTTTTGTGTACCCTCGATTCTCCAGCATCTGCAGTTCCTTCTTTAAAGCCCCATCACCGGGCCTCCCCCCCCACCCCCACCCCCACCCAGTGCGCAGGCGCAGACCCGCCGGCAACCTGGCCAAGTGCGCATGTGCCGCACCCGCCCGCCGGCAGCCCGCTGATCTGCACCAGTGCGCAGGCGCATAGCCGCCGGCAACAACCCCAAGTGAGAGAAATTAAGGTGAGTCTAGTGCCAAGTTTATCAAAGTTTAACAAAGATTTATAAATGTTTCAGCATACATGTACCTTTTTCACATTTTGGCATTTAAAATACTTCTTCACAATTTAGAATTTGTGACATGGGACCCCGAATAGGGCGCCGCGACATATTATGAATTTTCATTTAAAAATATGAATTTTGAGGGGAAATATTATGAATTTTGACAATCAAATGTTGGGAGGTCTGTAATTAACAGAGATCCTGCTCAGGTAGCAAGCAATAATATCCATAAAATGCAATAATCACCTTTCATTCAATGAGATACTTATCCCTGACTCCCTCATTAACAGCATTGATAGGCAACTCAATGCAATCATATCTGGAAAAAAGTATTTAGACAGCGCGGGAACAGGCCCTTCGACCCACTGAGTCTGCACCGACCAGCGATCCCTGAACACTAACACTCTTCTATACAATAGGGACAATTTTACTGAAGCCAATTACCCTACAACTTGTACGTCTTTGGAGTGTGGAAGGAAAAGGAAGAACTCTGAGAAAACTCACACGGTTACAGGGAGAATGTTAAAACTCCATATAGACAGCACCCAAAATCAGGATTTAACTTGTTTCAAGCACTTTAACTCAGTAATCTTACTACTGCAGCACCATCTTGCACCCTAAAAATGTTGTGGCTACCAAAACAGGCCAGATTCTAGTTATTCTGCAATTGTTACACTTGTGACTGCAAGGCTTTTCGTGTTATGGGACATGTCTGGAGAATGTCTAATTACTCTTCACTTTCCTGTATGGGTGCATCTATAAAAACACAAAAAAATTTAGTATCATTTAGAACATAACTATCTGTCCAGGATACCAACCTTGTAATTTTTCTTCTGGAATTTAATGTTTTGCTGATTTATACAGTCAAGATTTATTGTATCTTAAATATTCAACACATAAATACTGTTGCAGTGAAATGTACCTTTTTGAGGATGCAGTGCTTCAAGTCATCTCCCAAACATCAGTGTCAACCACACAGAAAGACAAGTGCTAGAACCACCACCACCTTCAAGTCATCCTGCAAGATATCATGTTTCTTCAAAGTAAGTGTAATTGTAATTCTGATATGTGAAACAAATTTACAAAACCAGAAAGCAGCACTGGTGGAATATTTTTCAATTATCATCAGTAGCTGCCACTATAAATATGTTTATAAAAATTGTAATAGTGGTTGTTATATAACTCACCATTTATTATGATTAATCAACATTACTAATTTGTTTTTAATAGGTAACGTAGGGCATGTGGATCACATGCAAATTGAGGCGATTAGTTTAACTTGGCGTCATGTTCACTGGAGTTTAGGATGAGGGGTTCCTTATAGAATCATATAAAATTATAAAAGGACTGGACAAGCTAGATGCAGGAAAAATGTTCCCAATTTTGGGCGAGTCTAGAACCAGGGGCCACAGTCTTAGAATAAAGGGGATGTCATTTAAGACTGAGGTGAGAAAAAACTTTTTCACCCAGAGAGTTGTGAATTTATGGAATTCCCTGCCACAGAGGGCAGTGGAGGCCAAGTCACTGGATGTATTTAAGAGAGAGTTAGATAGAGCTCTAGGGGCTAGGGGAATCAAGGGATATGTGGAGAAGGCAGGCACGGGTTATTGATAGGGGACGATCAGCCATGATCACAATGAATGGTGGTACTGGCTCGAAGGGCTGAATGGCCTCCTCCTGCACCTATTTTCTATGTTCGATATGGACATTGTGGGTCGAAGGATCTGTTCCTTTTCCGTACTATTTGTGAAAATGAGCCACAGATTCCGCTTGTGAGAGAATGATAAGAGTGGTTTTGCAGTTGAAGAAGGCAATTAAAGTGGATGATGAAGCATATGAAATTTGAATAGTAAGCCAACTAATTCAATATTTGATGAGTGTTATATAATAGAATTACAAAAGAACCAACATGCTAGAAAATGTGTGTTTGCACTTACGATTTTATTTAAAATTCTTGTTGGACAGTCATTAAAAAGTGAATCTATACATGACCCAGCGTAATGAACCTGATCATCTCAGCCGATCATATTGACGAATTGTTAAGTGGCTTGCTTAGTATTTGCGCTGAGATGGATAGCAAAAAGATTGCTCTAATATTCAGGAAAGTTTTTTCAAAAGCAGATGTAGTCATGTGGATTCCTCTACTCTCAATTAAATTTAGTTTAGTTTAGAGATATAGTGTGGAAACAGACCCTTCGACCCACCGAATGTGTGCCGACCAGCAATCCCTGCACATTAACAATACCCTACGCACACTAGGGAAAATGTTTCATTTACACCAAATCAATTAACTACAAACCTGTAAGTCTTTGCAGTTTGGGTGGAAACTGAAGATCTTGGAGAAAACCCACGCAGATCACGGGGAGAACATACAACCTCCGTACAGCCAAGCACATCCAGAATCCCCTTAATGGCTCTGCAAAGTTCATAGAGAGATTTCTTGTATCACTCCGATTGTTTGACTTGAATGTTGCAGAATTGGACTTCATCTGGCTGTGGCACCAATTCCTTCTCTCCAGAGATGCTGCTTGTCCCGCTGAGTTACCCCAGCATTTTGTGTCTACCTAAGATTTTATGCACCTCTAAAAGATCATCCCTCATCCTCCTGCACCCCAAGGAATAGTCCTAGCCTACTCAAGCTCTCTCGATTGCTCAGACCCACTAGTCCTGGCAACATCCTTGTACAACATCTTTCCTATAACCTGATAACAGAACTGAACACATTACTCTAATTGCAGCCTCACTAACGTCTTATACAACTGCAAGATAACTTCCCAACATAATAATATAATAACGACAATGGAAACAACAAAAACGGCAAGAAAAACGTCGTCGTCACAGTGTGCAATATTTCACAGTATAGTGTTGTGGCAGTACAAAATATTGACTATGGGGGATTGTGTGTTCAATGCAGAGTTCAGAGTGGTGATGGCCTTGGGGTAGAAACTGTTAATCTTGTGGTGTGTGATTTGATGGACCTGTAACCCTTTCCTGAAGGCAGAAGGTCAAACAAGTGGTGCGGGATGAGATAGACAATAGGTGCAGGAGTAGGCCATTCGCCCCTTCGAACCAGCACCGCCATTCAATGTGATCATGCTGATCATCCCCAATCAGTACCCCGTTCCTGCCTTCTCCCCATATCCCCTGACTTTGCTATTTTTAAGAGCCCTATCTAGCTCTCTCTTGAAAGCATCCAGAGAACCTGCCTCCAACGCCCTCTTTCTCCACAGACTCACCACTCTGTGAGAAAAAGTGTTTCCTCGTCTCTGTTCTAAATGGCTTACTCCTTATTCTTAAACTGTGGCCCCTGGTGCTGGTCTCCCCTAACATCGGGAACATGTTTCCTGCCCCTAGCATGTCCAAGCCCTTAACAATCTTATATGTTTCAAATGAATCAAATGAGATGAGTCCTTTTGTATGCGTGATGCCTTCCGCAGGCAATGAGAGCTATAGATCTCTTCCAGGGCAGGCAGGTGATCTCCTGGGCTGTATTGATGACTCTCTGCAGAGCCTTCTTGTCAGCCGCAGAACTGTTGCCATAGAACACCAGGATGTCATGTGTCAGGACACTCTATGGAGCAACGGTAGAATGTCACTTGCAGCTGTTGTAGCAAGTTGACTTTCCTGAGTAAAATAAAGCCGTTGTTGCACCAGGGAGTGCGTGTTAGTTGACCACCTGAGATCTGCTGAGATGTGGGTGCCCAGGAACCTGAAACTGGAGACTCTGTCCGCTTTTTCGCCGTTTATGTGCAGTGGAGGATTATAACCCTGCTTCTTCCTGAAGTCAATGTTGAGCTCTTTTGTTTTCTTTGTATTGAGTGCAAAGTTGTTCTCTGAGCACCAGCCTATTAACCTCTGTACCTCCTCCCTGTAAGCTTACTCATGGCTCTCAATGATCAACCATCTTCATTGTCTGCAAAACTACCCACCTTTGTGTCATCAGCAAACTTGCTCATCTTGACATGTATGTTCTCATCCAAACCTTTGACATTAAGGATATTGTGAGTTGTCACCCAAAGAGTCATACCTTTTTCTAGTTGCCGCTGGATTTTCAACATTTTGAAAAATGTCGGCGACCTGCTGTGATTATGACGAGTGCCGGCATGTCGCCGAAAAACTTGCGTAAGTGGGACACACCCTTAAGGCATGCCACTAGTCACAGGCCGCCAGTCAGAGAAGCAACCTTCCACCACCACCCTCTGCTTCTTTCCATGAAGCCAATTTTCTATCCATTTATTTATTTCTCCTTGGATCCCATGCAATCTAACCTTCCAGAGCAGCCTACCATTGTTGAATGCTTTGCTGAAGTCCATATCATTTACAGCTCTGCCCTCATCAACCTTTTTGGTCACATCTTCAAAAACCTCAATCAGATTTGTGAGACACGACCTCACACATACAAAACCATGCTGACTATCCGTGATTAGCCGTTGTCCGTCTAAATCAGGGGTATACCAGAAGCAAACACAGTCAGTCAATGAGAAAAAATATGTACAAATCCAGAATCAACAAATTTACCCCCTGGGTAGGTGAAATATACCCCCTGAGGGTAAATTTAACCCAGGTTGGGAACCCTTTGTCTAAATGCTTGTATTTCCAATCCCTTAGTATACTTGCTCGCTAGTAACTTTACAATTACAGATGTTAAGCTTGCTGGTCTATAGTTCCCAGCATTTTCCTTGCAGCCCTTCTTGAATAGAGGCACTACATGTGGGTTGTCGGGAATAATCTGCTCCTGTAACTGGACGTTACCGTTTTCAGGTCCTATACCTTCTTCCTGATGGCAGGAGTGAAATGAGAATGTGGCCAGGGTGAAGTGGGTCTGATGATGCTGGCTGTCTTTTTGATGCACCAACTCTTATAGATCCCTTTGATGGCGGGTAGGTCAGTACCCATATCGGACTGGGCATTGTTCACCACTTTTTGCAATCTTCTTCATTCCTGGTAACTTAACTTAAGTGCTTAAACATTTTAAACAAATAAAATGTTTCAGAATTATAACCATATAACCATATAACAATTACAGCACGGAAACAGGCCCTCTCGGCCCTTCCAGTCCATGCCGACCATTTGTTTTCTCCTAGTCCCATCTACCTGCACTCAGACCATACCCCTCCATTCCCTTCATGTCCATATACCTATCCACTTTACTTTTAAATGTTAAAATCGACCCTGCCTCCACCATTTCTGCTGGAAGTTCATTCCACACAGCCACCACCCTCTGAGTAAAGAAGTTCCCCCTCACGTTACCCCTATGAATTTAATTTTATAAAAAAGATGAAAGCGACCTCCATTTGCATATGTTCCTTGCAGACATTCATTTGCATTTAAATAGGAAGATTAAACAAGAATTTGCCCGTTTGAAGTTTGATCTTTATTTTATGAGGGATTATGTGAAGAAGCCTGCCAGCCCGCATGCGCGTCAACCTTCATAGCAGCAGTGTGAAATCACAGATAACAGTTGTTGAACTGAATATAAGAAGATTCGAGAAACTAGAACTACCACATGACCTTTATGAGAAGAGGGTTGGGAGCGGAGAGCATGTAATCCCTTATCGTAACTCCTCATAAAATAAAGATCAAACTTCAAACTGGCAAGTTCTCGTTTAATCTTCCTATTTTACTTCGGAGTCACGTCAGTGACTACGTGACGATTTCAAAGCTCTGAGATTTCATGCCGTGAACACGTGTCCATGCAACACACTGCATCAGTTGACCAAAGATGAGTGAAAAGGTAACAATGCATTCAGACATGACAGAGATTTAAAACATGCTGATGCTTTATAATAAACAAATTATATATAAAAATAATAGTGTCCCCTCATATCTGGGAGTAAACTATAAAACAGATCATAAAATTGAGTTGGCAAACAACCCCAGCCTGGCAATGGGTTTGTTATAAAAAGTTTGGAATGTTCGCTCGTTTGACCATCCTGCAGCCGCTAGGATGTGGCCCAGCGGAACCTCCATAACCCTCGCTGCTCATGTTGTTGCAGCCCTGGTGGAGTGAGATTTTAAAACATTAGTGTCCACTCCTGCACTAATACCCTCTTGTGTTTTTTTTTATAACTAACAAACATTGCTAGTTCCGTGCGTCTAAGGCTCTTTGTGGCCTTCAAATACTGCTGTAGATGTGTGACCACACACAACCGAAGGTCCATGGGGCATGCCATAAACTCTAGTTTGAGACCTGATGCCCCTGGTCTGCTCTGCTTGACTAAGTCATGAACATAAAATTTAATTTTATTGGCAGATGTAACCATTCTCTCCAGTCGCAGTTTATGCAACGACTGGACACGTTGCGCCGAAACCAGCGCCATGAGCATAACCACTTCATAAGTGAGTTTGACCAAGTACAGGGATGTAGCTGGAGCCCACCGGCGAAGCAGCATCAACACAATGTTAACATCCCATGTCTCCGAGTACCTGGGCCTGGGGGGATTAGTGTTGAAGATATCCTTCATAAATCTGGATATCAGCGGGTGAGACCCTATGGAGTGGTGTCCCGATCCCAGCAACAAGTATGACGACAAGGCACTTCTGGTACAATTAATGGCACTATAACTCAATCTCTCGTCAAAGAATAGTTTAGAGAGAAATTCCAAGACATCAGTTATACATGCCGTGTCATACGTTAGGTTGGACTGCAAACAGAACACTCCCCATCTCTTGACATAGGAGATGTACTGCTTCTTGGTGCTATCCCTCCAAGCCGCCGTGATCATGTCCACAGTTCGATCTGACAGTCCGAGCCCCAGGAAAGGTCTTCTCAGAATCTGCAAATCAACAAATTAATTCGATCATGCAGCGGATGGCCCTCCCCAGTCACGGGATGAACCAGCAGATTTCTGCGTTTGGGAATGGCCATAAAAGGCTCTGTAATCATTCCCAATATCAGTGGGAACCATGGCTGTGTAGGCCAGTCAGGCACTACCAAAATGCCTAAAGCGGAGTCTTGCTGGATTTTTTGCAAGCTCCGACTGATGAGGCAAAATGGAGGGAATGCATAGAAGAACATTCCTCCCCAGTGTAGCGAGAATGCATCTATCGCCACTGTCCCTGGGTCTGTCTCCCGTACATACTTTGGTAACTGGTGATTGAGCCTAGATGCAAATAAATTGATATATTTGCACCGAGCAACAATGTAGTTAAATACTTTATGATCCAACATTCATTCTGTGTTGTCATTAATTTTTCGTGACCTGGTGTCCACCACCATATTAAACCTACCCGGCAAGTAGGTAGCTGAAATCCAAATGCTTCTTGCAATGCACCAGTGCCAAATAAGGTTAGCCAATATCACAGGATACTGACTTGCTTCCACCCATGTGATTAATATATGCCACCGCTGTAGTGTTGTTAATCTGTAGTTGAACATGCAGATGATGCATATTCCCACAATAAGCTTTCAACCCATAGAATGCTCCCAGCATCTTTAAGTAGTCAATACCATGTAACTGAAGAATTGATGACTCGTGCACACCCCATCTGCCACCGCAATTAGATATGGCATTAGTAGCTCCCCATCCTTGAGCAGTAGCATCCGTTTGTTATATAACTGAAGGTTTGCTGACCGCAATGTTACTGGAGCAATGCCGAATATTGGTTGTCCACCATTGTAACTCAGAAATAGCTTCAGCTGGTAACTGCATAGGTCTGTTAAAATGACCTACATGGTATTTGAGTGCTTGCTTCTTTGCACGTTGTAAATTCTGATAATGCAAAGTCCCAAACTGTGCAGCTGGAAAAGCAGCCACTAATTTGCCAATTACACTGGCTACTTGTCGAATAGATGGTTGCCCCATAACAACAAGGTTGTTACAGGCTTCTATTAATTCTAACCTCTTGCCCCAGGGCAGAGTCACTAACATGTTAATAGAGTTAATGGTAAATCCCAAATAATCAATAACTCTAGATGGATTTAACTGGATGGATGAGAAACCCCAATATCTAAAACACGAGTTTAGTGGCTGAAACAGCTAATTTAGCTAATTTCAGAGTTTTCCCTATGATTAAGATATCATCCAACTATGCCATAACAATATGATTTTGAGCTCTAAGTAGCCCAAGCACCTGTTTCAATAATTTAGTAAATAATCTGGGGGCTGAAGTTAACCCATTAGGCAACGCTTTAAACTGCCACAGTTGCCCCATCCAGCTAAACTTCAAATATCTCCAGTGATCCCTGTGAATGGGTATCGAATAATATGCATCTTTGAGATCGATACATGTAACAAAGTTTTCCATTTTAAAATGTCTATACTGCATAAAAGAGTTAAGTTGAGTCAAATCAAGGATGATTCGGCACCCTCCATCTTTCTTTTGTCTTCTAAATATATTAGAAACAAATTGGTGATGTTCATGACTTGACTTCTCAATTACCCCTTTGGCATATAACGTTTGAATTTCAGCCTGTACATCCAAACAATCCTGTTGTGAATGAACAAATGTCCGGTTTGATGTATGCTGTGTGGGTGACAATGAATTGGGAAGGAATTCGATTTGGAACCCTTGTATACTGTGCAGTATAAACGGATCTGATGTAATCCAACGACATTCATTCAAAAACAAGTGTAATCTCCCACCAACTTGTGACCGGTCCACACACTCCATGTTCCGGAAAGAACCAGACCCACCTACCTCCATGATTACCGGTGGTTTGTGGTTTCTATTTCCGCCCTCAAGGTTTGGGGGGGTAGGGTCGCTGGAGTCCTCTTCCACGCATCTTCCACGAGGGCCGGCCTGGGCCTTGGCCTAAAAAAGACCTCTGCCCAGAGAATTCGGCCTTCGAGCTGCCACCAGTTTCAGCGAAACGCTTACTGCTGATGGAAGCGTAGGGGTTGCCGGAATGGTGAAGCTTTGCTTGTCAATGGAGCCTTAATGAGCCCGACAGCTTTCGCTTCTTCGTCCAGGTCCTTGACCTGTTTCGTTAGATCTTCTCCGAACAGAAGATTCTGTGGATGAACATTGCTGGCCCTGCACAAACCCGCAAATTTGGGGTTCAAGGCAGATCAGATGGCGTTCTTCCGAAAACAGTTTATTTTGAAATGTGCGTTGCACATCAACGCCAGGGCATCCTGCTGTACATCTGACCAGGGACCCCCATCCACAGACCTGGCAAACGCCATAATGCCTGAAGCCAGCAATTTCAGGATTCTTTGGAGCTTCATCTCCTGGGCTTTGATGCCCCTCCAATATATCCCCAAATAGAGTTGTTCACAGCCGGCATGTTCAGTGAAGCACAATTTCCAGGTGTGTGGTACTTTGCAGATGTTTCCACCATTACCTGTTGCTGCAACTGGTGCGATGTGAGGTAATTATTGCTTGCAGCTAGTGCCTCTTGCAGCGGCTCCCCTGTTTGCGAGGGTATCGCTAACTTTGACACTATGGCAGGCAAAGAGGGAGACATTATGCAGCCCTGGACTCCGAAGTAAAATTAATAATTTGATCTTCCTATACATTCCTTAACATTCAGATTTTGAATTCCTCACAGTCTAGAAATTGTAACTGAAGAGCGGCCTGCTGGGCTGGGAATTCCACATTCACTTGCGAATCCCAAACTTGGTAACACTTAACACAGAAATGTGACTTTTGGAACTCTTGGTATGTCCAATTAAATGTTCTCCCAACGTCTTTTGTAGGACTTTATTATTTGATGGTATTGAAGTTTTGGTTAATGCATGATCAAAATGTATTCCTTATTTCAGACATTCACAGAGTTCTTTTGGACGGTACGAAGGCTGAAAAGTGACTAGAATAGCCCATGTAGTAGTGTCCCATTTAAAAAATGAAATGTCCAGTTCATGTCCTGGTGATTGGAACGTGACATCCTTGGGCCAGATGTGCAACAGCTTCAAAAACGTCTATAAATTATTGATGTCTACGGCCGTTCCAGGTGTCCCAAGCCACTGTGAGGACTCTCCCGTCGCCGGAGCACCATCACCCGGCGAGAAGGTCTAAAACATAGCTCCGACTGCAGAGGCCTCAATAGGCCCGACTATGGGTGGACATGGGGATGGGACTCGACTTTGTGCCTTCCCCCACATTGGGAACCATTGTGGGGGGATGTTTTTATGTTCATTGTTAATTCTTTAGTGTTGTGTCTTATCTTTATCTGTGTGCTGCATGGCAAGTCACATTTCACTACACCAATTGGTGTATGTGACAATAAATGTCCTTTGTCATTTTGTCCTTGCCCTTTGTCCTTTGTGCTTTGTCCTTTGTCCTAAAGAAAAAGTGATGGAAGTTAAGGCATATTGTTGCTTTTGATAAGGGATTATTTCGGTGGTGGAAGATGGTTTGTGTCTGAAGTTGAATGGGTTTAAATATATGTTTACGATAAAGAGCCCAGGAATGGATGGGTTAACATAAGATGAGCGTTTGACAGCTCTGGGTCTGTACGATATGATATGATACGACAGAACTTTATTTATCCCAGGAGGGAAATTGATCTGCCAACAGTCATAAAAACACAAAATACATGAAACGTGAAATTAAAGTGATGAGTGGAAGGATTGGGGATGTACAAAGATTTTGGGAGGTGGGGAGGGAGTTCGTCTCAGTCTACCCTACGACAGATGGAGGAAGAGTTGTACAGTTTGATAGCCACAGGGAAAAAGGATAAGAAGGATATCCTGTGGCGTTCTGTCCTGCATCTTGGTGGAACCAGTCTGTTGCTGAAGGTACTCATCTGGTTAAAAATGTTCAAATGGTTTTCATATAATACGATACGATAGAACTTTATTCATCCCAGGAGGAAAATTGGTCTGCCAACAGACATCAAACACAAAAAGATACATAAAACATGAAATTAAAGTGATGAGTGGAAAGTCCAGGATTGGGGATATGCAAAGATTGGGGAGTAGGGGGGAAGGGGAGTCAGTCTACCCCATGCATTGTACATTTTGATAGCCACAGGGAAAAGGGATCTCCTGTTGCGTTCTGTGGAACCAGTCTGTTGCTGAAGGTGTTCCTCGGGTTGACCAGTGTGTCATGGAGGGGGTTAGCTGTATTGTCCAAGATGCTCCGCAGTTTGAGGAGCATCCTCCCCTACACGACCATTTCCAATGAATCCAACTCCTCCCCCAGGACGGAGCCAGCCAGTTTGTTAATCCTATTGCTGTCCGCAGCCTTCGCCCTGCTGCTCCAGCACACAACAGCGAAGAAGATGGCACTGGTTACCACTGATTCGTAGAATATCTGCAGCATCTCACTGCAGATGTGGAAGGGGTGGAGCCTTCTTAAAATGTACAGGTGGCTCTGTCCCTTCTTGTTCAGGGCCTCAGCATTCCTGCACCAGTTCAGTTTACTGTCCATGTACACCCCAAGGTATTTGTACTCCCTGGTAAACTGCACATCCACAGCATTGATGGAGACAGGGGACAGGTGTGTTCTTCTAAGTCCACCCTGAACTCCTTAGTCTTGTAGGTGCGCTGCAGGTGATCCAGCCCACACCACTCAACAAAGTCGTATTCAGCCTCCCTCCTCTCACTAATGCAGCCCACAATTGTAGTCATCCAAAAGCTTCTGCAGGTGGCAGGAGTCAGAATTATATCTGAAGTCTGAGGTGTAGATGGTGAACAGGAAGGGAGAGCGGACCATCCTCTGTGGGGCCCTTGTGTTGCTCACTACCATGTCCAAGACACAGTTCTGTAGCCTGACATATTGTGGTCATCCAGTCAGGTATTTGGTGATTAGGAAGGAACTGCAGATGCTGGAAAATCGAAGGAAGACAAAAGTGCTGGAGAAACTCAGCGGGTGCAGCAGCATCTATGGAGCAAAGGAAACAGGCAACATTTCGGCCCGAAACCCTTCTTCAGTTGGTGATCCAGGACACCAATGGAACATCCACCCACATCTTCGTCAGTTTGGTCCCTAGCAGTGCAGGTCCCTAGCAGTGATGGTGTTAAAAGCACTAGAGAAATTTAAAAAAAACATGACTCTCACAATGCTTCCTGGCTTATCCAGGTGAGCATAGGAACGATGGAGCAGGTGGATGATGGCGTCCTCAATCCCCATCTTTGTTTGGTAAGTGAACTGCAGGGGGTCCAGGTCGGGTTTAACCAGGGGTCGCAGGTGAGAGAGCACCAGCCTCTCCAGGGACTTCATGACATGTGAAGTCAGCGCCACCGGTCTGTAGTCATTGTAGGAGCTGGGTCGTGTCCTATTTGGTACAGGAACTAGGCAGTATGTCTTCCACATCACAGGAACCCCACAGGAGTTTAGAAGGATGAGGGGGATCCTCATTGAAACTTACTGAAGAGTGAAAGGCTTGGGTAGAGTGGATGTGCAGAGGATGTTTCCACTAGTGGGAGAGTCTAGGACCAGAGGCCATAGCCTCAGAATAAAAGGATGTATAGTGCATTCAGAAAGTATTCAGACCCCTTCACCTTTTCCACATTTTGTTACTTTATAGCCTTATTCTAAAATGGATTAAATTATGTTTTATTTATCATCAATCTACACACAATACCCCATAATAAGAAAAGCGAAAACAGGTGTTTAGAAATTTTTGCAAAGTAATTAAAAATAAATAACTGAAATATCACATTTACATAAGTATTCAGACCCTTTACTCAGTACTTTGTTGAGGCACCTTTGGCAGTGATTACAGCCTCACGTCTTCTTGGATATGACGCTACAAGCTTGGCGCATCTGTATTTGGGTAATTTATCCCATTCTTCTCTGCACATCCTCTCAAGCTCTGTCAGGTTGGATGGGGAGCGTCGATGCACAGCTATTTGCAGGTCCCTCCAGAGATATTCAATTGGGTTCAAGTCAGGGGTCTGGCTGGGCCACTCAAGGACATTCACAGACTTGTCACAAAGCCACTCCGGCATTGTCTTGTCTGTGTGCTTAGGCTCGTTGTCCTGTTGGAAGGTGAACCTCTGCCCCAGTCTGAGGTCCAGAATGCTCTGGAGCAGGTTTTCATCAAGGATCTCTCTGTACTTTGCTCCCTTCATCATTCCCTCGATCCTGACTAGTCTCCCAGTTCATGCCACTTAAAAACAACCCCACAGCATGATGCTGCCACCACCATGCTTCACCGTAGGTATTGTATTGGCCAGGTGATGAGCAGTTTTTTTTTCCTCCAGACGTAACACTTGGCATTCAGACCAAAGAGTTCAATCTTGGTTTCATCCGATCAGAGAATCTTGTTTAGATGCCTTTTGGCAAACTCCAAGCGGGCTGTCATGTGCCTTTTTACTGAGGAGTGGCTTCCGTCTGGCCACTTTAACATAAAGGCCTAATTGGTGGAGTGCTGCAGATATAGTTGTCTTTATGGAAGTTTCTCCCATCTCCACAGAGGAACTCTGGAGCTCTGTCAGGGTGACCATCGGGTTCTTGGTCATCTCCCTGACCAAGGCCCCTCTCTCCTGATTGTTCAGTTTGGCCGGGCGATCAGCTCTAAGAAGAGACCTGGTGGTTTCAAAGTTCTTCCATTTAAGAATGACGGCGGCCACTGTGCTCTTCGGGACCTGCAATGCTGCAGAAATTGTTTTATCCCCTTCCCCAGATCTGTGTCTCAACACAATCCTGTCTCGGAGGTCTACGGACAATTCCTTCGTCTTCATGGTTTCATTTTTGCTCTGACATGCACCGTCAACTGCGGGACCTTATACAGACAGGTGTGTGCCTTTCCAAATCATGTCCAATCAATTTAATTTTCCACATGTGGACTCCAGTCAAGTTGTGGAAACATCTCAAGGATAATCAATGGAAACAGGATGCACCTCTGCTCAATTTTGAGTGTCATGACAAAGAGTCTGAATACTTATGTAAATGTGATATTTCCATTATTTATTTTTAATTACTTTGCAAAAATTTCTTAAAGCCTGTTTTTGCTTTTATATTTTGAGGTATTGTGTGTAGATTGATGATAAAAAAAAAGAATTTAATACCTTACCTCTCTTGATTGGTTCATTAACTCCCTTGACATTCCAACTACAAAACGTAATTCCTTGACCCCCGTTTTTTCTATTTACATCTTGCATCTTGCTTTTAGGGTGGTCTATAAAAGAGCAGATAGGTCAGCACGTAGACCCGACCTTCCACCCGAACCCTGGACCGACGAGTTGTAATTCTAATTCATATAGATCCTCCTTACGGACACATCTCCACAAATAATATTTGTAAATAAATTCAAGATTAATGTAATAATTAGGAAAGAAATACAAAAAGTAGAAAAATAGAAAATTAATAAAATGTGAAAAGAAAGAAGAAACTACATCTAGATTTAATGTGTGCTAATACCTTACCAATCAAGAGAGGTAAGGTATTAGCACACTTAAAATCACTCAAAGCAGATATAACGTTCCTTCAAGAGACCTACCTTAAAAAAGATGCACAACATAGATTGAAAGCAAATTGGATCGCCGAAACATATCACTCCTCATTCTCCCATAAGGCCAGAGGTGTCGCAATTTTAATTCGTAAAGGTACATCTTTTAAACATATATCAACTATAGCGGACATCAATGGTAGATATATTATACTGGTGGGTGAATTATATTAAAAAAAGTGATTTTTCTTAATGTTTATGGACCAAATTTTGATAATCCAATGTTTTTTAAGAATATACTTAATACCATTCCGGAGCTCACACAACATAATTTGATAATTGGTGGAGATTTAAATTGTACATTAGATTCCTATCTTGATAGATCAACAAGACAAAGAAAAGCAAAATCCAAATCAAGTGAATTATTAAACTCATATATTAATACCACCAATATCAAGGATGTTTGGAGAATTGAAAACCCATCCGGAAGGGAATACTCATTTTATTCTTCAGTACATAAAACTTATTCAAGGATAGACTACTTTTTAGTAGATTCTAAACTCATCCCATTTACTTATAATTCGAAATATCATAATATTATAATTTCGGATCATGCTCCCTTAACATTCATGATCAAACTAAGTGGTATGACCGACAAGCAGACACAATGGAGACTTAATCCTCAAATTTTAAATGATAAAGTATACTATGAATATCTTATCAAACAGATAAATATGTTTTTTGAGACAAATGACTGCCCTGAAATCTCTGTTTCCCTTCTTTGGGAAACATTTAAAGCATTTATGCGAGGAGCGTTAATCTCCGCGCAAGCCTTTCGTAATAAAGAGAACCGCGCCAAACAACTGGCATTGGAAATGGAAATAAGGCAATTAGATATGGTAAATGCAATCGCGCCTTCTATAATAATACATAATAAAATTGCTGCACTCAAATATAAGTTAAACCAAATATATTCGGACCAATTCATAAAACTTTACCAAAAGACTAAACAATTACACTTTGAATTTGGAGATAAACCACAAAAATTATTGGCACGCCAGCTCCGGAAACAGGAAGAGGAAAAAAACAATATATAAAATTAAATCAGATACGGGAGAAATATTAACATTACCCAAGGATATTAATGATAGATTCTCTCAATACTATCAAACACTTTATTCAACCAAAACAGCAGGGGGTTCTGTAGGAATGGAATTATTTTTACAGAATTGTAACCTTACTGGTTTAGATTTGAAAGAGAGGGAAATATTAGGGGCCGAAATATCAGTAAAAGATATTGAGGAATCTATTAATTCTTTAAAAAATGGAAAGGCCGCTGGACCAGATGGTTTAAATAGTGAATTTTATAAAAAATTTCATGATTTGATCTCACCACGCCTACAGACATTATATACTCAAGCATTCATGCAACAGAAACTCCCAGAAACCTTAAATGAATCTACTATAATACTTATTCCAAAAATGGATAAGGACCTTGAAGATCCAGGTTAATCTTGAGCAATTGCTCTATTAAACATCGATCAGAAAATTTTAACCAAAATTGTAGCACACAGATTAAGCTTAGTGATTTATAAATTAATACTTCCCGATCAAACTGGCTTTATTCCAAAACGTTATTCATATTATAATTTGAGACAATTATTCAACATTATATACTCAAATCGAATAACTAATGAAGACTTAGCAGTCATTTCGCTAGACGCTGAGAAAGCATTCGATCAAATTGAATGGCCCTATTTATTTTCGGTGATGGAAAAATTTCAATTAGGTGAGAAGTTTGTACTTGGGTTAAGCTTTTATATACCATTCCAACAGCCAGAATAATGACAAATCAAATGTTATCAAAAAAAATTGATTTAACTAAAGGTTGTAGACAAGGATGTCCGTTATCACCGTTACTATTTGCTCTTGTTATAGAACCACTAGCAGATAGAATTCGAGCTCATCCAGAAATATATGGGTATAATACTAAAAATACAGTTAATAAAATTTCTCTATATGCAGATGATGTATTACTATATATTACAAAGCCAGAAATTAGTATCCCTAATTTGTTAAATCTTATAACTCAATTTGGTTTATTTTTGGGATATAGAATTAACTGGAAGAAGAGTGAGATGATGCCAATAATGGAACCTAATGTATACATACTGCAGCAATCCCTTTTAAAATAGTGAATGAAAAATTTAAATACTGAAACCCCTGTCTCACTGTGCGAGTTGGCCCACGAGTGACCCCGAGATTTCACTCGTGGTGATCACGTAGCGGGAACGTCGGAACTCGCACGAGCAACTTATCGACTCGTGGCGCTAACGGCAGGTACTCGGGAAACTTGTTAACTCGTGAAAAAAATCAAACATGTTTGATTTTTTCCACGAGTCAAATTAACTGTTCAAGTTAAAAATGGAAACATTTAAACTCGTTGTAATAACGTAGTGGCCCGTGCGTTTATCTTAGTGTCTCGTGAGTCTACCGTGGGAACTTTAATAATCTGTTCTTTTGCTCGAGTAAAGACTGAACCAAAGATAGACACAAAATGCTGGAGTAACTCAGCGGACCAGGCAGCATCTCTGGAGAGAAGGAATGGAGTCGAGACCCTTCTTCAGACTTACCCGAAATGCCACCCATTCCTTCTCTCCAGAGATGCGGCCTGTCCTGCTGAGTTACTCCAGCATTTTGTGTCTATCTTCGGCCTTTCTGCGATGATCTGCCACTTGTCCTTTATTACTGAGGCGCCTGCCCGTGGCTTCGTATTCGTCACTCTGTCTCATGAGGACGCGGTTTAAAGACCTGCCGAAGGGGCAAGTCTGGGGTGGTGGGTGGGATGTGTCCACGTGTGATGCTCCATCCACCCCCCGGGGCCGAGAGTGTGGGATTGGGAAGGAACTGCAGATGCTGGTTTACACCGGAGATAGACACACACAATGCTGGAGTAACTCCGAGGGACAGGCAGCATCTCTGGAGAGATGGGATGGGTGAGATTTCGGGTCGAGACCTTACTTCAGACTTCTCCAGAGATCCCGCTGAGTTTGCTCCAGTAGTTGGTGTCTATCCCGGTGGTGGGGAGCCGGGCTTGGCCGACCCGCTGCCTCTACAAATATGTTGTTAGTTCTGTAGTGGTATTTTAACTCGCAGACATTGACAGACACACACAAGTAAACGTAGTCTGTGTATTTGTGGACACCACATGTATGTGTCCAACATGTATGAGGTGAGCTGGCTAATGTGTACATGATGCCCCCACTCCTGGCCAACGTCCCCGCCGCTTGCTGCCTGCCCGCCCGTCCCCACCTGTTCTCATACTACTGGTACTGACAGATCCGGGCAGGGCTGCTTATGCTAGGAATTTGGTAAAGAAATGCACATGGGCCAAATATGCAGCCAATCACAATTACCCATTTCTTCACTACAAAAGCTTCATCTCATTATCCCCTCTCGTTTTCTACCATGAACTTTGAAAGCGAGATATGGCCCCGATATCCAGCGTGAATAAGCGCACGGACGAACCGCAGAATGCCTCATATTTCATTATGACACTGGACCTGTTGAGCCCATCCAGTCTATTTGTGTGTATCAAGTCACTCCTGTTAGAAACACTGTTGTCACATTTCAGGAGATGTTGTCAGCTCAAGAGTTAACGGGAGACGAACTTTGTCAGCTCAAGAGTAAACGGGAGACAAACTTGGAACATCGCAGTATACCATACCCATGGGAACTCGGTTCAAAACACTTGAACATCAACTTGGGATATCGTGCACAACCACGAGTCTCTCACTCGGGGTACCTCGTGGGTCAAGTCGCACAGTGAGACAGGGCATGAGGAATCTATGTGACCAAGAAATATACTTCTTTATTTAAATCAAATTTCGTGCCTTTATTTAATAAATTGCATAAGAATATTCTATACTGGAAAACGCTTCCTATTTCAATGCTCGGTAAAATTAATGCAATTAAAATTATTTTCCTTCCCCAACTTCTATATCTCTTCCAATCAATTCCAATATACCTACCTAAAAATGTATTTTAAAAAATTGACTCTATAGTAACAAGTTTTATTTGGAATTATAAGAATCACAGAATAAGTAAAAAACACTTATGTAAATCTAAGATGAACGGAGGATTAGTCTTACCAAATTTCTTATTTTATTTCTGGGCAGTCAATGTCAAAAACTTAAATTTCTGGTTGGAAGATATGGATAACAACCAGATTGGTTAAAGATGGAAAAGGAGTACTGTCTGACATTTGAAATTGGTCCGATTCTCCTATCCCCTACAAAAGTTGAACAAAAATATCTATAGTGAAAATCCAATAATACATAGCGGTATTCGAATTTGGAAACAAATAAAAAAAACATTAAAATTGGATAATTTATCACTTTCGCTCCCTATTGCAAATAACCCTTCATTTAAGCCTTCGGTATTGGATAAAGGCTTCACACAATGGAAAAACTATGGAATTAAAAAGATGGCACATCTTTATAGAAATGGTATGTTCCTTTCGTTTCTGGAGGTACAACAGAATTATGGATTACATTCAAATAATTTTTTTAGATATTTACAATTGAAAGATTATGTTAAATCACATACACAAGAATACAGAATTAGAGAGCCAGAGATTCTAGATGAACATTTGAATAAACATCCCAATACAGTCAAATTAATATCATATATTTACAATATTCTGTTAGATGGTGAGAATCCGTCGACGGAATTACATAGACAAGCATGGGAAAATGAATTAGTTCAACCCATAACGAAAGATATTTGGGATGAAAGCCTACAACATATACATCAATGTTCGTTAAACGCCAGACATTCTTTTATACAATTTAAAATATTACACAGATTGTATTATTCTAAAACAAAATTAAACAGAATTGTTCCTAATATCTCTCCTATCTGCGATAAATGTCAATACTCTGAGGCTAATTTAACCCATGCTTTTGTAAATTGCATAAAAATTAAAACATTTTGAGTGGATATTTTTAAAATTATTTCCGTAGTGGTTAATATTCAACTGGATCCCGATCCTAAATTAATAATATTGGGCATATCTGAACAATACCTAAAACTAACAATAAACCAAAGAAATTTACTGGATTATAGTATAATAACTGGGAAAAAACTAATATTAAAATTTTGGAAAAACCCTGCATTCCCTACAACTAAATGTGGATTATGGAGATGTCGGAGACCTTAAATCAACACTCATCTGGAAAAAATTAGATTTGTTTTAATCGACAAACCTGAATTATTTATTATAATATGGTCCCCGTTCATAGATTATTTGAAGGGGTTAGAATGGGCCAGCGCTGAGGCTCGACGGAAGCTTGAACCCAGGACTAGACGAATAGTTTTGTTTTCTGTACCTACGGACATATCTCCTAAGTTGTATTATAAAATTAAAAAAAAAAAAAATAAATAAAATAAAAAAAAAAAAATTTAATCCATTTTGTAATGTCTGTAACGTAACAAAATGTGGAAAAAGTGAATGAGTCTGAATACTTTCTGAATGCACTGTACCTTCAGAAAGGAGATGAGGAGGAATTTGTTTAATCAGTGGAATTCATTGCCAAAGAAGGCTGTGGAGGCCAAGTCAATGATTATTTTAAGGGCAGACATAGATGGATTCTTGATTAGTACAGGTTTCAGGGGTTATGGGGCGGGAGCGGGAGAATGGGGTTAAGAGGTAAAGATAGATCAGCCATGATTGAATGTCGGAGTAGGCTTGATGGGCCGAATGGCCTAATTCTGCTCCTATAAATCATGAACTTATGAACTTAAGTCTTACAGGAGAAATGACACTAGAAACTCTGACAGAAGTAAAATGACTGGTGATTGGTTTAGATTTAGCTTTCTTACTGTCACTACCGGTTTGCTACAAGTATCTCAACTCATGTAGCACCTTCCAGGCATTAACCTAGAAGGTTAAGGGCAACAGGTGTATGGGGACCCCCAAATATGCAGGTTCACACCATCATATGCAGAGTCTGCACAGGTCTACACAGCTATTAGACCCACTGCCTCACAGTGCGAGAAATCCAGGTTTAACTCTGACCTCAGCTGTTGTCTGTGTGGATTTTGCTTGTTCTCCTTGTGATAGTGTGGGTTTCTCGTTGTGATTGTGTGGGTTTCCTCTGGGTGCTCCAGTTTTCTCCCACATCCTAAAGACATGGTTCAATGGTTAATATACTGCTGTAAATTGACCATGGTGTTGTGGCAAAGTGTTAACAGAATTTGGTGTATTAACGGAATATAGAGAGAATGTCATTGATGTGGGATTGGTACAAATGGGTGCATGATGGTCAGTGAAAGCTTGGGCTGAGGTGGAGGGGGGCAAGGGCCTGCTTGCGTGGTGCATCTCTCTACCTCAATGACTCTATTTGCAAAAGAAACACAAGGTAAATCTTTTTTTATGCACAATCTTGTCATGAGTTGGACTTCTTTGCTTATAAAGATGGAGGGAATGGTCAGTTAGGTGATTTCAAAAAGGAATTGGATTGACACTTGGCAGGATAATTTACAGGGCTATGAAAAGCAAAGCAGTGAAAAGAAGAGTAAACCAGGAGTAAAGTACTTCAGAAAGGTGAAAAGGAAGGTCCCTCTTGCTGGTAATCTGGTAAAAGATGCAACAGTTGTTAGTATCCATAAGTGGGACAATGGGTCAAGATTATGAATATATTGAGACTGGAAGAAAATGTTTCTTTACTAACTTGTGTTTATTAAAACTAATGTTGGGAGCATGTATCTGAAATGCAGAGCAGAGCTAAAATTTGGTTAGAGACATTTAGAAATGCTTTAGCCTTGCCATTTATGCTTTGGTGAGAGAGTTAGTTTACTGGAGAAATTAGCTCCGATGGACAAAATGCTATCAAATTAGTTAGTCATGCCCAAGCTCACAAAATTGCATTCTCCTTAAAGGTCCTCTGCCACATACTACAGATAGCCAAAAGAAAAGCCGAAAATGTCAGATTCAATTGTTGACATCCATATTAATTTACAAAAGATGCATTACGGTTCCCAGGGAAACGTTGACATTTTACCCTGTATGTCAAAGCTCATTCTGAAGCTACAAGCATTTTATGTTAATCATTTCCCCATACAGTCACAAACAGCACACTAACGTGCAAAGGTCATCTGTCTTATTAAACCTGATCTTCACATTTACTGCCTTCAGCATATTCTAGCTGAAACAATTTCAGTCTTGATTTTGACATCCCATCAAGGTTACCTACAATGCAGACTGAAATAGTCTCTTAAATTTATTAAGTAACTGGATTATATGACTTCCCTTTATTCCCTTGTCAGTCAAAAACTTCTGTGAGCAAATATTATAGCTTCAACCTAAAACTTCAGACAAATTTTATTTTGTCAAAACTTCTGTTCTGAATGCTTCTTATTTTAAAGTAAGGAAATTAAATAACTTTAGTATTGCTGCTATGTTACTTCCTGGTTTACACTTTTGAGCTAACATACTAATAGAGCAAGGTTTAATGATATCCCCAAATTAAAGTATGTAACAAACTATTCTAAAAGGAATTTATGTATATTTTTTTCGATTGGAATAAAGATTAATATCCATGGTACCTGCAATTAATTCATCAGAGCTTACAAGCAATAACGTTGTGTGTGCATCATGCTAAAATCTTTTTCTAATTGCTTTGTTTACTGCTTGTGTGACCTACTTAAAAAAATATAATTTTTGAAAATATTTCCAAAGAGAAAGTAAATTTAATGTGAATTATAGATTCTGTGGTCATGAATTTTTCATTGCTATTTATCCCTTGGAGAGAGGCATTTTCAAAATAACAGTAAATTTAACATGATTAATATCTGTCCATAAACTAATACAGCTCTGAGCAGTTGCCTTTGTGTGGGTTTTAAAATGTGAGAATATTTATGCAGACCTATTTATTTTTAGGTTTTAATGAAGTGTGATATATATATATCACTTCACATACAGATTTTTTATGAAATATTATTTTAATTTTATTTTCAGATTTTTAAGTGAAATTGTATTTATGCATTTTTTTTAAATGAAATGTAATATATATATAACATACCATAACATAACACACATAATATATATATATATATGATACATGCATACATTTAAAACATTGATATATATATATATATATAAATGTTTTATATTTGTACATTTATCACATTTTTCCAAAAATCTGAAATAAAAAGGTGTGTATAAATAATCACACATTTTAAAACCCATTACAAAGGCAACTGCACAGAGTAGCTGTATCTAATAATTTACTGAATAAATATATTAACACAACATTTCCATATATAAAGAGTAAAACTAGTATTAGTGCCTTAAATCAGTAAATTATTAGAATGAAGAACTCATTCCTACAGTTAGTTGCAGGTTTTAAGAGTAAGCTACGAAATGACAAGGGGAAAGGGTATAGAAAGAAATGAGCAGAGTTTGAAGAAAAATGAGCAAAAATACATGTGAGCTGGAACCAGATGGAGTATTCGAAACATAGAAATATACTGTAGAAACATGAAAATAGGTGCAGGAGTAGGCCATTCGGCCCTTCGAGCCAGCACCGTCATTCAATTTGATCATGGCTGATCATCCAGAATCAGTACCCCGTTCCTGCTTTCTCCCCATATCCCGTGATCCTGTTAGCCCTAAGAGCTATATCCAACTCTCTCATGAGCGGGGGCATTTAACATACCGGTCAGTTTTCTTTGGTCTTGAAAAAACTCCAATGAGCCAATCAAAATGTCCGGCCAGCGAAGGAGATTGCCTATGGCAGACCTCGACTGCCTGTAACTAAATAGCGACCCCACTCCATTGCACTACGAGTTAAACAGAACCGTGCCGACCAAATTTTACTTGCGAAAATGTTTTCAACATGATGAAACATTTTCCGCAACCTAGCTGAGGCCACGAGAATGCTGGAACTTCTCTCGAGCGTGAAAGAGAGTTCCAGTGACCACATAGGACCTCCTGGGACCACGTGTCGACCATGCTGCGAGTTTGAGTCGAGGGCAAACTCGTCTAAACTCGCAGATTAGGTCGCCGCAGTGGGACAGCCTCTTTATGGTGTTAGATGCAATGTTTCATTATCTTGATCTAGCAAAATGAAGGAACCATCAGTATAATCTCTGGCCAGGATAATTTATGACCTTAGGATAATGGTATTTCAATGCATATGCTGGCTTTGACCTTCAAAGTGTTAGAGGTTGCAGGTTTGGGAGGTGTTGCTGAAGAGCCCTAGCAATGCATCAATTAGCCGGATCAGATACAGTGATTGTACATTGCTCATTCATAAGATGCTGATCAAGCAGATTGTTTTGCTCTGGACAGTGTTACGCTTTTTAAGAGTCTCGACCCGAAACGTCGCCTATCTCCTTCGCTCCTTAGATGCTGCTGCACCCGCTGAGTTTCTCCAGTTTTGTGTGTACCCTTACGCTTTTTAAGCATTGTTGCATTCATACATTCATATGTTTTGAACAGTAATCTATCCATCATCCTTGTAATTTTTGTTAGTAGGTGGGGATGAGGCTTGAGGGAATCAGAAAAATCAACATTTTCTTCTCCTGCCTCTTTTGCATAGTTTGTGGAGAGTTATTACTGAAATGATTGCTGCTAACTTGGAGATCTGATACTATCTTGGTGCCCTTATCAGTACAGTTAAAAGCAGAAAGATTTAATCAGCAAAGCCTTGAAAACATGAGTGGGTACTGAAGGTAGACACAAAATGCTAGCGTAAATCAGCGGGACAGGCAGCATCTCTTGAGAGAAGGAATGGGTGACGTTTTGGGTCAAGACCCTTCTTCAGAAGGATATTCTTCAGTCGGTACTGAAAACAATATCAGAATCAGGTTGTTTCTGTAAGGTTTTTTCTGTGAGTGTGCATTCTCAATAGCATAAATTTCTAGCTCAAAGCAGGAGTATTGAGTAGACAGTCAGTTGTTCAGTATTTCCATTAGGTTTATCTGATTGGTGCTAAAATATGAACATGATTAACCTTAAAAACATTGAAGTAACAGCTCAGACACTAAAAAAAAGTTACAAGTGTCTTCATATTTTTGTGTTGTTGAAGATTTTAAGGGGATGGAAGATTGCAACCTTCACGTTGATCTGCCCTGTTTCGATGAATGCAATCAACCTGGTGTGCACAATCAAATAAGATCAAATAGAACAAGTTGTCCTACAACTTTAGGCTATGCACGCCATACGCAAGAAGAAGAAGATTAAAAAAAAGGATACTTTCTTACTTTTTCTTTGTATCAAGTCTGAGATTCTCTGCCCACAGTCTAAATATACTTTTAGCAATGTGCATGAATTATTTACATTTGAAGAGTATATCATTTCAAAATGATTGTATTTTATTGCATTGGGTATGGTATATTTGCAAATCACACAAATATTTTGCAAAATGTTTAAAGTTCATCAAAATGTTACAGAATCTTACAAGATGGAGTCAATCTAATTTGCTAATGTTCATTTCCTGATAACATAACACTTTTTTCCAATTTTTTTTCCCACATAGAGGTGCAGGAGGAGGCTGTAGTGTACTGTGGTAGAGTTAGGGTTGTGTAGATCGGATCAAGAATCTGAAAGTTGTAGGAAAGCAATCGTTCCCTATCCTGATGCTGTGGGTCTTCTGGCTTCTGTGCCTCCTCTCTGATGATGGTAGTAAAAGAGGGCATGGCTGGGTGGTATGGATCCTTGATGCTAGATGTCACCTTTTCAAGGCAACACCTCATGTAATTGCCTTCGGTCGAGGAGAGGGCTGTGCCTGTGATAGATACGATTTGGCTTCCCATTAATACATTTTCTTTATTTTATAATCTCTTTCGTCAAAAGCATTTACTTTGTTTGATGAACAATGTAAAAATAAATCACACAAGAATGCAACATGAATTTTAGCATTCAAAAATAAAAACTCCACATGCTCTATTATACCAGTTCCCAGTTTACATTAATTTCCTGTATTTCAAATGATTTTATTCATGTTGTTGAGGCCTTGATAATTTTTATTAATCAACCTTATTAATGTGTTTTCATAGTTGCACGTTTTCACCATGTCACCTCAACTGAAAGGTCTTTAACTTTTCATCATGAATCTTGTGGCCTGAGCTGAACGCCTTCAAGATAAACAGGATTTCAATCCATTACAATTTGAGCTTACAAATTGGGTCAGAAAGAAATGATCTATCATTTAAAACAGAAGCATTCACTATAGGCAGTTGGTGTAAGATTCTTCTTAAATATCATGGTTCACAAAGTGTTGAGCATTGAGCCTGAGAGGAATTGTCTCTAAGGATGAGGTGATAAGTGCAATAGTTAGTGTATATTCTGTCTAAGTTTGTCTAATGGCATAATGGGTGATAGATGAATTGCCCAAGTGACTTCCTATTATCTTGACATCACTTTAGCTCAGAGTTGCTCCAGGAATTGACTCTTCTTGGTTGCCATGGAGACCAACTTTTTGAAAGTATGTTTTAGGAGAATGGGCATGAATCCAGGAAACAAACAAATTTCAATTTTATTGGATTGAACCCATGAAAGAAAAAATGTGTCAATTGTTTTGATATGAATAGCTTATTGTGTTTTTTTCCCTGTTTCTCCTAATTGTTTTAATCTTGCTGTTTTAGTACTTGAATGATATGTGATATCTGTAACAAGATCACATATGTGCCAAAGACAATTTAATGAAATAAAATGTTTAATTCAATTAAAAATTGTGCATCACCATATAATTTACTAAAACAAGCAGGATTGTAAAAATGGATAAAACAACAGCAATAGGCATTTCAAGTTTAGTATTGTAAAATACCTCCAGTACTGGAGCAACATCACACAGAAGTTTAAACTTGGCCAAATAATGGAAGGGTGGACTAAATATAATAAAACCAACTGCAGTCGCTGGTTTATATCAAAGATAGACACAAAATGCTGGAATAACTCAGTGGGTCAGGCAGCATCTCAGGAGAAAATCAATAGAAGTTAGAGGTTTGTTAAAAGCAGGAAGCTTTTGGGAGCTCTTCGGATGAAAGAAACATAGAAACATAGAAAATAGGTGCAGGAGGATGCCATTCGGCCCTTCGAGCCAGCACCGCCATTCATTGTGATCATGGCTGATCGTCCCCTATCAACAAAATAGAGAGAGTACAGAGGAGATTTACTAGAATGTTGCCAGGGTTCCAGCAACTATGTTACAGAGAAAGGTTGAACAAGTTAGGACTTTATTCTTTGGTGCGCAGAAGGTTAAGGGGGGACTTGATTGAGGTCTTTAAAATGATGAAAGGGATAGACAGAGTTGACGTGGATAAGCTTTTCCCATTGAGGGTAGGGAAGATTCAAACAAGAGGGCATGATATGAGAATTAAGGGACAGAAGTTTAGGGGTAACGTGAGGGGGAACTTCTTTACTCAGAGGGTGGTGGCTGTGTGGAATGAGCTTCCAGCAGAAGTGGTGGAGGCAGGATCGATTTTAACATTTAAAAGTAAAGTGAATAGGTATATGGACGTGAAGGGAATGGAGGGTTATGGTCTGAGTGCAGGTAGATGGGACTAGGGGAAAACAAATGGTCAGCACGGACTGGAAGGGCCGAGAGGGCCTGTTTCCATGCTGTAATTGTTATATGATTATATGGTTAATAACCCGTGCCTGCCTTCTCCCCATATCCCTTAACCATACTCCACCTCTGAGTAAAGAAGTTCCCCCACACGTTACCCCGAAACTTCTGTCCCTTAATTCTCATGTCATGCCCTCTTGTTTGAATCTTCCCTACCCACAATGGGAAAAACGTATCCACGTCAACTCTGTCTATCCCTTTCATCATTTTAAAGACCTCAATCAAGTCCCCCCTTAACCTTCTGCGCTCCAAAGAATAAAGACCTAACTTGTTCAACCCTTCTCTGTAACATAGTTGCTGGAACCCTGGCAACATTCTAGTAAATCTCCTCTGTACTCTCTCTATTTTGTTGACATCCTTCCTATAACTAGGCGACCAAAATTGTACACCATACTCCAGAATTGGTCTTACCAATGCCTTGTACAATTTTAACATTACTTCCCTACTCCTATATTCAATGCTCTGATTTATAAAGGCCAGCACACCAAAGGCTTTCTTTACCACCCTATCTACATGCGATTCCACCTTCAGGGAACTATGCACAGTTATTCCTAGATCCCTCTGTTCCACAGCATTCCTCAATTCCCTACCATTTACCATGTCCTATTTTGATTTGTCCTGCCAAGATGTAGCACTTCACACTTAACAGCATTAAACTCCATCTGTCATCTTTCAGCCCACTCTTCCAAATGGCCCAAATCTCTCTGTAGACTTTGAGAATCTACTTCATTATCCACAACACCACCTATCTTAGTATCATCTGCATACTTACTTATCCAATTTTCCACCTCATCATCCAGATCATTGATGTACATGACAAACAACAGTGGACCCAACACAGATCCCTGAGGCACCCCACTGGTCACCGGCTTCCAACCTGACAAACAGCCATCCGCCATTACTCTCTGACATCTCCCATTCAGCCACTGTTGAATCCATCTTGCTACTCCGCCATTAACACCCAAAGATTGAACCTTCTGAACCAACCTTCCATGGGGAACCTTGTCAAAGGCCTTACTGAAATCCATATAGACAACATCCACTGCTTTATCCTCATCAATTTCCCTAGTTACCGCTTCAAAAAATTCAAGAAGGTTTGTCAAGCATGACCTTCCAGGCACAAATCCATGTTGACTGTTCCTGATCAGACCCTGTTTATCCAGATGCTTATATATATTATCTCTAAGTATCCTTTCCATTAATTTGCCCACCACTGACGTCAAACTAATAGGTCTATAATTGCTAGGTTTATTCTTTGAACCCGTTTTAAACAATGGAACAACATGCGCAGTACGCCAATCCTCCGGCACTATTCCCGTTTCTAATGACATTTGAAATATTTCTGTCATAGCTCCTGCTATTTCTACACTAACTTCCCTCAATGTCCTAGGGAATATCCTGTCAGGACCTGGAGACTTATCCACTTTTATATTTTTCAAAAGTGTCAGTACTTCCTCCTCTTTGAATCTCATAGTTTCCATAGCTACTCTATTTTTTCCCCTTAACTCACAGAGTTCAATATCCTTCTCCTTGGTGAATACCGAAGAAAATAAATTGTTCAATATCTCCCCCATCTCATTTGGCTCTGCAGATAGCCGTCCATTCTGGTTCTCTAATGGTCCAATTTTATCCCTCGTTATCCTTTTGCTATTAATATAGCTGTAGAAACCCTTTGGATTTACTTTCACCTTTCTTGCCAAAGCAACCTCATATCTTCTTTTAGCCTTCCTAATTTCTTTCTTAAGATTCTTTTTACATTCTTTATACTCCTCTAGCACCTCATTTACTCCATACCTCCTATGATTATTGTAGATATCTCTCTGTTTTCGAAACAAGTGTCCAATTTCCCTTGAAAACCATGGCTCTTTCCAATTTTTACTATTTCCTTTCAACCTAACAGGAACATAAAGATTCTGTACTCTTACAATTTCCCCTTTAAATGTCCTCCATTTCTCTTCTACATCCTTCCCATGAAACAAAGTGTCCCAATTCACTCCTTTATAATCCTTACGCATTCCCTCAAAGTTAGCCTTTCTCCAATCAAAAATCTCCACCCTAGGTCCAGTTCTGACTCTCTCCATAATTATATTGAAACTAATGGTATTGTGATCACTGGTCCCGAAGTGCTCACCAACGCATACCTCCGTCACCTGACCAGCCTCATTTCCTAACAGGAGGTCCAGCACTGCCCCTTCTCTGGTCGATACCTCTATGTACTGCTGCAAAAAACTATCCTGCACACATTTTACAAACTCCAAACCATCCAGCCCATTTACAGAATGTGTTTCCCAGTCTATTTTTGGAAAATTGAAATCTCCCACAATCACTACCTTGTGCTTACTACTAATATCTGCTATCTCCTTACATATTTGCTCTTTCAATTCTCGCTCCCTATTTGGCGGTCTATAATACACCCCTAAAAGTGTTGCTACACCGTTCCCACTTCTCAGTTCGACCCAAATAGCCTCCCTAGACGAGCCCTCTAATCTATCCTGCCAAAGCACTGCTGTAATATCTTCTCTGACAAGCAATGCAACACCTCCCCCTCTGGTCCCACCAATTCTATCACACCTGAAGCAACGAAATCCTGGAATATTTAGTTTCCAATCACAGCCCTCCTGCAACCATGTTTCACTGATTGCCACAACATCATATTTCCAGGTGTCAATCCAGGCTCTAAGTTCATCCACCTTACTTACAATGCTCCTAGCATTAAAATATACACATTTTAGAAACCCACCATCCCTTATTCTCTGTCTATTATCTTTTTCATCTTTCTCGCCTACATTTTGGATCCGAGTGCTTCCCTTCTCTGCCTCTTGCCCCACACCCTGACCCCTAGCCCCCTCTACCCGAGTCCCTCCCCCCAGCCTTTCTAGTTTAAAGTCTCCCCAGTAGCCTTTGCAAATCTCCCTGCCAGGATATTGGTCCCCCTCGGGTTCAAGTGCAACCCGTCCTTTGTGTACAGATCATGCCTTCCCCAAAAGATGTCCCTGTGATCAAGAAACTTGAATCCCTGCCCACTGCACCAGTCCCTCAGCCACGCATTTATCCTCCACCTCATTTCATTCCTACTATCACTGTCACGTGGCACAGGCAGTAATCCTGAAATCGTTACCCTTTTGGTCCTTCTCCTTAACTTTCCCCCCAACTCCCTAAATTCTCCCTTCATGACCTCATCACTTTTTCTGCCTATGTCATTGGTACCTATGTGTACCACAACATCAGACTCCTCTCCCTCCCTTATCAGAATCTTTTGGACACGTTCTGACACATGTGAGACCCTGGCACCAGGGAGGCAAACTACCATCCGGGTCTCCCGACTGTGTCTACAGAATCGCCTATCCGACCCCCTAACTATAGAGTCCCCTATTACAATTGCCCTCCTCTTTTTGCTACCCTTCTGAGCATCAGGGCCGGTCTCTGTAGTGGAAGCCCGGCCGCTGTTGCTGCCCCCAGCTAGGCTGTCCCCTCCAATCGTACTCAAACCCGAGTACCTATTTTCCAGGTGTACGGTCACAGGGGTACTTTCTAGCCCCTGCCTCTGCCCCTTGCCCTTCCTAATCATGACCCACTTGTCTGCCTCCTGTGGTTTGGGAGTGACTACCTCCCTGTAGCTCCTCTCTATTACCTCCTCACTCTCCCTGAGGAGACGGAGGTCATCGAGCTGCTGCTCCAGGTTCCTAACACAGTCCTTTAGGAGCCTCATCTCGACACACCTGGCGCAGATGTGGACGTCTGGAGGGCTATCAGATTCCCTGACCTCCCACATCTGACATCCAGAACAGTACACTGCCCTTGCCTTCATACTGCCCCCCTTACACAGGATACAATAGCAACACAATACAAAGTACACAACAAACTGCTGGAATCTGACTGCCAATCAGCTGCTTTCCCTAGTCCACTTCCCACCAATCAGCTGCTTACCCTAGTCCACTTCCCACCAATCAGCGGCTTCCTCAAAAAAAAAAAAACACTTCTCCAAATGGAATGTTATGGATTTCGGTAAAAACAAGCCCCGCGCTGGATTTTAAACCTTACCGGTGTCGCTCCTCCCCCTCCTCCTCTTCTTCCAACGGCTCCTGTGGGCCTCTGAAAAAACAAGCCCCGCGCTGGATTTTAAACCTTACCGGTCGGGTGTCGCTCCTCCCCCTCCTCCTCTTCCAACGGCTCCTGTGGGCCTCTGAAAAAACAAGCCCCGCGCTGGATTTTAAACCTTACCGGTCGGGTGTCGCTCCTTCCCCTCCTCCTCTTCCAACGGCTCCTGTGGGCTTCCTGTGGTCCCTTGACTCCACTAGCCCCTAGAGCTCTATCTAACTCTCTCTTAAATCCATCCATCCAGTGACTTGGCCTCCACTACCTCTGTGGCATGGAATTCCACAAATTCACAACTCTCTGGGAGAAAAAGTTTTTTCTCACCTCAGTCTTAAATTACCTCCCCTTTATTCTAAGACTGTGGCCCCTGGTTTTGGACTCGCCCCACATTAGGAACTATTTTCCTGCATCTAGCTTATCCAGTCCTTTTATAATTTTACATGTTTCTATAAGAAAGAGAAACATGAAGAGGTGTAGGGAGGTAATTATTGAGTTTAGGATTACTGAACGTGCACCTGGTTGTGAAATAGCAAAGAAATAATGGTGGAGATAAGAATGGGTAGGATGGGATTCCACCTAAAAAGCTAAATTTATTTCTTGGAGAATTGTAGTCCAGAGAGAGCTACAAACATAGTCAAAGGCCTGTCCCACTTGGGTGTCATTTGCGCATCACTTACGCTACATCATTTACGCGTCACGATGCACGACGCGTGTGTTGTGACGCGCACGTGATGCATGCATGGTGCGCATTACGCGCGCGTGGTGCTTGGTAACATAGGCAGTGACGCGCGGTCGCGCACGGCGCCCCAGGATTTTGCGATGTACAGAATCTTCGCGTGCCATCTGCGTGACGTGCAAATGACGCCCAAGTGGGACAGGCCCTTCAGGGTCAAAGAAATGGAGGATGTGAATAAAAGGATGAAATTATAAAAGTGATTCATGTAGGTGATTGAAAACAGGGAGGGAAGATGATGGTATTTGGTAAGAGGTATGGTAGTATGAGACTAAATTTGGATGTGATCCAGTTGATAGAAGATGAAATAAAGGAGAAAGGCTATTATAAAAAAAGGTATATAATGATATACGAGCAAATTATATCTTGGTAATCTGATGTGTGCTGTCAATTATTTGTTATTTGGTTCATCCAATTAAGGAAGCTCCCTCTGAAGCATTAGTTTCCTCGCACATGTTAATGTATTTATCTGCTTTGACAATGCTGCTTGGCCCAATATTGGCCCAATATTGGCCCCCATATAGGCCCCAATATGTGACCACCCAGGTTTGATTAAATGTTAAACACGGGTACTTGACTTCCCTCTCCCCTCAACCCCTCCCCCACCCCCATATTGCCAACAGATATTTTTCTGGATATCAATCGCCATCTCCCGCTTTATGTGCCAATAACACAAGGCACAGACCTTTAACTTGATAAATAACATCTGCTGCAGAGTGATTCTTTATGGAATTTTGCATTCAGGAGCTACCTGTGAACAGTTTATGGTATTAGTGCCTGTTTGATGTTTATAGGAGTATAAAGTATCTTTTATTGTCATTCAGACATTGCAGTCTGAACGAAATTGTGAACCTTGCAGTTTTAACATAGAATAAAATAACAAAACACACACTTAACACAGTTTAACATCCACCACAGTAAGTCTACCAGGCACCTCCTCACTGTGATGGAAGGCAAAAGTCTTAAAGTCCTTGTGTCTTACCTCCTCGTCTCCCTCTGCGTTGAGGCGATCCAGGCTTCCGATGTTCTGACCCCGCCTGGTGATAGTAAGTCCAGCGGCCGCATCCGAACTCCGCAAACGGGCTGGTTTAAACTCCGCGGCCCGACGAGGTAGAAGCTGCCGAAGCTGCCACCCTCCAGTCCAGCGGACGAAGATGTCATTGCGGGAGCTCCAGAAAACAGGTCACCAACCTGGGACCTGCGAGCTCCCGACGTTGTCGTCCACTGGGCCCGCGGCCGAGTCCACTGGACCCGCGGCTGAGCATCCGAGGCTCCGAAGTCGGGTCGCCGCCGCAGCCCCGAAGTCAGCCAGCCCCGTGTTGGTAAGTCCTGGCTCCGATTTATCTCGGAGCCTAGAGGTCGGTCCCAGTTGGAGGCCGCCAGCTCCGCTATAGGCCTCAGTGCAGACGGAGACAGAGACGGGGGATACGACAAGAAAAGGTCGCATCACCCCGAAGGAAGAGACCAAAAAGAGCCTCTCCCACCTCCCCCAACACATACACAAAGCAAAACAACCAAAATAAACTAATCAACAGGACAAAAGAAAAGAAAAAGAAAAAAAACAGACGGACTGCAGGTGAGCCGCAGCTGCTTGGGCAGCGCCGCCACTTCCGGAATTTGACAGGAAGTCTTGCCTTTCTGCTTTGATCTGATATTTTGCACTCAACATAACTATCACACAATATCTGTGATTGGAAAATGAATTTGTGCCCTAAATGTTACAAGATTTTGCAAAAAGACAAGTTATTTTTGTAAAAATGTGCCGGGAGATTGCAGGCAGCTGCAAGACTAATGGGTTGTCATAGTAAAGGATCTTAACTTTCCCAATATAGACAGGGACTGTCATAGTGACAAGGGGTTAGATTTGTCAAATGTGTTCAGGAAAGTTTCCTTAGGCAATATATAGGCCCTGGGACTGGTGTAAAGGGGACTGAGGACCAGACTTAAGAATGAAATCAGAAGGGCAAAAATGGGGCAGGAGATAGCTCCAGCATATAAGAATAATGACATCTAAAGAGATGTTATATTTATATGAGGGGAAAGAGAGTAACGAGAGAGAGAATAGGACTCCTCAGTAATCAAAGTGGTCATCTATGCGTGGAGCTGCAGGAGACAATCCTCAATCAGTATTTATCCTCTGTTTGTAGTGCAGAGAAAGGCATGAAGTGCATGGAACTTGAGATAGTTAATGGAGATGACTTGAGGACACTATTACAGCCGAGGAGGCGCAGGGTGTTGTAAGGCATACATAGAAATATAATGTTGTGAGGCATAAGAAATCACTGGGGCCTGATTAGATATATCCAAGTACATTGTGGGAAGCAAGGAAATTACAGGAGCCCCAGCTGAGATATATGAATCAACTTTAGACGGATGAGGTGCGGATGACTGGAGGGTGGCTCATGTTGTGCCTTTTTTTTTAAGAAGGGCTGCAAGGAAAAGCCCACAAGCTATAATCCAGTGGGCCTAACATCTGCAGTAGGTGAGTTAATGGAAAGAATTCTGAGGGATAAGATATATATGCATTTGGATAGACAAGGGATGATTAAGGATAGTCAGCATGATGTTGTACAGGGCGATTGCCTGCTTACGAATGTGACTGGCAAGGCCATAAACGTAGGTCTTATGAGAGGGGGAGGTCAAGGGGGATGGTGAACACATGGCAGGGATGGGGGTTGGGGCCGGAGGAAGGCAGGTGAGTGGACTCAGGCCAAGGCAATAGACAATAGACAATAGGTACAGGAGTAGGCCATTTGGCCCTTTGAGCCAGCACCGCCATTCAATGTGATCATAGCTGATCATCCCCAATCAGTACCCCGTTCCTGCCTTCTCCCCATATCCCCTGACTCCGCTATTTTTAAGAGCCCTATCGAACTCTCTCTTGAAAGCATCCAGAGAACCTGACTCCACCGCCCCCTGAGGCAGAGAATTCCACAGACTCACCACTCTCTGTGAGAAAAAGTGTTTCCTCGTCTCCGTTCTAAATGGTTTCCTTATTCTTAAACAGTGGCCCCTGGTTCTGGATGTCTGGTGGAGGGGTGGTGTGTGGTCAGGGGGGTATTAGGACAGTAGTGTGGGTGGGGAAGAGCTGGGGTCACATGATTTGAGGGGAATGTGGAAGACCCAGTGGAACAGCCACTGAGATTACCAGGGTTAGCTGACTAGCACTAGGACCCAGCGCTGTCAAACCCGGAGGGGTGGGTGTCTGAAGCATGGAAGCTTCAGGCCAGGCTGCAGGTAAGGCGATGGCAACGGCTGCGGGCTGCTGGAGGGCGGTGGAGTGGCCAGGGTCAGCGGGCAAAGAGTAGGTCCCAGTGGGCGGATGATCGGTGGGGCGGCGAGGTTCGACGGTTCCAGTGAGGCAGCGAGGTGAGTAGGCCCCCCTAGATCTCAAGCTTAAGCTTGTCCTAGTTTATACGTAAATCTGGCCCTGGGGCAAATGGGTCCTGCTTAGATGGGGATCTTTGTTGGACTGACCGAGTTGGGCTGAAGGACCTTTTTCGATGCTGTATGACACTGACTTTGTTGAGAAATTTTACTACTCTCTTCCTGCAGATGCTTGACATTAAATTTAAACTTGGAAGCAAAAAACATTTTTTTGTGAAAAATTGTCATACTTGTAATAGAAAGAAGACATATCATTATTCAGTGAAGAAAACAGATCTTGCTGTGTATTTTGGAGCCTTGCAAATAAGTAACCTTATTATTGATTTTAGAATACACTGGGATCTTATGAGTTGTATCGGATTAATGGATCTATTTAACTCATTGTTACGATACGATACAATACGATAAAACTTTATTCATCCCCGGAGGGAATTTGGTCTGCCGACAGTCACAACACACAAGGTACTTGAAATTAAACGAGAAAACAAAAAGAAAAGCAACTGTTGTCTGGCTGCCATGTGCACAGCACCTTCACCGGAACAAATGACCAAACAAACAAATGCAGACTTATCCCCTGGGCAGAGGATTCTAAACTAGAGTGCCCCCCCCCTCCCCCACACCGGGTTCCCCTCTGTTCTCCCACCATCCCTCATGGCGGTCCCCCCACGCTGGGCCCCATTGTCTTCCTCTTCCCCCTCACGTTCATCGACTGTGAAGCCCCACCGAGGCTCCCATTGTTGCCGAGGCCCACGTTGCCAACAAAGCTCTGCTGCTGCCGAGGCCCCACTGCTGCCGAGGCATCCGCTGCTGCCACCGAGGCTCCCATCATCGCCACCTCTGAGGCTCCTTCGGCCTAGACAGGCTCGCCACCCAGCTTCACTATAGTCGGCTGGGAGGCCTGTAGGGCGAGTGGTGTGTTGATCATGGTGTGCAGCTGTTGAACATCTGTCTCATCCTCCAGCATTCCGATCGTCGGCAAGCGTGGTTGTCCGGCAGGTGGATCGGGTCGGCTCGACTCCCCGGGACACTCCTGCCATGCATGCGGCTCCCCGGGACACATATTCATATATGGCCTTCAGTGGCATTTGGCCCTTTCACAGGAAGAATCACAAAAAGACACTAAACTCTTTAATTTGACAAATATTTCACCTCATTGAGTCATTTTGAAATGACAGAAATAATTATGATCCTTAATAACATTTGAGTTATAAATATAGCACAATATAATATTGTTAATTTGTAGTGGCTAAATCTAAATGTTTTAGCAGCGTGGCAGTGTTTTAGCTACCATGAGGAAAAGATAGTGGTAGCATAATTGGTCAGGAATGTTATGTAAGCATAAAGTAACAACCAATATGTTTTTGGGAGTTCAGCATCTCATGGTGTCCACTATTAATCTCCCTAACCCTTATAGTGAAAAATGTTTGCATCACAAATTGCTTGTAGCTTGAGCTTATCCAGGAGTGATGCCCTGCTGTCGCTTGCGCTGCCACTTGCGTCTGCCTTGGAAATGCAATATTTAAGTGCTCGTTCCTTACGTCTGATTGGTGCTGCTTTTCTGAGGAAGCTACTGCACCTATATTCAATCCTGTTCCAGATCAGCATTATACATATGCACCATTAGGTAATGAAGATCAGGAATCAAATGTTAGATTGATTTTTGCACTTCTAAACAAAGGCAGTTAATGCCAATTCCTAGCCTGCCACACAAATTGATTCAGTGTAATCTGAAGATTAAAACTGGAACTTGCGAATATGGCTTAAAAACAAATCTAAACATGCATCCTAAATTGTTTGTGATCAGGGATGGTTTAGTGGTACAAAAAGAGCTGCTCTATCATAGCTCCAGTGGCCATGACAAGAGAAGCAGAACTTTGATCTAAAAATCAATGTACAGAAGGAAACAATTTTTCCAATTCTGTATTGATGACAAATGCCAACTACACTTTCCCAATGTCCATGCGTGTTTGTATGTCTTTTTCAAATTACAGTTCCCCTTTTAAATTCCATGGAATATTAGGTAATCTTATGTCCAATCTGTTCTTACTTCGTTTGCACAGGAGACGTTTTCATTAAATTAGATTTGGAGAATCGTGGAAATTCAGCATAGGAAGAGATCACTGAGTATCGTACAATAAAGAAACAGGGCATTTGGTCGAGTCCAATCTAACCATCAAGCACCCAATGACAGTAATCTAATTTTTATTCTCCTTACGTTTCCATCAATTCCTCCCATATTCTTCCACTCACCTACACACTAGGGCCAATTAACTGGGCCCCATTACCTATTTGAATGCACTTTTTGGGATGTGGGAGGATAGTGGAGCACTCAAGGGAAACCCATGCAATCACAGGGGAACAGCAACCTCCACACAGATAGCACTGACATCAGGACTGAACATAGCTTGCAGGGGGTGTGAGGCAGCAGCTCTATTAGCTGTGTCACTGTGTCACACTAGCCAAAAATGGACTTTAGGTTCATCCCACTTCCCATAGCTTGATGGAGAAGGCTTTACTTTTGAATTCTCTAAAAGCAGTTTTAATGAAGTAAACAAAGATTTCTATGCCAAAATATTTCCATAATTATAATGGAAGTTGCTCAAAATACACAACTGATTAAATATAAGAGGGTAAATATAGTGTTTTGGAAGGCATGTTTGGTTAGTTTTCATCGGTATCCAGAACAGGGGAAAAGTTGCGGGCCATTCAACCCTTAAAAGATGGAAATCCATTTAATAAGATAATGGCTGATCGATATTTCAAATCCATTTTGCTGTCCTTGCTCTCAAACACATTATAATTTCACTCCACAAAGATCTTTCAAACAGATTTCCAAAATGTTTCATTCACCTAGCTTCATCAGCTTCACTGATTTCTGTAAACTTTTACATGACAAAGTGGGTTTTGACATCAGCTAGTTTTGTTATAGAGATGCATGACTTGCCCCAGCTAAAATTCTGGCCAGGAGGTTATTTAATTGACTACAGCAGCTCCATGGCCTCTTGTCAGATTCCACAAATATTGCAGGTGTGCTTGGCATTGTTTGTCTGTAGCACTGCAGGCTGTTTCCAAGCTGCTGATCTTTTAGAACTGTCTTGCTTTTAACTTAACATAAGCAATTCATCGTTCTGTGTGTATTTCCCCAGATATTCTGAATTTCAGTAGCAGTAACTTTCTTAACAACTTTAAACATTGATAGGGGACGATCAGCCATGATCACAATGAATGGCGGTGCTGGCTCGAAGGGCCGAATGGCCTCCTCCTGCACCTATTTTCTATGTCTATGTCTATTCTAACATCAGAATAGCTGCTCCAAACGTTGGTAAATGTTGGTAGTCAAATGTGTCTGATTTATCTACCAAAAGCTGACGTATTAAAAACTAACCTCATCTCACCCTCCACCACTAAAGTTCGGCTTGAAAGCCAGCACACAATCCTGAGTACTTTATCAATATTGATAATGTTTCTGCAACGGCCTGAACCTCTGGGCTTTCAAGCCCATTGTTAAGTCAAATTGAAAAGAACGGATTGAAATTGTTGCTGACTCTTACAGTATAGTGACTACATTGCCCTTGAATGGTCTGCATCAAACATTAGACAAAAACATTATATCAAAATTTAACCAAAATGCAAAGATTTGTTTCAGCTTTAGAAAAGCAGCTCTAACCGACCTTGGACACAGCTAGAGTGTTCCAGGCATTTCTCCTTCTCCAGGCTGGTGTCTTTTGACTGAGTGTCCTGATCAAAATTTAAAGATAATAAATTATTGAGCTTAGCTCTTTTCAGAAACTGGTTATCGGCATTTGGGTTAATCTAGTTTGAGTTTGCCAATCATAAATTCATAAGTTGTTGGAGCAGAATTTGGACATTTGGCCCATCCAGTCTACCCCACCATTCAATCATGGCTGATCTATCCATCCCTCTCAACCCCATTCTCCTTCCTTCACCCCATAACCCCTGACACCCGTTCTACTGTACTAATCAAGAATCTATCAATCTCCACCTTAAAAGTATCCATTGACAGCCTCTACAGCCTTCGGTGGCAATGAATTCGACAGATTCATCACCCTCTGACTAAAGAAATTCAACGTCATCTCCTTTCTAAAGGTACATCCTTTTATTCTGAGATTATGGCCTCTGGCCCTGGATTTTCCCACTAATGTAAATGTCCCCTCCACATCCACTATCCAGGATAGCCTTTCACTATTGGTAATTCTAACATTTACAGTTTTATTTGTTTACCTGTGTTATTTATATGTAAATAAGCAAAAAGAACCTTCAAAGCTAGATTTAAAAAAAAAATTATTTCAGCATTTTCAAGTTTTATTATTTTATTATACATTACCAAAAATACTTCATGAGTATTTCTTTAAGTATTTTTTCCCCCAAGTATCGCTGTGATATTTGAATTTCTCCTATTATCCAGCTGGTAGTCAAAATAATATCTGCTACCAATATCAATTACTGCTGTTATTGAAATTTGCCACAAGCAGATCATTGTTACCATGGAAACCAACTGCATCACCCTTGCTGTGTAAGGAAATTATGAAAATGAATAAACATTTAACCATCTAATAATAGCCACTACATAAAATTAATTAAAAAACAGTGATGCTTTAATTATCTGGCTTGTTAAATTAATTGACAATTCTCTATCTCACTAGCTAGAAATTGATCATTAGGTTGTAATCACAATCAATGAGATAACAGTAGCAACTATTTATTTATTTTTATTTACCAAAAAAAATTAAAACATCTAAATGGTTACCAAGGCATATACTAGGTCTGATGAGAAGTGCCTGCAAGAAAATAGGGATGGAGAGGCAGAGAGATTTAGGAAGATAAATCCAGAGCTTAGGTCCTTAAGAGCAGAAAGCACAAACATCAATGATCAAATTAGCAGGAGGCTCGAATCAGAAGAATATACATTTCTTCGACTTTTATTGGAAGGTTGGAGGTGTCAGAGGCAGGAAGACTCAAACATGGAGTGATTTGAAAACTAGGCTGGAAATTTTAAAAACAAGATTTTTCTTACATGGGAACCAATGAAGAGAGTAGCAATGGGTCAAAGGAATTTGGTGGGAGTTTGGGCACTGAGCAAATTTTCAATGAGCTGATTTATGAATAGTAGAGCAAAGGAGCACACTATAGGGTGTTTGGATGAATAGTTGGGCAGCATAGCGTGAGCCCCTGACTGTGCAACTGTGCACCATGACAGTGGAGATGACTTTCAGAAGAGTTCAACCTTGTTAATCCAGAGTTCAATCCAGGTTTCTGATCACAGAAACCTGGATTAATCCTGGTGAGCTTGCTCCACTCGTGGAACTCTGCCCTGATACCTGTAACTTTTTCAGCTCACCTAGGCTCTCAGGTCGCGGTGGGGGCCTAGCCACTGTGTTTAAGAAGAATTTCAACTGTCGCCTTCTAAACGCTGATCACGTCTCCAGTTTTGAATATCAACTTATCATAGTTGGTCTTTTCTGTCCGCTCTTAATTGTTCTGGTGTATCGCCCCACAAAAACAAATAAGGACTTTATCTCACAATTTGGTGATCTTATCGCTAGCTTGTTGCCCAAATTTGACCAGGCCCTGATTCTTGGTGACTTTAACATTCATGTCTGCTGTCCCATGAAGCCTCTAGTGAGTGAATTTTTGAACCTGGTTGAATCCTTCAATCTCTCTCTACACACTCTCTCTGGACCCATGCACAAGCTTGGCCATACAGTAGACCTAGTGCTTTCGTCTGGTCTCCCAATTTGTTACACAGATACTATTGATGCCTGTCTATCTGATCACAGTGCTATTATATTCAGTATATCTCTGCCTTTCCTCCCTCAAAGTCCCATCTCCCTGCTCGTTACACCCGCTACGTTAACTCCATGACAGCCAGTAAGTTCTCTGAGGCTCTCATAGCCGCCCCCGATATCGGCACTATTGAGGCGTCTACCCCCCACCTCAGCGCTGACGACCTCCTCTCTCTATTCAATACTACTTACTCTTCCACCCTGGATTCTGTTGCTCCTCTTAAAATGAAAAAGCCTAAGCCGAAAGGTGAGCCATGGCTCAATGACACCACCAGAGCCCTAAGAAGAGAATGCAGAAAATCAGAACGGAAGTACAAATCTGATACGCTTCAAATTTCCTTCGAACTCCTGAAAAACAATCTTCACAAATACCAGGAAGCGGTAAAATCCGCAAGAACAAAATACTTTTCCACCCTTATCTCCAAAAACGCTCATAATTCCAAGGTCCTTTTTAGCACCATCACCTCCATCATTTGTCCTGCCCCCAGGACCAGCTTAACCGGATCGCCGACTAAGTGCGAGGAATTTACTACATTTTTCACCACCAAGGTAAAAAACATAAGAACGAATATCTCCCCTCCCACCCGTGACCTGGCTGTCTCATTGGTCTGTTCTTCAAAATTAGATTGTTTCCAACCTGTTACTCTACCCTCCCTTGTAAAACTGATCACCACCATGAAACCTACGACCTGCCCCCTCGACATTGTCCCCTCTGCCCTCCTAAAGGACGTCATCATAACAGCCGGTCCCAGTATCCTCGCCATCTTCAACAGTTCTCTGGCCACTGGCACTGTACCTACCTGCTTCAAGCATGCGGTGGTCCAGCCACTCCTGAAAAAACCTAACCTCGACCCCACCTTGCCAAGCAACTACAGACCCATTTCTAAACTGCCTTTCCTTTCAAAAGCCCTTGAAAAGGTAATCTTGTCAACTTATGCCTTACATTCACCAAAATACTATCTTGGAAACTTTCCAATCAGGTTTCAGGGCTCACCACAGCACAGAGTCTGCCTTGTTGAAGGTACACAATGACTTACTGCTCACCGTTGACTCCGGCGACTGTGCAATCCTGCTCCTTCTTGACCTCAGCGCAGCATTTGATACAGTCGACCACACCATCCTAATTGACCGTCTCCGGTACGGGGTTGGTATTGATGGCACTGCCCTGAGCTGGTTCATCTCCTACTTCAAAGGTAGGAGTTTCTCGACTAACATAGGCAACTCTTTCTCCTCCCCAGCTAGCCTCTGCTGTGGGGTTCCACAAGGTTCCATCCTTGGCCCCATTCTCTTCTCCCTGTATATGCTTCCCTTAGGCCAAGTCATTGAAAGGCACGGCATTTCCTTCCATTGCTACGCAGACGATACACAACTGTACCTCCCCCTGAAGCCCAAAAAACAATCAAATCTGCTTAACCTTACCCGCTGCCTCGAGGATATAAAGTGCTGGATGGCCCAGAACTTCCTCCAACTAAATGAGAGTAAGTCTGAGGTCATCCTTCTTGGCCACTCGGACTCAATCAAAATGATAGCAGGCAGCCTTGGAAGCCTTACCCCACTACTCAAACCTCATGTCAAAATTCTTGGCGTGATATTTGACTCAGCGCTGAAGTTTGACAAACAAGTCAATGCCGTGGTAAAAGCTAGCTTCTTCCAGCTTTGGATGATAGCTAAAATAAAACAATTCCTCCAGTTTGATGACCTCGAAAAGATCATCCATACATTTATCTCCTCCCGCCTAGATTACTGCAACTCCCTTTACACTGGCATCAGCCAATCTTCCCTGTCCCAACTGCAACTAGTCCAAAACGCAGCAGTGAGACTTCTGATGGTCACCCGAAAAAGGGACCACATCACCCCGATCCTGGCCTCTCTCCACTGGCTCCCTGTGCGTTTCCGAATAAATTTCAAGACCCTCCTCTTTGTCTACAAAGCGCTCAATGGACTTGCACCCACCTATATTAAAAGTCTTCTCACCCACCACACCACCTCCAGGTCCCTCAGATCGACCGACTTGGGGTTGCTGAATGTCCCGCGGCCTAGGCATAAGCTCAGGGGCGACCGCGCCTTTGCAGTCGCAGCTCCTAGACTGTGGAACAGCATCCCCTTCCCCATTAGAACTGCCCCCTCCATCGACTCCTTTAAGTCTAGTCTAAAAACATATCTGTTCTCCGAAGCCTTTCCTGACGTCCTCTGAGCGAGGGCTATTTGTATATATATATATATATATGTAGCCTGCTTGTGTATACTATTCTTATAACAAATGTAAAGCACTTTGGTCAACGAGAGTTGTTTTTAAATGTGCTATATAAATAAATGTGACTTGACTTGACTTAAAGACTACAAACCGATCAAAATAATAGTTGAGAATGGAGAGAGCACAACATGGATACAGAGGAATAAAAGCCACCTGAATTAGTTAATTTAGAAAGGCTTTGGAGTCTACACAAATACTTTTAAATAATCTATAGGTTTTCACCTTAATACCAAAAGTCTATTCAATACATTGAACAGATAATGCGAATAATTATTTTTTGTTGGTGATGTTCAATATTATTAGTATGTTTTGCTGTCGCTTTTTTTAAAAAGTATTGATCCAGATTTTACATTTGCCATCTAATTTCTGTTTTAGGCAGCCATACTTCAATAAAGAAATTTCCCTGTAGGTCTCACGAATAGAGTCATAGTCATAAAGTCATAGAGTGATACAGTGTGGAAACAGACCCTTCAGCCAACTTGCCCATACTAGCCAACAATGTCCCAGCTACACTAGTCCCACTTGCCTGCGCTTGGTCCATATCCCTCCAAACCTGTCCTAACCATGTACCTGTCTAACTTTTTCTTAAACAATGGGTTAGTCCCAGCCTCAACTACCTCCTCTGGCAGCTAGTTCCATATACCCACCACCTTTTGTATGAAAAAGTTACCCCTTGGATTCAATCTTTTCCCCTTCATCTTGAACCTATGTCTACTGGTCCTCGATTCTCCTACTCTGGGCAAGAGACTCTGTGCATCTACCTGATCTATTCTTCTCATGATTTTGTACACCTCGATAAGATCACCCCCCCATCCTCCTACGCTCCATGGAATAGAGACCCAACCAACCTACTCAACCTCTCCCTATAGCTCACACCCTCTAATCCTGGCAACATCCTTTTCTGAATCCTTTCAAGCTTGACAATATCTTTCCTATAACATAGTGCCCAGAACTGAACACAATATTCTATCTCTGTCCCTCCCACTCCCCTGACATCAGTCTGAAGAAAGGGCTTGACCCAAAACATCCTTCTAATTAATCTTACTGCTTGTGTGCCTCCTTGTTACCTTTCCCTCAGCTAACAATGAATCAATCTATATTTCCCTATCATCATCTGTTTGACCTGTCGTTTTCACACATTACCCTTCCATATCTCTATACTCGCTCTCCCCTGACTCTCAGCCTGAACAGGGGTCTCGACCTGAAATATCACCCATTCCTTCTTTCCAGAGATGCTGCCTGTCCCACTGAATTAGCCAATTTCTAAGAAGAGAAAAAAATATTTGCTGCTCATGTGTACACATTCCAGACGTTGTCACATTTTTCCCACCATTCACAATTCCAAAGGATTGTAATCTCTTCATATTTGTATGATGCTTCTCAAATTATTTCAATTTATATTTTCTCAGTAAGTTTTCCAGTACAAATTCCCTCTGTTTCAAAGCTTTCATCTTTTATTTTCTTGTGCTTCCTGAGGGTCCTCAGGAAGCACAACCTGGACTCCAACCTGCTGCTGACCTTCTACCGCTCGTCCATTGAGAGCCTGTTGACACACTGCATTACAGCATGGTACGGCAGCTGCACCATGGCAGACAGGGAGAGGCTTCAGAGGGTAGTTAGGGCAGCACAGAAGATCATCGGCTGCCCTCTCCCCTCTCTGATGGACATTTACATCTCCCGCTGCCTCAGCAGGGCGAAGAACATTAAGGACAGTCCCCATCCTGCATTTGGCCTGTTCAACCTGCTGCCCTCAGTGAGGCGCTATAGGTGCATCAGCACAAGGACAAATAGACTCAAGAACAGTTTCTTTCCAAAATCCATTATCTCCCTGAACTCACAAATGTACTGACTTCACAGCCTAACCCCCGGACCTTTATCTATCCACCTACTGTAATTTGTACTGTAACTGTAATTCTATTTATCCATTGTCTTTTATAGATATGTATATAGCGCCGCAGAAACTGCATTTTATTACCCCCCCCCACCCTTTTTGTTTTTACACTGAGTAGGAGCAGCTTTGAATCTCATTGTACATGTGTATAGTGACAATAAAAAGGCATTCTATTCTATTCCTTTCTATTCTGTTTTTCTTTCATGAATTTTGAATGCAAAGCACAAAATCCTGCATGACTGCAAAAGTGTGAAAAATGCTGCAACAGACCAGACACTTAATTAAAAAAAAATAAAAGCAGTGTCAGGTCAAGCTGCATCTATAGAAAGAGGGTACACAAAAAGCTGGAGAAACTCAGCGGGTGCAGCAGCATCTAAGGAGCGAAGGAGATAGGCGACGTTTCGGGTCGAGACCCTTCTTCAGACCTCCAACTCTATAGAAAGAGTTCTGTTCTCATAAAGTATAATTAACCTGAAATGTTACAGATGCTGCTTGACCTCTTAAGTGCTTCTAGCATTTTCTGTTTTTACTTCAGATTTCTAGCATCTGCTGGATGCTTGATTTTCACTTAAAGGTAAGCTTAGCTCCTACCCGCCTGATGATTAATCTGTTTTTCAAATCAATTGACCTTACAAAGAGGTAAAGATGCGTATTCCTATGCTCTTCATATTTTATAATAAATAATGAATACCATGAATACTATCTAAGAAGCACTAGCCATTGGAAACTGGCCCTTTGGCCCAACTTGCCCACACTGGCCAACATGTCCCAGCTACAATAGTGCCACCTGCCCCCGTTTGGCCCGTATCCCTCCAGACCTGTCCAGATTGAATGGATGCTTACCAGTTAATGGTTGACTGTATAATTAATAACCAAGGAAGTCAAATAGATTAAGGACTCTTTAAATTGTCAGTCTCTAAAAGATGGCAAATCCACTCATGCAATCACCTTGCATGACGGGTGCTGATCACCAGGGTAATTATGTTATATTTTCACTTGAAGATAATTCATTCAATATCATTCAAGTTCTCCACTGAAAGTTCCACACCACTGGGCCTGTCCCAATTAGATGATTTTTCAGGTGACTGCCGGCGACTGTCAAGTCGTAGAAGGTCGCTGAAAAATCAGCGACTGGAACGGCGACTGTCAGAGTGGAACACACACACATCGCTTCCTTCACCAGCCAGTTATGCAGGCGGGGGACAGGGCAAGCGGGGGAGCGCTGTCTGAGTGAAATTCGCACAGTGCAAACCCAATGTGATACAGGCACACACCATGATGAACAGGAAGGTTGTGAAAGCACAGTGACGGGAAGGGTCACTTAATTCCTTTAAAAGAGGGTGGGAGGCAGGCACATGCTGTCAGGGTAGGCAAGGCACTGCCTACCCTGACTAAAATTATAACATAGTAATACTAAATATAAAATAATAAAGGCATGGGAGAATTATGCCTGTCTAAGAGATCGATCTCTTAGGTAGGCATAATTCTCCGTGTCTTTCATCCACAGCGCTTGTAACCCTTGAAGCTCTGTGCAGCCCACGTGCCGTCAGCGCTGCCTGAAGCCGTCAGTTTTAATCGGGGCTGTAGGCAGCAGAAATTCTGTCTTTGCAGCACTGCGCATGCGCAGCAGCCTACTGCACATGCGCAGCTAGTTTATTGGCGGGGTTTTCAAAAACGGATTGGCATTATTTTAAGTGTATCTTAGGAAACAGGGAGAGAAGAATGGAGCTTGTGTACCGATAATGTGGTAAGTACATTTTGTGTTTTTAAATACCGTATTTCCCGGGGTGTGGGGGTGGGGAGAGAACTCCTTTCATAGCATTTGGGGAGTCTGGCCCGGGGTAAAGTTGCGAGGAGGGCATGAATGTTGCGAAGGAGGGGGTCGGGAGCATGCCACTTGCGACCCTCCTTGCACGGAGGCGTGGAAAACCTCTCTCCTGCCGCTCGCTGGCCTCACTCATGTCCCGCAAATCCTTAACTTCCGACAGCGCGATTAAGGTTACTCGGCTGTGGGAATTTAAGGATTTGCAGGAAGCCGCTGACATGAGCGAGCGGCAGGTGAGAGGTGTTCAGACGGAGAGCACTGCCAGAGGTGAGCGGGCCGGCAGAAGGCGTTGAAGTGGCGGACAGTTTGACTGTCGGGTCCCGGCGGCCGCTCGCAGCTCCCCGAGCTGCTTCTATCCCCGGCTACAATGTGGTGGCTCCACGCCTGGAGCGCCGCAGCAGCGGTGAGTGAGTTACAGGCATTATTCCCAACCCCCTCATTCTCAACAGTCCTGCTCTCCCCGCAACTTTACCCCTGGCACAGACTCTCCACATGCTGTGAAAGGAACTGTCCCCCCAATTGGTCCCTTGAACAAGTGTTGTCATTCAATAAGATGACAACTGATTCAACTTTTCCCTGCGTGCTCCCGTTTTTCCCACCATCTCTCAATCTGCCATCACCCTTCACCCCCACCCATTTAGTAATTCAGAATAAAGGAGACTAGGAAGCCTTGGACTAATTGAATTGTTACTGTTTTTATTTTTATTTTTTATTTTTACGGAGAGAACAATCTGCGCATGCGCGGTTTATTTATTTTTTAATCCGACTGAGTGCCTACCCCGAGTAATTACTCACGGCACGTGCCTGGTGGGAGGAGAGGGGGAGATGGGGTGGGGAGAAGGAGTGGAGACAGCTTTTAAGAAGCCAGAGATACACGGCTGTGAAGCTCGGCAGACATTAACATTACTGGTCGGTTATCCTTGGTTCTGAAAACTACTGTTTATGTTTTCTTCCCCCCCCCAATGACCCAACAAAATTCACCGGTCAGCACCGGCGACAAGCTACGACGACCTACAACAACCTACGACTTCCTGGTGACCCATTACCGCTGCACCTACTACACGAGAATTCTCGCTACTCTCCATGGCGTCAAAATTCTGGTTGCCGCTAATTTTTCAACATGTTGAAAATTATCGGCGACCAGAATGAAGCCGCGACTAGTTCCCAGAATGTGGGAACTCCTCACGACCATGAAGGCGACGCCCCGGCAACCTCCGGCGAACATGTGGCAACCTTGGGGCGACCTCATTGTCTCCTGTAGTCACCTAAAACGTTGCGTAAGTGGGAAAGACCCATAAGTATTTGTTCATGTTTTACAACGTTGAACAAGTAACTAAACAATCACTAATTATTCACACAGCACATATGAAACTTGCCAAAAGAAGAATGAGAGGGGATCTTATAGAAACACATAAAATTATTAAAGGACTGGACAAGCTAGATGCAGGAAAAATGTTCCCAGTGTTGGGGGAGACCAGAACCAGGGGTCCACAGTCTAAGAATAAAGAGGAGGCCATTTAAAACTGAGATGAGAAAAAACTTTTCCACCCAGTGAGTTGTGAATTTGTGGAATTCTCTGCCACAGAAGGCAGTGGAGGCCAATTCACCGGATGAATTTAAAAGAGAGTTAGATAGAGCTCTTGGGGCTAGTGGAATCAAGGGGTATGGGGAGAAGCCAGGCACTTGTTATTGATTGTGGATGATCAGCCATTATCACAATGAATGGCAGTGCTGGCTCGAAGGGCCAAATGGCCTCCTCCTGCACCTATTTTCTATGTTTCTATGATAGAACCAAAATGCTGGAGTAATTCAGCAGGACAGGTAGCATCTCTGGAGAGAAGGAATTGGTGACGTTTTGGGTCGAGACCCTTCTTCAGACATTGATGAACATTCAAACATTCAGACAGGTATGAACATTGAATTCTCCTGCCCCTTCCCTCCCATGTGTTCCACCTGGACTCCCAACTCTTTTACTCCTCCATCCCCCCCCTGCCACTTTTCTCCCTCTGTTTTCACAATCCACAACTCTTCAAACCGGTCTCATTCATTCTGTTCTTATCTGTTCAGGCCACCTGACTATCAACCCAGCATTCTTCTCCCCCTCACAATCAGTCTGAGGAAGGGTCTCCACCTGAATCGTCCAGCACAATGTGTCCTTCGATGCATAGATTCCCACTTCGGTCCTCAAACAGCTGTACTGATTCCTGGTTTACCCTCTAACCTTAATGTACTTGTAAAATGATTAATCTTTGCACATCGGGCATGTTCTCTCTAAATTCTCTCATTACTAATTCTAATCACACCATCCCATGTCTTTACACCTGTCAGGCCTTTACTGCATTTTACACCAGCCGCAAAGATGCCTTCTTACTTTATCCATTCCTCTATATCCATTGACATCTAGGAGTTGGGGGCCATGTCTTGCATCATTATACAGTATCTTCTTGTTAAACTCTAATTTTTGCATTCTTGAAAGGTTCCCATTTCTTGGTTTTAAACTGGCCTCCAAACAGCTGGTCCTAGTCCACTTTTAAAATGGGAGTAGCTGGATTGCTCTTGCAATAAACAATATGGTCTTGCTGGACAAATGGCCTTTCTTCTAACTAGAGGAACATGGGAGAAATGAAGGGCAATCATCAGCAATCACTCAAAACGAGTATGACTGTCCTCTCATGGAGGACGCCTGTGCGGGACTTTGTTTAATGTGGGGAGACTAGTGCACAGACAGCCACCACATGGTCTTTGACAGATTTGGGTAGGAATCCAGTGGCATGGAGTCCAAGACGACTGGAGAACCTTTTCTGCTGTAGCCCTCATCTGCCTTCCCAGCCATTGTGACGCTCCACTAAAGTCAGTCATCATCCTCCGACTGTTCCACCGTTGAGGTCTTGGTTGGATTGTGCTTTGTCAGAGACCTCCCCCTCGACCTTACCGCCATGGGTGGACCTAACAGGAGCATAGCTCCAGATGGCATCGCTCTCAGGATCACACAAGCTTCTCCACCACGACAAGGTGACAATCCATGGAAAAGATAGGGCAATAGACAATAGACAATAGGTGCAGGAGTAGGCCATTCGGCCCTTTGAGCCAGCACCGCCATTCAATGTGATCATCGCTGATCATCCCCAGAACCCCGTTGCTGCCTTCTCGCCATATCCCCTGATTCCGCTATCTTTAAGAGCCCCATAAGATTGGGCATAAGATAAAATAGTTGGGAGATATCTGGACTGCAGTTTAGAAGGAGAAGGAATTAAAAATTGGCAATTTCAAACATGGGTGGTTCAGAAGAAAAAACTGGGTAGGGATCACGACCCTTCAATAGACAATAGACAATAGGTGCAGGAGTAGGCCATTTGGCCCATCGAGCCAGCACCGCCATTCAATGTGATCATGGTTGATCATCCCCAATCAGTACCCCGTTCCTGCCTTCTCCCCATATCCCCTGACCGCTATTTTTAAGAGCCCTATCTAGCCCACTCTTGAAAGCATCTAGAGAACCTGCCTCCACCACCCTCTGAGGCAGAGAATTCCACAGACTCACCACTCTCTGTGAGAAAAAGTGTTTCCTCGTCGCCGTTCTAAATGGCTTACCCCTTATTCTTAAACTGTGGCCCCTGGTTCTGGTTCTTAAACTGTGGCCCCTTCCTGGATCATTGGCCAGCGGTTTGTAATGGGGCCAGCATATCAGTGGGATGGTAGTGGAATTGTGGACGATAGAGGGACTGGGAGTGGGGCAGTCATGAGATCTAAGGGCGGTACAAGGGCGACACGGTGGCGCAACGGTAGAATTGATGCCTTACAGCGCTTGCAGCACCGGAGACCCGGGTTCGATCCCGACTATGGAGTTTGTACGTTCTCCCCGTGACCGCGTGGGTTTTCTCCAAGATCTTCGGTTTCCCCCCACACTCCAAAGACGTACAGGTTTGTAGTTTAATTGACTTGGTATAAGTGTAAATTGGCCCTAGTGTGTGTAGGATAGTGTTAATGTGCGGGGAGTGCTGGTCGGTGTACACTCAGTGGGCCGAAGGGCCTGTTTCCACGATGTATCTCTAAAGCTAAACTAAAACTAAATGTGAGATGCTGGGGGAGTTTAGTGTAGTGCAAAGGGTGCCTGGACGATGAAACTCAGTAATACACGTTAGAAGCAAATATCCTAACCTGGTGCTGTGTTAGGGAGACACGTGCTCCTGCCACAACAGATTTCAAGTTTCCCTGACAATGTTTCAAAGGAAGTTGGCACAGGTATTCCCCAAACCTGCAAAGTGAAGCAGGGTCTGAAATGTGAATGCCTCTTGGAAGTGTTGGGTGAAATTACTGGAGCACCAGGAAGTGAAATTATTGCTAATTGTGTTTCACTTAGATTTAAAAAAAATCAAATTTTGTTTGCCGAACCCTTGTTAAAAAAAATGAAATTGAATTGCTAGCTTTCAGCGCTGGAGACCTGGGTTCGACCCCAACCATGGATGCTGTCTGTACAGAGTTTGTACTTTCTCCCTGTGACCGCATGGGTTTTCTCAGAGATCTTCGCTTTCCTCTCGCTATCCAAAGGAGTGCAGGTTTGTAGGTACATTGGCTTGGTCTAAGTGTAAATTGTCTCTAGTGTGTGTAGGAAAGTGTTAATGTACGGGAATTGCTGGTTGGTGCGGACCTAGTGGACTGAGGGGCCTGTTTCCACTCTGTATTTCTAAACTAAACGTCAAATGTTTGCAGGAAAAGAGTTATTCATGGTGACCTGAAACCTGTATGTCTTTGGAGTGTGGGAGGAAACCGGAACACCCAGAAAAATAAAGGTGATCACATGGAAAATGTAACTACTCCGGTCAGTCAGGATCTGGCACTGTAAGGCAGCAGCTCTACCGCTGCACCACTTTGCCACCATTTTTTAAAACTGAAATTTAAGACAATCCTTAGATTTAAAACAATCAGGAATGTCCTTAGGCCGTGAAGACTAAACAAATTTCCTTTTATTTTTCACGTTCGCCTGCCTTCAGACAGTATCAGAGCAGTGATTACTGAGTTTACAATCCCAATGCTCCTGTCAGTGCAAACCAAGGATTCTGCAGTGCATTATCATTGTTATTCCATTGTGTGAATTATTGACAAAGATCACTTGGGAAATACTAAGTAGATTCTATTCAAAGATCTGCTAGAGAAAAAACTGTGTTCGACTGCAACCACACGCGAAGGATGTACATTAAATCACAGAAACATTTAATTTATATGAGGTAATTAAAAGGCTGCATTTATTTTCCAATGTGCAGACCTGGATTCTGCTCTGGGTGATAACTAATGCCATGTGGTTGTAAATTATAATCTGAAATTCAGGCTCACCTTGCTGCCATCTCCTACCCTGTGCTGGAAAGTGTTTGTCGAATACAGTTCTTGAAGAAATGGAAGCAATGAACTTCTTCTTATTGAGTCCACATCACAAGATTAGAAATTGTTCAGCCAGAGCTGAACACACATCTTGGCATCTGCATACAATGGCGTCTTGCGCTTCTTGTGCGTAGTGGTGGAAAGATTGTTGGAAACAGGGCTGCGACGCTGTAAATGCTTTTTCCTTGGCCCCAAAACACTGATAAAACACACTTACATTTATTTATCTACTCATTTAGATGCGAGTGATGTTGTCAAGGGCAACAATCTTATCTGCTGTGTCTTTAAAAGAGCCATGGGGGTAGCAGAGATATACATGAAACAACACCAGCAGACACACAAGGTCCTTGTCGAACAATCTTCCTGAACTCAGAATACATTGAATTTTTATACCTCTAAAGTACAATAACAGCAGGTGATTAAATGCAACTTCATTGTTACAATAGGTACAATTGCATTGCTTACTTCAAATTTTAGGTGTGGACAAATGGTTCAGTCGAAATACATATTTGCGATGGGAACACCCTAGCAGACAAGACCAAACCTGAACATTAGAACATAGATTAATACATCACAGAAACAGTACCCGGACGGGACGTCGATGGACGAGAAGCCCAAGCCAAGAAGTAGAAGCCAAGATACCGAAAGTACATCACGGCGAAAAGCCATGATACGGAAAGTATATCACGCCAAAAGGACACGAAGCTGAAAGTGTATCACGCCGAAAGGATACGAACCCGAACGGACACGACGCCGCAGAGACAAGATGCAGAACGGACAAGACGGCGAAAAGCTTCTGAACGGACATGACGTCTCTGGGGACGGGATTGATCCAACACCTTGTCAGTTATCAACAAATGTCAGCGATTGATCCAGACCCCTGCAGTGTCCATCACATCACTGCCTCTGTGGTAATACAGCAGCTTGTAGTCACTGCCACCATTTTACAAATGCAAGGTCAAGCTCCCCCCCCCCCCCCCCCCCCACCCTCCTGTTTCCCCTGGCCAATGATGTGATGGATGCGGGGGTCTAGACCAATTGCTGATAAGGTCTAGGCCAAATCCCGTCCCCGGAGACATCATGTCCGTTCGGCGGCTTTTCGATGTCATGTCCATTCTGCGTCTTGTCTTTGCAGAGTGGGGTCCGTTCGGGTTCGTATCCTTTCGTGTCGTGTCCGTTTGGTATCCTGGCTTCCACTTTTTGGCTTCGGGGGCTTCTCGTCCTTTGATGTCCCATCCGCACACGCACTGAAACCGGCCCTTCAGCCCTCGATGCCAAGATAAACTATGCACATCTGCCTGCACATTGTCCATATCCCTCCATTCCTTGCATATCCATGTGCTTTTCTAAAAGCCTCTCAAACACTATTACTGTATCTGCCTCCACCACCATCCCTGACAGTGCAATCCAAGCACACATCACCCTCTGTGTAAAAAAAACTTATCTCGCACACCTCTTTTAAACATTGCATCTCTCATCTTAAAGCACTGCCCTCCAGTATTTGACATACAGTCTTTGACATACTCCCTTATACATCCGGCATTCCTGAGAAAACAATGCAAGTTTAGCCAATCTCTCCTAGTAGCTAATAGCCACTGATCCAGGCAGCTTTTAAGTAAACCTCTTCTGCACCCTTTCCAAAGATCCGCATCCTCCCTGTGATGGGGCGACAAATGTAACCTAACCAAAGTCTTATCGAGTTGCATCACTCATGGTGGCACAGTAGTAGAGTTGCTGCCTTACAGCGACTGCAGTGCCAGAGACCAGGGTTCGATCCTGACTAGGGGTGCAGTCTGTACGGAGTTTGTACGTTCTCCCCGTGACCTGTGTGGGATTTCTCCGAGATCTTCGGTTTCCTCCCACACTCCAAAGATGTACAGGTTTGTAGGTTAATTGGCTTGGTATAAATATAAAACTTGTCCCTAGTGGGGGTAGGACTGTGTTAATGTGCGGGGATCGCTTGTCGGCAGGGACCTGATGGACCGAAGGGCCTGTTTCCGCGCTGTATTTCTAAACTAAAACTAAACCTTTGTTGAGACAAGGTAGTACACAAACACACCAAGCTTTGACGGACTGCTGCTGACTAACATTATCAGTTACCTAAGTTTAACCTGGACCGCCAGTGCTGTCTCCGTGAGGTATGCATGTTTTCCCTGTGACCATGGGGGGTTTCCCTGTTTTCTTTTTTCCGCGCACATTTCAAAGATATGTAGCTTGATCGGTTAATTGGCTACAGTACATCATCCCATATCAATCAGTAGGAAGACTGCGGGAATCCCAACCCAAAAGGTTGTCTCCTCATTTCCCTACAGAGATGCTGCATGACCCATTGCATTCCTCCAGCACTTTGTGTTTTGCTCAAAATTCCAACATTTGCAGTTCCTTGTGTCCATGTGTATATGGATGGAAGGACATTTTTAAATACATACATCTACATGATTCCATTTATCAACTCTCGTCGTGATAACTGCAAACATTCGAGCAAATTTGTGAAACATCGTTTACATCTGATAGAGCTGTTGTTGACTAGGTTTGATTATACTCAGCTTTCCTAAGTGTTTATCAATTTCCCTTTTGATTATTGACTCTAGCTTTTTGCCAACAAAAATATTAAACTTCTTGCGTATGGCGTGCACAGCCTAAAGTTGGGCAACTTGTTCTATTTGATTTTATTTGATTGTGCACTCCAGGTTGATTGCATTCGTCGAAACAGGCGGACCATGTGAAGGTTGCAATCTCCCACCCCAATATTAAACTAACTAGCCAGTAGTTCCTCATCCAATTGAACAAAGGAGTCACATAGACTTTTCCAAATTTTCAGTTCCTTCCTAGAATTTAGCAAGTTTTGAAACATTTTAGCCAATGAGTCTTCCATATCTGCAACCACTTCCTTTAAATTCCTATGGTGCTGCCCATCGGATCCCAGAAATTTCTACAGCATATTCATTGATCCCTTGAACTATCTAATCCATTGATTTGCTGCTCTCGGTGTTTTCCAATACAAATTGCTTGTGAAGGGTGAGGGCCTGTGGGACTGTGCTTCCAAAATGACAGCTGTGTGCTGCTTTCCTGTGCAAATGACAATATTTGACACCAATAGTTCTGAACAAGCCTCTAGCCACAGAAGACTCTCTAATACTTTATGGTTGGGATATTTACAAGTTCCTCTTTGTTACTTGAAATAAGCCCATTTGTCATCAAATGATACAACACTGAAACAGCCCATTCAGCCTAACTCGACCATGCCAACCAAGATGCCCCATCTGCACTATTCCCATTTGCTCACATTTGGCACGCAACCCTCTAACTCTTTACTATCCATGTACCTGTCCTAACGTATTTTAAATGTTGTTACTGTACTTGCATCTACTACCTCCCCTGGCAGTTCATTCCATATATCAACCTATGTGAAAAAGTTGCCCCTCAGTTTCCTATTAAATCTTTCCCCTCACATCTTAAATTTATGCCCTCAGTTTCTTGATTCCCCTACAAGACCTCCTACAAATGCTTGCTCATCTTTCTCATCATTAAAACTGAAAAGTTAAACATGCTTAGATACTTCAGCGAACCATACATTTCAATGTGAAATTATCTCTTGAATCTAAATCTAAAAACATCCTTTGTTCCCTTTGGCTCTAACCTCCTGTAGCCCTGTTGGAGACAGAGTGGGTTAATGCAGATTCTAGCATTAGTATTTTAATCTCAACGTTTGATCATGGCCAAGTTGCACATCATTTAAAAATGAATGAGTCAATGTCAATATCATAATAATATGATTTGCATGACCGAGACCCCATCAACTACAACAGGTCAATGCACTTTTATAAATCGTCTTCCTGGAGGCTTGTTCAGAACTATTGGTGTCAAATATTGTCATTTGCACAGGAAAGCAGCACACAGCTGTCATTTTGGAAGCACAGTCCCACAGGCCTTTACCCTTCACAAGCAATTTGTATCGGAAAACACCGAGAGCAGCAAATCAATGGATGAGATAGTTCAATGGATCAATGAATATCCTGTTCCATTAAATGCTTAAACTGCTCAGGTAAAAATCCCTTACTATCACAACAAAAGGAGATGCAAGGAGGGTATGAAACTTGAGATATAAATAATAACAACATTATAAGGGCGGCACGGTGGCACAGGGACCCAGGTTCGATATTGACTACGGGTGCTTGTCTGTACAGAGTTTGTACTTTCTCCCTGTGACCTGTGTGGGTTTTCTCCGGGCGCTCCGGTTTCCTCCCACACTCCAAAGATGTACAAGCTTGTAGGTTAATTGGCTTGGTAAAATTATAAATGGTCCCTAGAGTGTGTAGGATAGTGTTAGTGTGCGCGGATCGTTGGTCAGCGTGGACTCAGTGGGCCGAAGGGCCTGTATCCATGCTGTATCTCTAAGGTAAACTAAATATTAATTATCCCCCTGGTAATAATTTAGAATATGAAGGAATGACCAAATTCATATTAAATTACCACGGTTATTATAAAGAATATTTTGGAGGTAAATTTTATTTCATAGATGTATCACAAGTCTGCTTAAATAACAAACAGCAATCATCTTTCTCTGCTCTTATTTTTAACACCATCTACTCACACCTTTTCCACCCATGTGTGAAATATTAGGACAAAAGTCAGGTTAGCTATTTGTTTTCCTAACGCATTGCCCTGCATCAATTTCCACAAGGTAAATAAACAGCTTGCTTTTTGATTGTCTTTCTTTTCCCTCTTTCCTGCCACCATCCCCTCTCTGCATCAAAGCAGAGCATGAAGAGCTTGTTATGAGAAAAATTGCCAATCTACACTTCTATCTTACAGCAAGTAAATTGCAGGGTATAGACAAAGGACTGCAGAGTGGGCTGTACTGATAGCTTGTTCAAAGGAAGGTCATTGGCATACTAAGCAGAACGGCCACTTTCTGTCTGAATGATGATCCATTTCAGTGGCACAGCTGGTAGAGTCATAGAGCCACAGTCATAACATCTTCGCCCTCTCATTTTAAAACTAAGGCCCTCTGGTCCTTGATTTCTTTACCTTGGGTAAACAATTCTGTGCATTTTCCCTATCTAATCCCCTCAAACACATCTGTAGGACACACCTCTATAAGATCTCTATAATGATAATTTTTGAAAACTCCTTAGATTCTGGAGTAGTTCCTGGGGATTGGAGGGTAGCGAATGTAACCCCACTTTTTAAAAAAGGAGGGAGAGAGAAAACGGGGAATTACAGACCAGTTAGTCTAACATCAGTTTTAAAGAAGGTCTACATACAGTCTAACATCAGTAGTGGGGAAACTGCTAGAGTCAGTTATTAAAGATGGGATAGCAGTACATTTGGAAAGTGGTGAAATCATTGGACAAAGTCAGCATGGATTTACGAAAGGTAAATCATGTCTGACGAATCTTATACAATTTTTTGAGGATGTAACTAGTAGAGTGGATAAGGGAGAACCAGTTGATGTGTTATATCTAGACTTTCAGAAGGCTTTCGACAAGGTCCCACATAAGAGATTAGTTTACAAACTTAAAGCACATGGTATTGGGGGTTCAGTATTGATGTGGATAGAGAACTGGCTGGCAGACAGGAAGCAAAGGGTAGGAGTAAACAGGCCCTTTTCAGAATGGCAGGCCGTGACTAGCGGGGTACCGCAAGGCTCAGTGCTGTGACCCCAGCTATTTACAATATATATTAATGATTTGGACGAGGGAATTGAATGCAACATCTCCAAGTTTGTGGATGGCACTTAGCTGGGGGGTAGTGTTAGGTGTGAGGAGGATGCTAGGAGGCTGCAAGGTGACTTGGATAGGCTGGGTGAGTGGGCAAATGCATGGCAGATGCAGTATAATGTGGATAAATGTGAGGTTATCCACTTTGGTGACAAAAACAGGAGGGTAGACTATTATCTGAATGGTGGCAGATTAGGAAAAGGGAAGATGCAACGAGATCTGGGTGTCATGGTATACCAATCATTGAAAGTAGGCATGCAGGTGCAGCAGGCAGTGGAAAAAGCAAATGGTATGTTAGCATTCATAGCAAATGGATTTGGGTATAGGAGCAGGGAGGTTCTACTGCAGTTGTACAGGGTTTTGGTGAGACCACACCTGGAGTATTGCGTACAGTTTTGGTCTCCAAATCTGAGGAAAGACATTCTTGCCATAGAGGGAGTACAGAGAAGGTTCACCAGACTGATTCCTGGGATGTCAGGACTTTCATATGAGGAAAGACTGGATAGACTCGGCTTGTACTCGCTAGAATTTATAAGACTGAGGGGGGATCTTATAGAAACGTACAAAATTTTTAAGGGGTTGGACAGGCTAGATGCAGGAAGATTGTTCCCGATGTTGGGGAGGTCCAGAACAAGGGGTCACAGTCTAAAGATAAGGGGAAATTCCTTTAGGACCGAGATGAGGAAAATATTTTTCACACAGAGAGTGGTGAGTCTCTGGAATTCTCTGCCTCAGAAGGTAGTTGAGGCCAGTTCATTGGCTATATTTAAGAGGGAGTTAGATGTGGCTCTTGTGGCTAAAGGGATCGGGGGGTATGGAGAGAAGGCAGGTACAGGATACTGTGTTGGATGATCAGCCATGAACATATTGAATGGCGGTGCAGGCTCGAAGGGCCGAATAGCCTACTCCTGCACCTATTTTCTATGTTTCTATGTTTCTATCAGACATCCTCCTGCTCTCCAATAAATAGAGTGCTAGCCTGCCCAATCTTCCCCTATAACTCAGGCCCTCGCGTCCCAGCTACATTCTCGTAAAATTTATCTGCAGCGGAGAAAGGAAGAGGTGGAGCCAGTGGGCTGAGCGAGAACTGAGAAGGGGAGGAGAAAGTAGGGACCACCTGAAATTAGCTAAATCACTTTCACAGATTCTGTTTCCAATCCATACTCACTTTCAGCAAAATGTCAAATATTACAATTTTAACCATGCAATTCTATAAAGTGCATTGGAAAATGATTTCTTTTATGACAAGAGTATCTCCATAAAATCAAGTTTTGTAGAATATCTCATTTTCTAATATTGAAAAGCTTCTTAGGTGAAGAATTTTTCAACAAATATCTTATTGGAAGTACTTCATGGTAAGGATTTCCATCTCTCACTAAGTACAAAGGTACATTTGCAATGGCAAACATAGACAAACAAAGCCAAAGAAAATCTTTAACCTATCTGAGAGCAATCAAAAAGATAAAAATGGCAAATTAAAAAAACGTTTAAGACAAAAAATATATACTGCTGTAGGAACAACAGGTTTGTGGAAGGAAATGGACAGATTACATTTTGGGTTGGAACTGTTCTTCAGACAGGACCCTTTTTCAGTTCTTCCAGCACTTTGGTTTTACTCAAGATTCTACCATGTGTAGTTTTTTGTTTCCTAAAAAATATTAGAAAATTGCAATAAAAATATGGTCTGAGGGGTATTGCATTGGGAAACTGCCTTAAAATGTATGACATCAGGTAGTTTGGGGAGAAATATAAAAATAATCTATAGCCTTCCATAAGAATGCAAAAAAGGAAATGACTAGTGAGGGAAAATGTGGATCCATTCCATTGATGGCAGAACTTACAATGGAAAATTAGGAACTAGCGAAGGAATTAAACAACCCAAAATGCTGGAGAACCCATTTCCCTCCACATTTGCTACCTGACTCACCAGCACTTTATTTTAATATCATTATGCAGTGTAAAGGTTCCAATATTTGTTCTATGTGAAATCCTGAATTAGATCAAGAAGATTCGGATTTGGCTATTTTAAAGAGCTTCAGACTTAAGATATACAGTGTCCTTATCCTTTGGCCCACTGAGTCTGCATGGACCCTGTACAATAACAGTACCCTACACACCAGGGATTATTAACCTACAAGCCTGTACATCTTTGGAATGTGGAAGAAAACCCACAAAAACCCACCTGGTCACAGCAAGAATGTACAAACTTCATATGGACAGCACCCATGGTCGGGATCAAACCCATATCTCTGGCACTGTAAGTCACCAGCTCTACCACTGTGATATTTTTCACTCCACATCCCAGCAGTAGCAGCTCTATTGCTAAACCACTTGTGCCCCTTTATACTTGCTGGTGCAAGGAGTACAAGTTCTCCTACTGTACTGCATGATTGTAGGGTGTTATGCAATACCTAATGGAAGTATTTGTTTTTTTAGTAGCATTTCCCTATCTAAAATGCAATTTGACATAGTGGCAAGAATTTTAATTCTTTCTGGCAACTGCAAATGAGACAGTGGCAGAATTAAAAATCAAAGTGCTGCCTTTTTGGTTCAAGTCTGAAGCCAGATCTTATTCTGCATCAAATTAACTCAAGGTGCACATCGATTTGAAGTTCGATGAGGTAAAACTTAGTAGATAATAGAAGATGTCAAGAGTAAGTTTTTATTTTTTGTGGAGAAAGGGAACCATGTGTGGGCTCTACCCAAGGTCCCAGAACCAATGATTCTGCTGGCTGGATCAGCTTCCAGAGCTGGCATGTTGCAAAATGGCAATCATTCAGATCCACTTACCACCAGTTTGGTAATTGCCTGATAGATGAAATGGGTTATTTAATCCCGCTTCAAATTTAATATAGAAACGACAAATGAAGAAATGTGTTATGGCACTCTGAATAATTCCATATTAGATTATTAAGAACAGCAAATGCCAGTAATGGCTTCCATTGATCAAGTACTTTATCATTCCATCAAGCATTCTTCTACTGGCCCACTGATAGCACCTTATCAGTTCAGTTCAGTTCGGTTCATTTATTTTTGTAATTCGATAAAAACATGCTTCCACATGAATCATGAACGAAGTTTGTACTCGGGTCCGAGCAGGGTAATAGTGCAGTAAGACATCAATAAAGTGCAGTAAAGACATCAATAAATTCTAACATATCAAAACCTTCCACATTAAAATCTAAATAATAATGAGCCTATGAATAAATAGTAAAAAGTTAAAAAGCAGCATGGTTAAAAGACAGCAGCATAATAATGTCCATAGCAGCAGAAGTAGCAGCAGACAGTTCACTGAGGTAGTGAGGGTTCAGTCAGTGAGGTAGGGAGTTTAAAAGTCTCACGGCCTTCTCCCTGAGGGGAGGGGGGCAAAGAGTCCATTTGCCGGGTGGGTGGGGTCCTTCATGATGTCCTACATCTTACTGTCTTCATACCATAAAGCTGTACATATTGCTACCATCCTTTCCCCAGTCCCTCTCAAGTCACCAGTAAAACAAGCCAAGCATATTTCAAATGCTTTTCTCATTTTAGTAATGTGTTTTTATTCTGACTGTTATTCCCTGGACATGGATTGAAACCCTTGCTCTGATTAAAAGTATGTTTTCTACTGAACAACCAGTTTACAGGATGTTTCACTCTGAAGTTAATGTATTGTAATCGTTACATCAGCTGCAAGATCTTAAATTGTACATTTAGAGAAATGGAAGTTATATGGAATCTGTAAAAATACCAACAAAAACAAAATAGTGTTTTTCACATTGCAAAGGGATTTACGTTCCAGGACTGTAAAATATCACAAAATGAATCAATATTATTGTCATGAAAATGACTGCAATTTTTTTGAAATACAGTGAGTGATGGTTCACTGTGGAATACAATAAATATTCCATTTAGATAGCAAGAACATAATTAATTTATAATCTTACTACTAATCCAATCAGTTCAGTCCCATGAGCTGTGGTTAAGGTGGTTGAAATGATCTGTTTTAAAAGTATTTATGAACTATATATCTTGGGACTGTCTTGTCTTTAGTTTTTTTACAGCCTTACTTTTTAATGTGGAACATTAAAATGATCAACAGTCTAGATACAGAGGCCTCTTACCATTCTATCTAATCTCATCCAGGTCATGTTTCACCTCATTGAATCACAAATACATTATGAAGGGCATTGATCGGGTAGGCAGTCAGAACCTTTTTCACAGTGTAGAAATACCAAGGACTAAAGGGCATAGGTTTAAGGTGAAAGGGAGATGTGCAGTGCAAGATTTTTACCCAGAGTTGTGGGTGCCTGGAGCACACTGCCAGAAATGGATGTGGAGGCAGATCTGCTAGTGACATTCACTTGGGTTTTAGATATGTATGTGAACATGTAGGGAACGGAGGGATTTGATTCAAGTGCAGGCAGAGGAGATTAATTTAATAGTAAGATTAAGCGAGAACTTAACAGTTTGAAGTTTGATCCTTATTTTATGAGGAGTGACGTTGAGGGATTACGTGAAGAAGCCCCACCAGATGCATGCGCGTTATACTTCAAAGCAGCGGCATGAAAACACAGAAACAAATAGTTGAAGTAACATAGTAAGGCTCGTAGAAGACTAGAACTACCAGATGATCTCTTAGATTTTAACATTTCAAAGTAAAGTGGATAGGTATATGTACGGGAAGGGAATGGAGGGGTATGGTCTGAGTGCAGGTAGATGGGACTAGGGGAAAACAAATGATCGGCACGGACTGGAAGGGCCGAGAGGGCCTGTTTCCGTGCTGTAATTGTTATATGGTTATATGGTTATTATGAGGGTGGGAGCGGAGGGCACGTAATCCCTCAACGTCACTCCTCATAAAATAAGGATCAAACTTCGAACTGGTAAGTTCTCATTTAATCTTACTATTTTACTTCGGAGTCACTTGAGTGACTACATGAAGATTTCAAAGCTCTGTGTTTGCATGCCGCAGATGGACTCCATACGACAAGCTGCTTCGGTTGACACAGTAGTAAGATAAAGAAGATATTGAACATTGCATGAATAATTCAATAACGATTTTAATAGTAACAGAGTAATGACCCCTCTGTCCCAGGGGGAAATTACAAACAATAATTGATATAAACAAAGCAATAAAATTAAATGGAACCCAAAACAGCAGGCCCAAACCGTGGCACTGCCTGAACAGGTTTATCATAAAAAGGAGAAAAAGTTGACTCTCTAGACCACCCTGCGGCCGCGAGGATTTGATCTAGCGGCACGTCCTGAGCCTTCGCCGCGGATGTAGACGCCGCCCTGGTGGAGTGAGATTTAAACACATCAGTGTCGATTTCCGCAGAACTTAGAACCTGTTTCAACCATCTAGAAATAGTTTGTACTGACACTTGCTTATATGGCTTTTTGTGACTAATGAGCAGTCCTGTCTCAGAACCTCTCAGACTCCTTGTTAACGCAATATATTGGGTTAAATGTTTAACTACCCATAACATTTGGTCAACAGGATATGCTTTAAACGTCACCTTGATTCCTGACCTTCCTGGTCTACTTTGTTTGATTAAATCACAGACATAAAATGTAATATCATCTTGAGAGAAATGCATATAATCTATTCTTAACAAGTGCAATGCACCTGGATCTGGCTCCCAGGAGACATATTTAGGCAACTGGTGATTCAGTCTGGATGCAAAGAGATGAATATCTGGCAATCCAAATCGAGTAACAATGGTTTGAAATATGCTGACATTCAACATCTATTCTATATTGTCATTAAACTTTCTCGACCTAAGGTCTGCTACCACATTATCTATACCTGGTAGATAGATGGCCGAAACCCAGATGTTCCGTGAAATACATCTATGCCAGATAGTATTAGCCAAGTTATCACATAACACAGATCTAGCTCCTCCCATATGATTAATATATGCCACAGCTGTGGTGTTATCAATCTGGAGTTGAACGTGGACATTGTGGAGAAATATGCTTTTAACCCATAAAAAGCACCCAATAATTCCATATAATAATACCATGTGTGTGAAGAAGCAAGTCCTCTTGCTCAGTCCATTTACCCCCACAGCTAGACTCAGTGTCTGTAGCCCCCCCATCCGAGAGCGCTAACATCAGTCTGTAAAATCACTGAAGGTTCGTCCACCAAAATGTGATTGGTGGCTTGGCTAACATTAACAATCCACCACTGCAATTCTGCCAGAGCCGTGGTGGGTAACTGCATAAGCCGATCAAAATGGCCTGCATTGTGTTTCAATGCTTGTTCTCTTGCTCTTTGCAAATGTTGATAATGCAAAGGCCCAAACTGTACTGCAGGAAAGGCTGCTACCAATTTCCCAATGACCTTTGCAACGTCTCGGATGGAAGGATAAAGGTTTTGTGTAATACCAATAGAGACGTTAACAATATCTACTACCTTGGCTGCTGGTAATGTAACTGTCAGATGAACTGAATCAAGAAGAAACCCAAAACACTCAATCTGTTGGGTTAGCTGTAACTTGGACTTAAGTGGATGGACCAAAAATCCCAATGATTCAAAGAGAATCTTGGTTGCTGTAACAGAGTCTGCAGCTGACTCTTTAGTGTTGCCGACAATTAAGATATCATCTAAATAGGCCATAACAATGTGATTGTGGGCCCTCAATTGCCCCAGCACAGGTTTCACCAATTTAGTAAATAACCTAGGTGCAGAACTTAATCCATTAGGCAATGCTCTATATTGCCACAGCTGTCCCATCCAATTAAATTTCAAGTACCTGCGATAATCAACATGAATTGGCACCGAATAATAAGCATCTTGTAAATCAATGGTGGCCATATAATAACCCTGGGACATCAGCTGCTTTGCAGTAACGAATGTGTCCATTTTAAAATGCCTATAGCGAACTGAAGTATTCAATTGAGTGAGATCCAGAATTACTCTACAACCACCATCTTTTTTAGGTCTGGGAAAAATATTAGACACAAATTGTTGAGGATGATGAACTGCTTTTTCAATCACACCTTTACGGGACAAATTCTGAATCTCCACATTGACTTGCTCAGTCTCGTGAACAGAAAACACCAACACTTTACAAGGCTTATGCTGGTGAGGTGGATCTATCCCTGAGATAAACTCAATGATGGACCACGACACATTATTTAGAATAAACATATCAGACGTTATACAGCACCATTCCTGATAAAACAATTGTAATCAACCTCCAATAGGAGGTTGCACACCAGAATTTGTAACCTGAACACAAAGTCCCTGTACCTCTGCCGGTGGTTTGGAAAACTGTTGTCTAGCCGTGTTGGGGTTATAGGCAACGTGACGTGGTGGATACCCTCATTGCCACCCTGGCCTTCCTCTGCTGGGCCCAGCACCCGGATCAGACCTCCGGTAAACGACCCCCGGCTTCCGAATAAACGGGCGAGCTGTGGCCGGCTTCATTAGACCCATGGGTTTCGCCTCCTCGTCAATATCCCAAATTTGTTTTACGAGATCGAAACCAAAGAGGAGTTCAGGCGATTGGACGTTGGTCGCCTTACAGAGCGCAGCAAATTTTTGGTTCAGGGTCGGCCTGATGCCAATTTTCTGAATGCAGTTGATCTCGAAAAAGATGTTACAGATCATACCCAACATGTCTTTTGTAACTGAGTTAACACGGTCCCTCGGACCATGATGCCAAATGCAGTGATCATAGCCGCTACCAATTTGAGGACGTGCTGATAACGAACCTCCTGCCCCCTCATGGAAGGACTCATGGGTGCCCATATAGCTGGGTTCACCATTGGCACTTTTAACGATGCACAGTTTACAGGTGTTTTATATTTATTACTTGTCCCTTGCATGATCGATTGTTGTAGCTGGTGAGAAACGAAGTAATTGATATTAGTTGCTAGGTAGTCCTCCATCGCCTCACCAGTTCCCTCCGGAATAGCAAAAGTCATTGCTCTGGTGTTTGCACATAAGCAGGGACACCAGACATAGGGTCAGCTGCATCCTGCCCCGCATCTCCCATTTGATAATCAAGGGAGGCATCCCCCAGTCCTATAATAGGAGCTGGAAGGAATTCCCCACGGCGGTATTCAAGGTAATCCTCTTCATAAGGTCCCTGCTGCTCAACTGCCTGAGGAATCACTGTGGCCTTAGCCCCTTGCTGTATTAGAACCTGGAGCATATTTTCCATTTGCTGCATTCTGCCCCACATCTTTTTATTAACTGGGGGAGAATCACCACCATGATCAGAGTCATCAGACAATACTGCCTGTTGGTTTTCCTTTTGGCCTTCCTGTGGCTCTCAGCAGCCTCAGCCTGTTGAGTTTCAGGCACTGTTCTGGAACCACTTTCAACAGGTGCTACCGGTGAAACGGCAACCGGTATCAGAACCGGAGGTCCCGTTGTCATCTCCCAACCTGATCGAGAATGCGACTCTTTGCAAGACACACGCTTAGAACGCACCCTCCCTCCGGACCGATCCATCTCCAACTCCAACTGACTTCGTGAGCCAGCTTTACGGAGCTAAATACCCTGCAGGAAAAGTTGTTTAACACTTACCTGCAAAGTTTCTACTTACCCGCTGGTGGAGCTGTGCCCTCCAGCCCGTTCAGTGCAACATGCGCGGACGTAATGACGCGCATGTACCTGGTGGGGCTTCTTCACGTAGTTACTCACGTGACTCAGAAGTAAAACTTAATATTATGTTCAGCACACAAATGGTAGACTGAAGGGCCTGTTCCTGAGCTGCTCTATGTTCTATTGTTCTATGGTCTATGTTCACTGCAATTTCTTGAAACTGATTCCAGCATATTAAGTTTAGAGACCAGCATGTACTTGCACCACTTCCTGGGAAAGCATCTGGATCTTGTGCGAACCAACTGACTGGAGTTTTTGTGGAAATCTTCAACCTCTCATTATTCAGGTCCAAGGTTCCCTCCTGCTCTAAAAATGCATCAGTAATATCACAAGCGTAGGGCGATGTGCTTTAATAACTTCCGACAAGTGTCTCAAACATCTATAGTGGTACTATGAGAGATTAATTATGGCGCATTTTAAGTCCTATTTTTCTAAGATGATGGACCCTTATAATTTGCCCACTGCCAAATAGATTAACAGGGGTGCAATCTTTCTGGCTCTAGACTCGACACTGATCCACTTAGACAATAATAACACTTAGATGATGCTGTTGTTCATTAACCATGGCTGGGCATGCAACAACATTATCCCCACCAATCGTATTATCATCTCAAAGAACCAGGTCTCTGCTCATTTCTCTGCAACTGGTCCTTGTCTTCAGCAGACCACAGTCAGTATGAATTGGCAACAAAACTTTGCCCTTGATAACCATCAGCACAGGAGCACCATTGATGAAGTGAGCTTTGTCCACCATTTTATCCAACCTCTTGCATTCCTGTGTGTTGGAATTGTAATAATGGAAGCAACCAGTCAGAATATTTTCTACAGTACACATATTTAGACATTCTTTAGAATATTCGGTGGCGTGCTGAATTTCTTCAAATTTTGAAGAAAATGCAGGTGCTGGCAGGCTTTCTTCATGATAATATCTTTGAGTTGTGCTCAGTTCAGGTCAATGGGAATGGTAGACACAAAATGCTGGGGTAACTCAGCGGGTGAGGCAGCATCTATGGAGAGAAGGAATTGGCAACATTTAGGGTTGAGACCCTTCTTCAGACTGATGTCAGGGGAGGTAGCGGGACAAAGTAGGCGGAGGCAGTAAGACTAGTGGGAGAACTTGGATGGGGGAGGGGATGGAGAGAGAAAGCAAGGGCTACCTGAAGTTAGAGAAGTCCATGTTCATACCATTGGGGTGCAAACTGCCCAAGTTTCTCCAGCATTTTTTAAACATATAAGATTATTAAGGACACACTAATAATCTTGGGAACATGTTTCCTGCCACACTAGAGGCAGGAAACATGTTCCCAATGTTGGGAGAGTCCAGAACAAGGGCCACAGTTTAAGAATAATGGGCAGGCTATTTAGAACGAAGATGAGGGAAAACTTTTTCACGCAGAGAATTGTGGAATTCTCTGCCTCAGAGGGTGGTGGAGGCCGATTCTCAGCTTTCAAGAGATAGACAGGGCTCTTAAAGATAGCGGAGTCAGGGGATATGGGGAGAAGGTAGGAACAGTGTACTGATTGTGGATGATCAGCCATGATCACATTGAATGGCAGTGCTGGCTTGAGTGGCCGAATATCTACTGCACCTATTGTCTATTGTCTATTTTGTGTCTACCTTTGATTTACCAGCATCTGCAATTCGTTCTTAAACATCAATGGGAATGGTAATGCCCAGGAATTTGAAGCTGCTAGTACACTCCCCCACTGACCCACTAATGTAAACTGGTGTTTGGTTTCTTAATGTCCCCTTTTTGAAGTCAATGATTAGTTATTTGGTCTTACACACAACCACAAACTACAAACTCCCCTGGATTCATTCCCACTGCCTTTGCTCCATCAGAGACAGATATACCTCTAAAGGGCCTGTCCCACTTAAATGTCCTTGGCACGCAAATTACGCGACCTCGTGGTCGCGTTGAGGCGCATGGGCATCGTATGGCAGCGTCCCACTGAGAAGCAAGGAGGGGTATGTAGTTGTGCACGACATCGCGCTGGGCTCTGAAATTTTTGTAGCAAAATAAATCTTCTTACGCCAACGGCCTGTCGTGTAACTGACGGCCAAACTGGGACAGGCCCAAGACCCTGGCGCGACGCAACGTCTCACCTGCAACAGCAGCAGAAGCAGGCAAACGATCGCTGAGCTCGGCCTGGGGCTCACGGCCGTTGCGGTCCAGATCCGCCCCCACTTCTACTCCCAGAGCGGGGCCAAGAAAATTGAAGATGGACAAAAAATGCTGGAGTAATTCAACGGGACCAGCAGCATCTCTGGAGAGAAGGAATAGGTGACGTTTTTCAGACTGCAGAAGGGTCTCGACACAAAACATCATCCATTGCTTCTCTCCAGAGATGCTGCCGGTCCCGCTGATTTACTCCAGCTTTGTGTCCATCTTCAAATGATGTCACGAGCTCCAGACGGCTGTGCGTACGCATGAAATCGCGCGCGACCTTCGCGGGACCGTGGTCACGGCTCAACGCGACCTCGAGGTCGTGTAACATGCGTGCCAAGGACAAGTAAGTGGGACAGGTCCTTAACTGTCTAAGTCCCATACACTGCACTTTTCTACTGTAAATAGTCCACTTTCCACATCAATCTAACTTATTGAACTCACTGACACACCTATTCTTCTCTCTCTCCTTCTCCCTTTTTCTCAGTCTCTCATCTCTCTCCCTCTTTCACTTTCCCCCTTGTTTTCCCTATCCCCTCTTCTTCATTCCCACACTTTCTCATTCCCTTTCTCCCCTCTCCACTCTCACACCCTTCTCTCTCACTCTCTCGTTCTCCCTCTTTCCCTCTTTCCCTCTTTCCCTCTCTCTCTTTCCCACTCTCTCTTTCTCTCTCACACTTTCTGCCCTCCTCACCCCATCTCCCTTCCTCCCTATTTCTCTCTCATACCCACTCTCTCCCTCCCTCCCCAGCTTCTCCCACCATTTCTCCCTTTTACAGGACAAGATGTTGCACAAGGCTGTGGAGCAGGCAATCATGATTATTATTCAAGTTGTCATTGCAGAGGCTGTGGCCAGCAGTCTGGCTGAAATCATCAAAGGCAACAGCATCTTTAATCCCAAACTTTTCACGGCAATAATAATCATGATTTAGAAGCACAGTCATTTGTATTCACAGAAGTAACTATCAGCGCAGGTCCTGCCAAACAATGGCTACCAATCCCAATGTCTTGAACATCATCTTTTATAACCAAAAGTCCCAGTGGCATTCAATGGGTTAAATTGACCTTCTTTATACAGTATACCAGACATCACCTCCATATATGGTGAGTACAAGGCAACCTAATCAGTGGTTTAGTTCTTTATTAATTTTTGAAGTGATTAATTGATTTTTTTGCTCGATGAATCTAAATGATTCGGCCCTTGGAAATAGAAAGGTGACAATGAGTTGATTTTGTTACGAATATTTATTAAGGTCAACAAGTGAAATATTGCTCTTTATTCAGGCTTATTTATTTGATAAAATTAAGTCAGACATTTCAGTTTCCAGACCATTAGTTTTCCCAGCCATCAGTATTTTAACTTTGTTTAGTAACAACTTTCACAATTCCTTTTACTTTTCTATTCAGCATACAAGGCACAAAGTATTGCAGAGGGTGGAACCTTTCCAGCTTTTTTGCCCCTTACCACATCAATCTGAAGAAGGGACACAACTCAAAATGGCATCTGTCCATTCCCTCCACTGATGTTACCTGACCCACTGAGTTCCTCCAACACTTAGGCTGTCCTATCTGATTGTAGTGGGATGACCAATACCTCAAACTGACAATCCAGACATTTCTGAATGCGACAAGAGATATAGCAGACAATAAGGCAAAACAGGTTACACATGAAATTGAGAGGTTGCAAATACTGGGAAGAACTAGGCAACTTACAAAAGAATGATAGGGGAAGTGAAAATATAAATCTGAGAGGCAAAGGATCCATACACGAAAAGATTAGTCACCAACATAAATGGGAATCCAAACATATTGCAGAAACATATAAGTAGTAATAGGATAGTAAATAGATAAATTGAGCCTACTAAGTGCAAAAAATAGATATTTGCATATAGATGCTGAAGAATTTGCTTCTGTATTTACCAAGGAAGATTGTATTTCCAAAGCAATGGTGAAGCAAAGGAGATAGTTGTAGACTCTGGATATGTTGGTATGATAAAGGATGGCTTAACTTCAGGTGAGTAAAACTTAATGTGTTCTATTCAGGACCAGATGGGAATGCTTCATAGGATGTTAAGGGAAGTGAGAGCTGACATCGCAGAAGCATTGTCTATCATTTTTCATTGTTCTTTGGATATGAGGTATTATTTTAGTAGATAATGGCAGATATGACTCCATTGTACAAAATAGCAGGTAGGGATAAATTCAGCAACTGCAGATCAACAAATACAGGACAATTAGTTTAACCTCAAAATTTTGTATAAAATCATGAGAGGAATATATTGGGTAGATGCACAGCGTCTCTTGCGCTGAGTAGGTGAATCGATGGCCAGAGGACATAGGTTTAAGGTGAAGGGGAAAAGATTTAATAGGAATCTGAGGGGTAACCTTTTCACACAAAGGGTGCTGGGTGTATGGAATAAGCTACCTGAGAAGGTAATTGAGGCTAGGACTATCCCAACATTTAAGAAACAGTTAGACAGGTACATGGACCCGCCAGCCCGCAGCCTACAACACCTTGAAGCCGCGGACTGCGGAGCTTCTAGCCACGGGCGCGGCATCCAGAGCCTGGGATCCTTCGTTGGGGACCCCCAGAGGAGAAGAGCTCCGACGCGCTGGCTCGTGGCCTTCAACATCTTGAAGCCACAGTCTGCGTATCTTCTAGTCGCGGGCGCGGCGGGGACTTATTTACCATCCGGAGCGGGATCCCTTGCCGGGAATCCCTGGAAAAGAGCTCTGACCACCGGCCTATGGCCTACGTCATCCTGAAGCCGCTGTCTCCGGTAGGGAAGCACCGATGCGGGGTTTACCTTCCAGACGAAAGAGGCCACCCGCAATGGCGACTACGGAGGTTATGGCCCCGACCACGGGGGAAAATGGAGGAGGACTGACTGTACTTTATGCCTTCCACCACAGTGAAGAATGCTGTGATGGATGTTTGTGTTCCATTCTTTTGTGTATTGTGTGTTCTTTTTTATTGTACCGCTGCTGGCAAGTTCATTTCACTGCACATTATTGTGTATGTGATGAATACATCTGATTGATTGATTGATTAGATAGGACACGTTTGGAGGGATATTGGCTAAGCGCAGGCAGGTGGGACTAATGTAGCTGGGATATATTGGCCTGGTGTGGGCAAATTGGGCTGAAGGGCCTGTTTGCACACTATATCACTATGACTCTATCTTAACTTCAAAAGCTTTTTGAAGTTCTAGTTACCGTCAACTGAAGGGAAGTGAATTAATTAAGGCAAGCCAACACTGATATGTTGAAGAAAAATTGTGTTAAGCAATTTCATAGAGACACAAGAAACTGCCGGTGCTGGAAACTTGAGCAAAAGTAATCAAAAAGCTGGAGGAATTCAGTGGGTCAGATAGCATCTGTGGAGGGGATGGACAGATGATGTTTCAGGTAGGTGGATGTTTCTGACTGATGGAATCGGTGGAAGAAAGCTAGAAAAGAGAAGGATGGAGTGGGGCAAAGCCTGGCAAATGATAGATGGATAGTTTAATGGAATAAATGACAAAAACATAATGGCATTAACTCCTGTGCATCTAACATGCTAGTTACTGTAGATGTGTTTGTGGATAAATAATTTGTGGCATTACCTAAAGGGGATAATTCTGTGCATGTGTACAGACTGTTGGTTGACAAAATGCGGGAGTATCTCAGCAAGCCAGCAGCATCTCTGGAGAAAAGGAATAGTTGTCATTTCGCGTCGAGACCCTTCTTCAGAAGTCTCGACCCGAAACGACAACTATTCCTTTTCTCCATAGATGCTGCCTGACCTGCTGAGTTACTCTGGCTTTTTGTGTCTGTCTTTGGTTTAAACCAGCATCTGCAGTTCTTCCCTATACATAGACTGTTGGTTATCAAGTCCATTTTACTATAACCTTTGTTTTTTTGCATTTTATGTAAGTTATTTCTCTAACTCTGTTAAATGTTTCTGATCCCAATGGCTGAAAATATATGAATTCATTCTCATGTTTTATCATGTTTGTGTAAAAAATGCTTTATACTCAATGGATTTTCCTTTTATTCCCTTACTCCAGATGATTATGTGTCTACCTGCTGTGCTACTCTCTTGTAAAAATGAGACAAATAATTTATTTTGTACATAAAGGCATTGCTTCATGGTCCAGAAGATTTGTTTATTAATCTGCAAATGACCCTCCAATTCCCTCAAAATATTTTTAATTTTCATGTATTTATAAGCTTATTTAATGTATTGATAAATGACTCATGAGCTGATCTAGTTGGCAACATTATAATTAGTAATAATTATAATACTAATAATACCAAGGACACTGTGGGAGGCTAGAGAAGAAATTGCAGGAGACCTGGCTGTGATCCGTGAATCATCATTAGACATGTGTGAGGTGCCAAAAGACCTGAGGCCTGGTTAACGCTGTGCCTTTATTTAAGAGGGTTGCAAAGACAAGCATGGGAACTATAGAGCAGTAAGTCTATGATAGGAAGGTTACTGAAGAGGATTCGGAGGAAAATGTATACAAGCATTCAGAATGGCAAGGTTTGATTAGGGATAGTCAGCATTGATTTCCATGCGGGGGATCGTGTCTCATGAATTTGATAGGGTTTTCTAAAGAAGTAACCAAGAAGATTGATGAGGGCAGGGCCACGGATAATAGTCTTTATTGACCTCAGCAAGGCCTTTGATTAGATTCTGCATGGTAGGTTGCTCTGGAAGGTTTGATCGCAAGAGATCCAGGGAGAGCTAGCTAAGTAAATACAGTATTGTCTTCATGGTGGCAGGCAGAAGGGGTGTGGGATAATTGTTTTTCAGACTGGAGGCCTGTGACAAGTGGTGTGCCTCATTGATCGTCGCTAGATCCATTGCTGTGTGTCATAAGTTCATAATTTCATAAGTTCATAAGTGATAGGAGCAGTATTAAGCCATTTGGTCCATCAAGTCTACTCCGCCATTCAATCAGGGTTGTTCTATCTTTCCCTCTTCACCCCATTCTCCTGCCTTCTCCCCGTAACTCCTGACACCCCATACTAATCAAGAATATATTATCTCTGCCTTAAATATATCCACTGACGGCTCCATAGCCTTCTGTGGCAGTGAATTCCACAGATCCCCACCCCCTGCTTAAATTCCTCCTCATCTCCTTCCTAAAGGAACATCCTTTAATTCTGAGGCTATGAATGCTGGTCCACTTCCCCTAGTGGAAACATCCTCTCCACATCCACTCTATCCAGGCCTTTCCCTATTTGGTAAGTTTCAATGCGGTCCCCCCTTATCCTTCTAAACTCCGGCGAGTAGAGGCCCAGTGCCATCAAACGATTATCATATGCTAACCCATTAATTCTTGGGATCATTCTTGTAAACCTCCTCTGGACCCTCTCCGGCGTTGGCACATCCTTTCTCAGATATGGGGCCCAAGATTGCTCACAATACTGCAAATGCAGTCTGACCAGCGCTTTATAAAACCTCAGCATAACATCCCAGTTTTTGTATTTTAGTCTTCTTGTAATAAATGCTAGCATTGTGTTGCCTTCCTTACTACTGATTCGACTTGTAAGTTAACTTTTTGTGAGTCCTGCACCTACACTCCCAAGTCCCTTTGCACCTCCGATTTCTGAATTATCTCCCCATTTAGAAAATAGTCCACTCCTTTATTCCTACTACCAAAATGCATGAATCTACACTTTGCTACGCTGTATTCCATCTGCCTCTTCTCTGCCCACTTTCCCAAGCTGTCCAAGTCATTCTGCAGTCTCTACATTACCTGCCCCTCCACCTATCTTTGTCCAAAAACTTGGCCACAAAGCTTTCAATCCCCTCGTCTAAATCATTAATATACAATATGAAGTGTAGCAGCCCTAGCACCGATTCCTGCAGAACTCCGTTAGTCACTGGCAGCTAACCAGAAAAAAATCATCTATATCTACAATTTAGATGAGAATGTACAAGGCATGATTATATTTCTCATATTTGTTTATGAAAATAGATCGTTTGGCCCATTGAGGCTAGACTGGGTCTCAGAGCAATCCCTCTCCTCATTTACATAAGGTCATAAGTGAGTAGAATTAGGTCATTCGGCCATCAATTCAACTCTGGTTTTCAAACATGGCTGATCGATCTCTAACTCTTAATCTCATTCTCCTCCTTTCTCCCCATTACCTCTGACACAATTTGTATGACCTATTCTTGTTCCCATCCATCTATCCACGATCCCGCCATCTGGTTCTACATTTCATCCCTCACCTTCCTTTTTTATCGGATTTTCACCACATGCAGCCCTTTCTCATCTTCTCTTATCCACTCCAACCTTGTTTGCAATCTAAACTCTTCTATCCCTCACCTGACTCAACTGCTAATCAACTCCTCATGACCTGGATTCACCTATCTCTTACCCAATCCATTCCTCTCATCTCTTTCTCACTCTACGATCACACATCTCGCATCTACTTCAAGATGCACGCGTCCTGAAATATGGTCTGTCCATTACCTCCACAGATGCTGTCTGATTTACTCAGTTCCTCCAGCAGTTTATAACAGTCTGAAGAAGGGTCTCAACCCAAAACGTAAGTCTGAAGAAGGGTCTCGATCCAAAACGCCGCCTATTCCTTTTCTCCAGAGATGCTGACTGACCTGCAGAGTTACTCCAACATTTTTTGCCTATCTTCGATGTAAACCAGCATCCACAGTTCCTTCCTACACAATATAACTCTGTGATTCTCTCACTGCCCACTATCATTCACATTCTTCCAGTGGTTACAAGCAGAAAGTGCAAAACAGACAGAGCTTGAGAAGAGCATTGAATCAAGTCACTGGATTTGTGTGGCAAAATATTTTTCTTTGAAATGTCCACAATGCCATTTTTTTTGTTTTAAGGTTAATTTCTTTTAACCATTGTATTTGGTATTTTTTGTAGAACCCCGTAGAAAATATTTCTAGGTATGGAGAAATCTAAACTCCAATGTTCCTCATAAGTCAAAATTGGGGCAATTGTCGCCTGCTGTGGGGAGATGTGGGAAGGGGTGTGGAGAAGGCAGTGAGCAGAGTATTTTGCAGAAGGAAAAATGATAAACTTGCTGGAAGGAGCAGGGAGCAAACTAATGTTCACACATTGAAACTGATAGTTATGGAGAAACTTGAAGGACATTTTAAACACTTCCAATTGTTATTTCAATTGACTTCAGGGGAAATAAAATTCAGAGAAGAAATAAAACCGTCTGCCAATTCTCTATCAACCGCTTCACATTATTACTCAAAGACAAAATCTACCCTTGAGGTGAGCATCAGAGAGTAATTTTGTATTGAAGTTATATTGAGATCATAGAGATGTGAATTGCTTATTTGGAATCTTATGCTTGTGGCCAAGATATATGTCAATTTTAGTTGACTGTTTTTTAAACACAGAGGGAGTATAATGGTTAATCCATCATATGACTATGTAAGATGTCATTTGATATAATTAAAAATATCTCTGACTCACTTGCTCAGTTTTCTTAATAAACTTAAGGCAGTAATGGTCAGGAACAGGCAATGCAACATTACACCTGTCTCCAATTGGGAATTCTTTGGGGAAACTAATTTTTATAGAAGCCCGAAGATAGACACAAAAAGCTGGAGTAACTCAGCGGGACAGGCAGCATCTCTGGAGAGAAGATGGCGGGGCTGTCATATGCTGAGAGAATGGAGCGGCTGGGCTTGTCCACTCCGGAGTTTAGAAGGATGATAGGGGATCTTATTGAAACATATAAGATTGTTAAGGGTTTGGACATGCTAGAGACAGGAAACATGTTCCCGATGTTGGGCGAGTCCAGAACCAGGGGCCACAGTTTAAGAATAAGGGGTAAGCCATTTAGAACGGAGACGAGGAAAGACTTTTTCTCACAGAGAGTTGTGAGTCTCTGGAATTCTCTGGCTCAGAGGGGGGTGGAGGCCGGTTCTCTGGATACTTTCAAGAGAGAGCTAGATAGGGCTCTTAAAGATAGCGGACTCAGGGGATATGAGGAGAAGGCAAGAATGGGCTAATCATTGGGGATGATCAGCCATGATCACATTGAATGGCGGTGCTGGCTTGAAGGGCCGAATGGCCTACTCCTGCACATATTGTCTATTGTCTATTGACCTAAGAGCTAAATCTACCTCTTTTGAAAACAAGTTACAGATAACCTGCTTGTCTGTAACTGCTTTCCATTTTGACCAAGGAGTTCAACATGAACCATTAACCCTGTCCTTCTGTCTCCAGAGGTGTCAGTTGATCAACTGATTGTTGACAAAAGTTTGATATTTGATTTTTTGACAAAAGGTGATCCTCTAGTGTTCTTATGATATTTTTTTATTGGTATTTTTTTTATTGCACAGACTTAATGTTAATCACTTCCAGGATCAATGTGTAAATGAGCCAACATATGAAATTTTCCTGAAAACAACACTCCAGCCATCCGGTGGGTGCTGGGAAGTTATTGATTCCCTTCGCCGCCAATGCTTTAATGAAGACATGTTGGCAAATCCTCAGGTTTCCCTTTCTAAAGTCAGCCATCACCCCCTTGGTCTTGATGATGTTGAGAGTGAGGTTGTTTTTCTGGTATTATTCAACCATAGTTTTGATTTCCCTCCTACACCCTGACTCATCATTACCCATTATTCATCCAACAGTGGTGTCGCGTAATTTGTGTGCCAAGGACACGTAAGTGGGACAGGCCCTTTAGTTACTGTGGGAACTCATTGGGCCAGGTCTTTCCTGAAATGTTGACTGTCCATTTCTCTCTACTGATGCTTTCTGGAGTTTCTCCAGCAGCTCATTTTTTTTGTAGTTTTTTTGCAGCTCTGTTTGTAGTTAGTTAGTTAGTTTGTTGGTTGTTTGTTTGGTTGTTTTTTGCACAAAATCCGCAGGCACTGCCACTTTTCATTTCACTGCACATCCCGTATGCGTATGTGACAAATAAACTTGACTTGACTTGACTTTTTGCTCTAGATTCCAGCATCTGCAGTCACTTGTGTCTGAAGAATGGTCTCGACCCAAAACGTCACCAGATGTCTACAGAGATGCTTCCTGTCCCGTTGAGTTATTCCAGCATTTTGTGTCGACCGTCACTTGTGTCTTTCCCCTTTCAGAGCTTTTTATTTTGTGCTATTATGATTCATTTTAAGGGTATAGAAGGCTCCGTTTCACTCACTAATTTAGACAACCCTGAACTAAACAATCGATTTGTAAAATGATTAGTTGAAGGATGAATTTTCCTCAGCTATGGACCTGCCTCACTGCACTTCTCTTCTTTTAGGTTTAGGATTAGCTTTAATATTGTCACGTGTACAGAGGTACAGTGAAAATGTTTGTTTTGCATGCTACCTAATCAGATCAAATAATACTATACATAAATACAATCACATTAACGATATATAGAGCAAAGGGAAAGATACATAGTGCAGAATATAGCAGCATTGTAGCACACCAGTTCCATAGACAGTCACACACCTGATTATTCTCTCATTCCAGTTCATACATCAAATTATTTAGTTCATACATAAAATTATTCTTAAAAGCTTTGTGGTATCAGGCATAAAATTAGTCATTCGTGACTGAAATTTGCAGCCCCAATTTTACTAGTTAAAAAATAATTGCAATAATATTCTGGGTTTACTTTTCTTTCACCTAACGATAAATCAAAAAAAAAACTATTTATCTTCTATATAGTCTACGATGCAGTTTCCATGCTCTCTGACCTAAATAAAAATTCATGAGATGCAAATCCTCTGGAAAAAGAAATTCCTCCTCATCAATGTCTTAAATGGACAATTTGCTATTCTGAGCACTGGGCCATGATTCTATTAGTAAGGGAAACATATTTTCTTTCTTAACTATACTCTCTGCTGACATTGATAGTATTGTTCAGTTCAGTTCAGTTTAGTTTATTGTCTGCTAACCAGTCAGCAGAAAGACAAAACATGATTACAATCGATCCATTTACAGTGTACAGATAAGTGATTAAGGAATAACATTTAGTGCAAGGTAAAGCCAGCAAAGTCTGATCAAGGATAGTCTGAGGATCACCAAAGTTCAGCATGTATGTCCCACTCTGCCATTACAACTGTCCTCCAGAGGACAGAGCAAGGGCAGTGATCCTTGGGCCCTGAATTTGTACATACCAGCCTATGCATAGTGGGGTAATCTTGTGAGGCATCTCATGCTATCCAACGCCTTCAGCAAGATTCCACCACCAGACATATCTGCCCCTCTCATCTCAAAGCTTCCCAAAGGGGCAGTTCCCTGTGTAACTTCCTGCTCCTCTACTTCACCTGTACCAATCCCTCTTCCCTTTTAGTCATAAAGTCATAGTCATAGTGATACTGTGTGGAAATAGATCCTTCGACCCAACTTGTCCACACCGTCCAACATGTCCCAGCTACACTAGTCCCACCTGCCTGTGCTTGGTCTACACCCTCCAAACCTGTCCCTTCCATGTACCTGTCTTATTGTTTCTTTATCATTAGGATAGTCCCAGCCTCAACTACCTCATCTAGCAGTGTGTTCCATCCACCCACCACCATGGCACGTTCATGGTTTTCATGGCACTTTCACGTACAACTGTATCAGATGCAACACTTGTATTTTTAACTGTTACTTTCCAATCATCCAGGGAACCAAATAGTCCTTTCATGTGAAACAGCAATTCACTTGCATTTCCTCTGATCCAGTATAATAGTAAGATTAAATGAGAAGTTACCAAGTTTGAAGGTTGATCTTTATTTTACCAGGAGTCGCGGTGAGGGATTTCGTGAAGACCCCGCCAGCACGCATGCGCGAATCACTCAAAGCAGCGCGTGTGGAATCACAGAACGCACCATGACTAAAAATAGTAAGATGAAGAACATAGAACTTCCGAGTTGACCTTATGATAGAGGGTGGGAGCGGTGGACACGAAATCCCTCACCGCGACTCCTCGTAAAATAAAGATCAACCTTCAAACTTACTATTTTACTTCGGAGTCACGTGAGCGACCGTGAAGATTTCAAAGCTCTGTGATTTCACGCCCTGGACAACGTCCATGCCATCACACTGCCGCAAGTCCGTCTTCACTAAGGAAGACATAAATAATCTGCCTGAAATAGCAGGGGACTGTGGGTCAAAGGAGGAATTGAGTGAAATCCAGGTCAGTCGGGAAGTGGTGTTGGGTAAATTGAATAGATTAAAGGCCGATAAATCCCCAGGGCCAGATAGGCTGCATCCCAGAGTACTTAAGGAAGTAGCTCAGGAAATAGTGGATGCATTAGTGATAATCTTTCAAAACTCTTTAGATTCTGGAGTAGTTCCTGAGGATTGGCGGGTAGCAAATGTAACCCCTCTTTTTAAGAAGGGAGGGAGAGAGAAAACGGGGAATTACAGACCAGTTAGTCTAACATCGGTAGTGGGGAAACTGCTAGAGTCAGTTATGAAAGATGGGATAGCAGCACATTTGGAAAGTGGTGAAATCATTGGACAAAGTCAGCATGGATTTACAAAAGGTAAATCATGTCTGACGAATCTTGTGGAATTTTTCGAGGATGTAACTAGTAGCGTGGATAAGGGAGAACCAGTGGATGTGGTATATCTGGACTTCCAGAAGGCTTTCAACAAGGTCCCACATAAGAGATTAGTATACAAACTTAAAGCATACGGTATTAGGGGTTCAGTATTGATGTGGATAGAGAACTGGCTGGCAAACAGGAAGCAAAGAGTAGGAGTAAACGGGTCCTTTTCACAATGGCAGGCAGTAACTAGTGGGGTACCGCAGGGCTCAGTGCTGGGACCCCAGCTGTTTACAATATATATTAATGATCTGGATGAGGGAATTGAAGGCAATATCTCCAAGTTTGCGGATGACACTAAGCTGGGGGGCAGTGTTCGCTGTGAGGAGGATGCTAGGAGACTGCAAGGTGACTTGGATAGGCTGGGTGAGTGGGCAAATGTTTGGCAGATGCAGTATAATGTGGATAAATGTGAGGTTATCCACTGGTGGCAAAAACAGGAAAGCAGACTATTATTTAAATGGTGGCCGATTAGGAAAAGGGGAGATGCAGCGAGACCTGGGTGTCATGGTACACCAGTCATTGAAAGTAGGCATGCAGGTGCAGCAGGCAGTGAAAAAAGCGAATGGTATGTTAGCTTTCATAGCAAAAGGATTTGAGTACAGGAGCAGGGAGGTTCTACTTCAGTTGTACAGGGTCTTGGTGAGACCACACCTGGAGTATTGCGTACAGTTTTGGTCTCCAAATCTGAGGAAGGACATTATTGCCATAGAGGGAGTGCAGAGAAGGTTCACCAGACTGATTCCTGGGATGTCAGGACTGTCGTATGAAGAAAGACTGGATAGACTCGGTTTATACTCTCTGGAATTTAGGAGATTGAGAGGGGATCTTATAGAAACTTACAAAATTCTTAAGGGGTTGGACAGGGTAGATGCAGGAAGATTGTTCCCGATGTTGGGGAAGTCCAGGACAAGGGGTGACAGCTTAAGGATAAGGGGGAAATCCTTTAAGACCGAGATGAGAAAGACTTTTTTCACACAGAGAGTGGTGAGTCTCTGGAACTCTCTGCCACAGAGGGTAGTTGAGGCCAGTTCATTGGCTATATTTAAGAGTGAGTTGGATGTGGCCCTTGTGGCTAAGGGGATCAGAGGGTATGGAGAGAAGGCAGGTACGGGATACTGAGTTGGATGATCAGCCATGATCATATTGAATGGCGGTGCAGGCTCGAAGGGCTGAATGGCCTACTCCTGCACCTAATTTCTATGTTTCTATGTTTCTAAGTGTGATTGAGGAAGGCTGTTAATGCAGTTCAGTCGAAACTGGCTGAAAAAGTAATACAATTTATTAATCAAATAAAACAAACAAATAACCCCTAATTCGGGGACAGACATTCACTGAGCGGCTCCCAGCACAGCTTCTGAGAATGTCGCAGGGGCGACCAGTGGCTTATTGTAGAACCTTTGAAAGGTTTCTTCACTGGCCCAGCCCGCGGTGGCGAGGATGTGGTTCATGGGCACCTCCAGGGCCCTCGCCGCTGACGTGGATGCAACCCTAGTGGAATGAGATTTAAAAATGTTAGTAGCAACTCCTGCTGCATCCAACACCACCCTGAGCCACCTGGCGATAGTCTGTACAGTCACCCGATGATGTTTGTGGCTGATGAAGAGCCCCTGCTCCTTCTTCCTGATGGCTCCTGTAATTCTGATATAGTGATGGAGATGGGTGACTATTCAGAGAGTGGCATCTACAGGGTATGCCCGAAACTCCAACTGCAGCCCATGAACCCCTGGCCTGTGCTGCTTCAATAAATCCTGGACAAAGAAATTTATTTGATCAGGGGTGGCCACCATGCTGTCCAGTTGCAGTTTTTGTAACGTCTGGACTCGTTGGGCTGTAGTCAGTGCCATCAGCATCACCACCTTGAGGGTGAGCTGTTTCAGTGGTAGCTCATTCATTGGAGCCCAGCTCCTCAGTAGGGTCAGAACGATCCCTACATCCCAGGTGAAGGTATATCTGGGTCGTGGAGGGTTGGTGTTGGACACTCCCCTCATGAGTTTAGGCACCAGGTGGTTTGAGCCTATACCTATATCCAGGTATGAGGACAGTGCACTCCTGGCGCTGTTGATGGCACTGTAGCTAAGGCCAGCATCGAAATGGAGGCCAGCTAGGAATTCCAGGACATCAGGGATAGTTGCTGTGTTGGAAGTCTTGTTGGTACGAGCACAGAATGCCTCCCAATTCCTGATCTGCGTGAGGTACTGCTTCCGAGTTGATTCTCGGCATGATGCTGAGATGAGTTCCATGGCTCGTGGTGAGATGCCCGCCTTGATAAGTGGTCTTTTTAGAACCTGCAGGCCAACAAGTTTAGGTGACCATGGCATGGATGACTATCCCCCGTAATGGGGTGAGTAATCAATTTGGGGTGTTTCCCAATCGAAATCCATGGTTGTTTCAAAATTTTAATGACCATCGGGTACCATGGCTGTGTAGGCCAGTCGGGGATGATCAATATGCCAGTTGCAGAGTCCAGTTTAATTTTCTGCAATACCCGACTGATGAGGCAAAACGCATCCATTGCTATTGCCCCAGGGTCTGGTTCCCAAGACACATACGTTGGTATCTGATGGTTCAACCTGGACGCAAAAAGGTCAATATCTGGTTCCCTTAGTGAGCTATAATGTCTCCAAAATTTTTGGGGTTCAACATCCACTCGATGTTGTAATTGAATACCCGTGACCTGGTGTCCGCCACTGTATTAAGCTTCCCCGGCAAATGGGTCGCTGTAATCCAAATATTCCTCTCAATGCACCAGTGCCAAATTGTGTTTGCCAATTCATCACAAGATAGCGACCTGATACCACCCATATGATTGATGTAAGCCACCACTGTAGTGTTATCTATTTGGAGGCGGTATCAGTTGCTCCCCATCCTTGTGCGCTTGCGTCAGTCTGTAACATGACTGATGGGTTGCTTACTATGATGGGTCTACGACACTCACTAATATTGTCAATCCACCATTGTAGCTCAGTTCTAGCCTTTGGTGGTAACTGGATTGGTCGATCAAAGTGCCCAACATTTGCTTTTAATGCTGTGATCTTTGTTCTTTGTAAATTTTTGAAGTGTAGCGGTCCGAATTGTGCAGCTGGGAATGTAGCTACCAATTTCCCTATTACTTTTGCCATTTGTCGGATGGTCGGTACCCTGGTGCAAGCAAGACTGTGGCACTCTTCTTTTATAGCAGTAGCTTTATTGGTTGGGATGGTAATCATCATTAAGTTGGTGTCTAGGGTGAACCCCCAATAATCCATAACCCGTACCGGGTGCAATTTTGACTTGTCTGGATGGATTACAAATCCCAGCTTCTCGAAGAGAGCCTTAGTTGCAGCCACTGCCCGTGTAGCCAATTGGAGGGTCTGACCCACTTTAAGGATATCATCTAAATATGCCATAACCATGTAATTTTGTTGTCGGAGAAGAGTCAATATAGGTTTTACTAATGTCGTAAACAGCCTAGGGGCTGTGGTGATTCCATTGGGCAATGCTTTGTATTCCCATAATCGTTCCTTCCAGACAAACTTTAGAAATTTCCTGTGAGCTTCAGAGATGGGCACCGTATAGTATGCATCTTTTAAATCGATGCATGCCATAAAGTACCCCGGGTAAAGCATTTGCTTGGCTGTTTCAAAAGTATCCATTTTGAAGTGGGTATATTGTACAAAAGTGTTCAGCTCAGTTAGGTCTATTATAATCCGACATACCCCATCTTTTTTAATTCTGGTGAAAATGTTGGACAAAACTCAAGGGGTTCGTGCGTTGTCTTGCCAATCACCCCTTTTGCTGCTAGCCGTATAATTTCAGCATGTCCTGCCTCCACCTCTTTTTGGGATAGTGTAAATTTCCTATGAGGCGAATGCTGGGTAGGGGGATTTTTACTGCCAATAAATTCTATAACATAGCCTTGAACACTTTGTAAAATAAACTCATCTGTAGTGATAGTGTTCCATATTCCCAAAAAAGCCCGCAATCACCCACCAATTTGTGCAGGAGGGGATGCTACGGTCTGAGAGGAACCAGGCCCCCTTACCTCCATGGTTAACGACGGTTCCTCGCGTATGTCGTTTTGGGTGGACGTTGTGGAGGTTGACGGGAGGAGTTGCTCCACTAACAGCTCCAACCGCTCTATGCGACCGTCCCTGCTATGTGCAGCGGACAAGCCGACTTCCCCAGGCCCTGCGATATCACCGGGGCTTCCACTATCGGACCACACCTCCGTAAGGTGCTGTCTAGGGTCCAATGGCAGGTCGTCGTGGCCTACCGCCCGAGTAGGCTCATACGACTCCCGCACGGACTCTCCGCTAGTCTGTCTTCTTCCAGACTGTGGCGGCCCACCTGCCTGATACGAAGGCAGGTGAGTTGGATCGGCGCCGGCCCCCGGAACCTGGCTCCCCGGAGTCCGTGCAGGCTTACCTCCACAATCGCCCAATTTTTGGCGTGGAGGCGCATGGTCGGCCGCTCCCAGAGCTAAGCTGACCGACCGTCTACTGCTGCCACCTCCGCCCTTGACCGCAGCATGACGGGGTGTTTTGCCGGCGGCACCTGCTCCTGCAGGCCTGCTCGACGCAGCAGTAGATCTGCCAGACTGCTCTACGGCAGATCTCCCTGGCAGTGGTACGTGGTGGTGCACAGCTGTAGGGCTCCCCTGTAGTGCAGCTGTCCCCCGGCCCAGCCCCCTCGGGTCTACTGGAACTCGGGGTGAAGTCGCTGGCGATGAGCGAGGCCCCTTCGCACGTACCTGTTTCCCCCCTCTTTTCTTGGGGGAAGGGGGCTCGAAGTCTGGATCAGTCGTATCCAGCTCCGGGGCGGTAAACCACTCAGGTGATGAGTCGGGCGCTAAAGTAGCGGGAGCGCCCGACTTCCGCATTCTTGCCCCCACACGTCCCGAAGCTGCCGGTGGTGCTTGCAGCTCCGGGGACAAAGGCCGCTGGCTGGTCGAAGCAGCACGGCTCCTGGAGAACGTTGCCTTCCGTTTGCCCTTGTCTATCCTGTGGGAGTAAGGTAAGCACTTACCTGCCGTTCTTATGAAGGAGCTGAAGGAGAGAGCGCACTCCTCCCCCCAGCTTGTCGATGCAAATGCGCGCAACGATATGTCGCACATGCGTGCTGGCGGGGTCTTCACGAAGTCACTCACGTGACTCCGAAGTAAAATTGGCATGGTGACCTTGTTCTTAATTTTCCAAATATTTCAATATATTCCAATTAGTATCCAGTCCACACAAACACACCTTGAACATTGTCAAATCTTTCAAGTCTTCAAAATGAACTTGAAGTCCTGAGGTCTTTGGCCCATCGAGTCCACGCCGACCGGCAATTCCCACACACTAACACTATCCTACACACACTTGGGACAATTTACAATTATACCAAGCCAATTAACCTACAACCCTATACATCTTTGGAGTGTGGGAGGAAACTGGAGCTCCCAGAGAAAACCCACATGGTCACAGGGAGGACGTACAAACTCCGTACAGACAGCACCCGTAGTCAGGATCGAACCCAGGTTTCTGGCACTATAAGGCAGCAATTCTACTGCTGCGCCACCATGCCATCCTCATTGTTTTATCAAATTTTGTAGAAATTTGGACACAATTTGCATTTGGGCTTCTGCAATCCTTTGTAGTGGTTTGACTTATTTCAGGTAAGTTTGCGGAAAAGTTTGCATCGCCATGCAAAAACATCAAGCCACTAGAGTGTAGTCTTGTTTCTCCTAAAAGATGTTCACATGAGTCTATGTTGTACTGCCCTCTTTTATAGCCCATTCTTTCCTTTTAATTTGACCCTTTAATTCTGATGAATATTGAAAATCTTACGAAATGTTATTATTTGTGATGACTGTCCATAGGGAATGTCTTGAACTTCATTTCCTGTAAATTCTGCAATTCTTGAACAACGGCTAAATGTGACTATCTCCAGATAATTAGATGTATCCTGTCATAAAGCCAATAAATGTTAATTTACGAACTCTTATGATTATAACTTGTTTTACAGTTTCTTTGTTGAATGAAGGCTCCAATGAGAAGCAATTTGCTATTACAATATATATTTCCAATCTCTTCACAAACTAATTTGTTTTCCATCACATGCAGGCCTGGGTCTTTATAATGCAAATCAAGTGGCTGCTGAAAATTTTAATCATCTTAGCATTTTCTGGTAAGATTCCTATGTCTTTGTTCTGTTGATGTGCTCACACACTATGCTATAAAGAGAACAGATAAATCTTTAAAGAAATTTTGAAAAGAAGAAATGTCCTCAAAATGAGGTATCTGTTACTGGGTGAAATTATTTGAAATATTGGTGGTTGTACAAATTGATTAATCTGCCACAACCATAATAGCCGCTGAAACAGTAGATCATCAAACACTATGAAAATGAACAAAAATATGCTGGTAATTTAGATATTATGGAAAAGCACATTAACTATATGTTATGTGACCCCTTATGTGGATATGAGAACCTGATTAATACTGTTCATCAAATTACCCCTGTAATACATTTTTTAAATATTTGACTGCTAACTCCACAAATTATACACTTTATGTTTCATTTTATTATTCTCATATTGGCAGGATGAATGTTATTTCTCTCAAAGGCATTATTATCCAGGTTTCCATTTGTTTTTATTAGTAGAGACATCCTGCTCTGAAATGTTACAATTTGCAAAGCACAATATAGGTTTTTGCACAAAGTGACCCAGAATTTCTAGCAAAAAGCCAACAGTAGCACATGGAATGATTTGCAAGCAGAAACTCACACTTGCCTGTCCTGTCACACTGCTATTCACCAGCTTCAAATCTACCGAACCTTATGGAATCTACTGATGGCACAGAAACTTACATGGTTTCTCAGCAGTTGCAAAGGGATGTCCGGTATCAAAATGCTGGAGTAACTCAGTGGGACAGACAGCATCTCTGGAGAGAAGGAATGGGTGATGTTTTGGGTGGAGACCCTTCTTCAGACTAGTCGAAGTTCAGCAACTTCATTCATTTCTAGGGAGAGCAATGTCCGCAAAGAAGAGGGATAGATTACTGAAAGTCGGATTGGAGCCAACTTCCTTAATGAGATTTTCCCAAGCAATTCACCAAAAAGTTATTGAAGAAACTCTGGTCCATTGTAAATGAAAGACTCATTTTTATCTTTCCTGACATCTCATTCACACACTCATATGGGATCCATGGCCAGCTAGCAAATTGGGTTGAAAGTGCCAAACAGAGGAAAGTGGTAGAGGGTTGTTTTGGTTGTAAATAGGGGCCCCCTGAGGAGAGGTGTAGAACAGAGACACCTGAGGCTTGACATATATAGTTTCATGGAAGTGGTACACAGGGAGACAGAGTGGTGAGGAAGGCATTTGGCATGTTTGCCCTCATCAGTCTGGGTATTGACTATTAAGAATCGGGATGTTGAGTTAATGCTGGACAAATCTTTCCCCTCTCACAAACCTATGCCCTCTGGTTTTTGATTTCTTTATCCTGGATAAAAGACCCTGTGCATTCACCCTGTCCATTCCCCTCATAATCTTATACACCTCTATGAGATCATCCCTCTCTCCTTAATTATTTGGAGAAAATTAATGGCTGCCCCAATCTTTGGCTTAAATAACTTCAAGCAAATACACAAAGACCTGGAATTCACAGCAGTAGAGGTATTGGTGACAATTGTCATAGCTTTAACTGCTAAGTGTTTCGAATTTTTATTGGTAAATTTGGGCTGAATTCTTAGATTTAATGATTCATTGATTAATGATACTTTATTGTCACATGTTTGTCACTTGGCCCGACCGACTCCCTATGGCCATCCTTGGTCTGACTCCTTATCGGCGGCCCATCCTCAGCCCGACCTCCAGTGCTGGCCGCACAGCCATGTGTCCATTGTCGCTGGCCGCTCCGTGGGTCTTAGGGGATGAGCAGGGCATAGTTCGGCAGAGGCTTCTCTCAATAGGCCATGGTCCGCTGGTCCTAGGTGTTTAGAACTAATTAGAATATATTGAATGGCAATAGATTACTCTAGGCGAAGTATCCAAACTAGATGTTTGAATGTTAAAAGTGTACATATAAAGAGACAAATTCATAATTTACAGAACTAATTTACCTCTGAGTTTATTTATCTGGTTGTTTATTAAGAAAATAAATAGTGCCTGTCCCTCTCCTGTTTTGGTGGTAAGAACAGTACAAAGTTTTGTCTTCAGTAATTCAAGCAGTTTGTAAGCCTAGTGCTCGGTCTTCAATAAACCAGCAGTCAAGTTAGATGAAGTAAAATTGGAAGAAAATCCTATAAAGCCTGACTATTGGAATAGTCAGTTGGACCAAGAGATCTGTTTGCATCCTGTATGTTCCATGCAAATCCGTATGATCAGCAATCCAAATTGCACTTATGAATTTATTAGATGGTCATATTTGGACAATAGTTTAGCGATCACCAGAGACCATCAATCTGAAGAAGTCTGAAGAAGGGTCTCGACCCGAAACGTCGCCTATCTCCTTCGCTCCTTAGATGCTGCTGCACCCGCTGAGTTTCTCCAGCTTTTTGTGTACCCTCGATTCTCCAGCATCTGCAGTTCCTTCTTTAAAACTTTGTCTACTCCACAGCGATATCTCCTCAAGGTATGCCTACTTTGAAGAAGTTCTCCTCCTCCCTACGGAGACAGTTTCACAACCTCCTCTCTAACTGCTCCCCCTCTGTGATACCCCCTTCCCTCCAACTCTAAAGCAGTCTGAAGAAGGGTCTCGACCCGAAACGTCGCCTATCTCCTTCGCTCCTTAGATGCTGCTGCACCCGCTGAGTTTTTCCAGCTTTTTGTGTACCCTCGATTCTCCAGCATCTGCAGTTCCTCCTTTTTAAAAAAAAATCAATCTGCTCCACTCTAGCATAATCAATTACATGCTGTACACCAATGAGCCTTGTTATGTCTGAACCACAAAATAATTAATTGCTAAATTGAACCCTAAACAACTATTCCTGCAATGACATAAAATTTACAGAGTCCACCAGTAATGTTCTTCAATCTGTTTAAGCCGCAGTGATTTTAGTGGGCTTGAGTCTGAGGGGGACTTCATGTTGTGTATTAAGGACAGATGCACACAGGATTATGTGCTTGGTCAGTGTACTCAGAGGTATTAGTGAATAAATTACTACTTTATCACAAATGAGTTGAGATTGTTTTCAGCTGAATAGAGGTTTATTGTTTTAAAAACCCTATTCATTTCTATTGTATGGTCTTTTCTCAAAATCAGTGCTTTCACAATAAAGCTGCAGATTAAACGTCTGATAAGAAGCATAATGGGTTTTGGATTGATTTCTCTCTTTAATGATGCTTTCAAAATTTTTGACATCTATGATTTATAAGGTCTCTTCCGAGTCTATTCACAGAAGCTGGTGTCTATTTAACTTGATGGTTGCAGTCCCTGCAGTTCCCAGGAGGGAGTACAAATGGAAGGAAGAATGGTGATCTTTTACATTACCTCACATGCTGAAGTGCTGGAACTTATGAATTTGTAATCAAGGAACCACAGGGAAAAAAAAAGGTGATTAGAGTACTCAAATTGCAAAATTGGTTTGAAATCTACTGACGGCAAAAAAGAAATGCTCATTATTGCAAGGCATTTCTTTGTGGTCAGCACTGGTTTTAAATCAAGTCATTGATATTTAGTCCCAGTATCCACCCTGTGGCTAGCTTTTAGTTCCCTCACTTCTTTTCTTGCTGCAGCCACTATTAATCTGGCCAGGAGACGCAGCAGAATTGAATAGCAGACTGCCATAAATCAGCAGGAGGTGAACATTGTCTGCATCGGGCTATTAGTTCGAACTGAAGCTAACATTTTCAGCTCAGATCTCCGGTGCTGATTTTCTCAATTCATACTCCTAAGGATTTAACAACTTCAATTAACACTGACACCATAAAAATAGCCACTATTGTTAGTTGAGCTATAACTGGCCACATGGCAATCTCCGCCATTTCAGTTCCACACCCAAACTATCACCTTTCATTTGTACAGCATTGACATGAAAGAATAGAAATTTGTAACACAATTTCCAACATAAAAATGTGCAAAATGTTTAACAGTAGTTACACGGCATGGCTTAATCTGAAGAAAGTTTCCACTACTAAACTTAGTCATATTGTCATTAGCGCAGTAACAGGCTCATTGGCCCAACTTATGCATGCCGAACAGTATGTCCCCACTAAGCTGGTTCCACCTGCCCACGTTTAGCCCATATTCCTCAAAACCTTTCTTATCAATGTATCTGTCCAAATGGTTAGTTTGGCTCATGCACCAAGGTACAGAGAAAAAACATTGTTTTGCATGCTATCCAAGCAGATCAGATAATCGTATATATAAATACATTCAAGTCAAACTTATGTACAATAGATAACACAAAGGGAAAGATACAGTGTGCAGAATATAGTTCTTAGCACCGTAGCGCATCAGCTCTATAGACAAGTCCAATGACTACAATTGGGTAGAGGTGAATCAGACAGTTACTTAGCTTATGGAAGGATTGTTCAGAAACCTGATAATAGAGGGGAAATCCTTTTTGAATGTCTTAATTATACCTACCTCATCCACTTCATCTGGCATCTCATTCTGTACACTCACCATTCTCAACGTGAAAAACGTGCCCTTCAAGTTCCTTTTAAACCTTTCCCCTCTCGTAGAAATAGAGCAGAACAGCTCAGGAACAGGTCCTTCAGCCCACTTGGTCGGTGCCAAAAATGATGCCAAGCCCATCTCTTTTCCATCACCACCACTGGCACTGCAATCCACGCACCTACCATCCTCTGTGTAAAAAACTTGCCCGGCACATATCCTTTAAACTTTGCCCCTTTCACCTTATAGCTATGGCCTCTAATATATGATTTTACTTCGGAGTCACGTGAGTGACTACGTGAAGAAGCCCTGCCAGGCGCATGCGCGTCATTACGTCTGCGCATGTCGCCTGGCGGGGCTTCTTCACGTAGTAAGTAGAAACTTGACAGGTAAGTGATTTTGAAAACTTTGCCTGTGAGTATCTCACTCCGTCAAACTGGCTCGAGCAGTCAGTAGGAGTCCGTGATATGGAGCGTAAGGTAAGAAAGTTCATAGTAACTGTGGGATTCACAAATTAGATTGGGTCGGCGGATTAGCGCGGCATCGCCGGTTCCGATACCGGGTGCCATTTTACCGACAGCCGTTAGTCTAGAGAATGAACTTTCTACACCAGCTCGAGAAACTCAAGAGCCTGAGGCCAACTGATAGCCATAGGAAGGCAAAAAGAAAGTCTTTCAGATCATTTTGTCAGAAGAGTCTGAAGAACAAGGAGACTCTCCTCCAGATAATAAAATAATATGGGGGAGGATGCAAAATATGGAGAAGATGCTCCAAACTTTGGTAAAGCAAGGGTCAAAGACTCCAGAGATTCCCCAGACAGCTGTTCAAGAAGGCCCATATCAAGAAGAATATGTGCAGTATCAGCAAGGGGATTTCCTTCCAGCGCCTTGTTTAGGACTGGAGGATGCCTCCCCACAGTATGACTTGGGAGAAGCAGGGCAGGATGAAGCTGACCCTGATTCTGGTGTCCCTGCTCATGTGCATACACCAGAGCACACGAGCCACGCTCCGGGTGTCCCGGAAATAACAATGAGTTTTGCTATTCCGGAGGGGACTGGTGAGGCAATGGAAGAATACCTTGCCAGCAATATCAATTATTTAGTATCTCACCAGCTCCAGCAAGCTATGATGCATGAGACTACAAACAAATATAAGACACCTGTCTAATGTGCATCACTGAAAGTGCCCACGGTGAACCCAGCTGAATGTCTGTCATAGATGAGTCCTTCTATGAGGGGACAGGAGGTTCGGTATCAACACGTCCTCCAACTAGTGGCTGCAGCAATTACTGCATTTGGCACTATGGTCAAAGGGACCATCATTACTCAAACTCAAAAAAGATATGTTGGCTATTTTATGCAATGCATTTTTGAGGTAAATTGCATCAGGGAAAATCGCCATCAGGCCAACACTCAACCAAAAATTTGCTGCTATGTAAGGCGACTAATGTACAAACGCCTGAATTCCTGTTTGGGACGGACCTTGTCAAGAAAATTCGTGAAATTAATGATGAGGCCAAAACAATTGGCTTAATGTAGCCAAGCATTTCAACGCCACCTATTCGAAAACCTGGGTTAATATACCGAAGGTCGGATCCAGGTGCTGGGCCCAGCAGGGGGAGGCCAGTGGGGCAACGAGGGTACCCACCAAGACAGACCGGCTACAACCCCAATATGGGCAGACAACAGACTTATAGGGCACCTGTAGAGGTACAGGGAATTTTGTTAACGATAAAGTTTCTGGTGGACAATCTCCTATTGGAGGTAGATTACAATTGTTTTATAATGAATGCTGCTGTATAATGTCTGATATGTATATACTAAATACTGTGTCAGGTCTACCATTGAGTTTATCTCAGGGATAGATCCACCTCAACAGCACAAGCCTAATAAAATGTTGGCGTTTTCTGCTCCAGAGACTGAACTGGTAAACGATGATGATTGAGAAACCCATTAATCATCCTCAACAATTTGTGTCTAATATATTCCCCAGACCTAAAAAAGATGGGGGTAGTAGAGTATTCTGGACCTCAGTCACTTAAATTCTTCAGTTCTCTATAGGCATTTTAAAATGGACACCTTCGTTACTGCTAAACAGCTGGTATCACAGGGCTGTTATATGGCAACTATTGATTGGCAAGATGCACACTATTCAGTTCCAATTCATGCTCATTATCGCAGGTACTTGAAATTTAATTGGATGGGACAGCTGTGGCTAAGGTCATTGGGGAATTGGTAGCAGCTTTCCCTGCAGTACAGTTCGGACCTTTGCTTTATCAGCATTTGCAAAGAGAACAAGCACTAAAAGAGCATGCAGGCCATTTTGATTGGGTTATGCAGTTACCAACCACAGCTCTAGCAGAATTGCAGTGGTGGATTGTTAATGTTAGTCCAGCTACCAATAACATTGTGGTACAAGAACCTTCAGTGATCTTACAGACTGATGTTAGCGCTCTCGGATGGGAATGGGGATTGGGGGGTGGGGGGGGCGGTACGGACACGGAGGCTGTGGGGGTAGATGGAATGAACAAGAAGGTTTGATTCTTCACACACAAGGGATCAATTATTTGGAATTATTGGGAGCATTTTATGGGTTGAAGGCCTATTGCTCCACAATGAATAATTTACACGTTCAACTCCAGATTGATAACACCACAGCAGTAGCAAAAGTTAATTATATGGGAGGAACAAGATCAGTATCATGTGAGAACTTGGCTAACCTCATGTGGTAGTGGTGTACTTCAAAGAACATCTGGGTTTCAGCCATCTATCTACCAGGTATACACAATGTGGTGGCAGACCATAGGTTGTGAAAGTTTAATGACAATATAGAATGGATGTTGAATTCTGAAAATTTTCAAACAATTGTCACTCGATTTGGGTTGCCAGATATAGATCTGTTGCATCCAGATTGAATCACCAGTTGCCTAAATATGTTTCATGGGAGCCAGATCCAGGAGCAGTAGCCGTGGATGCATTCTTGTTACATTGGGGGCACTCATTCTTTTATGCATTCCTCCATTTTGTCTGATCACGAAATGCCTCACCAAAATAGAGTGTGACTCCGCTACAGGCGTTTTTTGGTGGTCCCAGATTGGCCAACACAACCATGGTTCCCATTAGTACTCAGAATGATGGTTCAGCCATTCATGATGATTCTCAGCTGCAGTAATTGTTGGTGCATACGGTTACAGGAGAAAGTCACCCGTTACATGACCGTATCAAATTGTTGGTCTGCAGGTTTTGACCAGACCATTCCAAGGCCTTGGATTGTCAAACAGGACCACGGAGGTTATCACTGCAGTCTGGAGAAATAGCATTTAAAAACAATATGTGATTCACATAAAGAAATGGGAGATGTTCTGTGTACAATCAAATATATCTTATCATACTACAAGCATATGTGATGTGTTGGAGTTCCTTGCTAAGTTGCATTTTGATGAGCACTTGAGTTATAGTGCCATTAACAGTGCTTGGGGTGCTTTGTTCTATTTAGGGCAGTCTTCAGAACAACAACCTATCAGGTCTCATCCGTTAGTATCCCAATTTATGAGAGGAATTTTAACAAAAACCCTCCTAAACCTAGATATACAGAAATCTGGGATCTCAGTATAGATCTCACACTGCTTCGGCAATGGGCTCCAATTACGTCATTATCTATGCAGCGATTAACTCTTAAAGTGGTTATGCTAATGGCGCTGGTTTCAGCACAACGTGTACAAACATTACACTTGTTGCGAATAGATTGTATGCATTTGTCTGTAGATGACATTACATTTTATGTCTATGATTTAATCAAACAAAGCAGGCCAGGTATGGCAGGAACCAAGGTGACGTTTAAAGCATATCCTGTTGACCAAATGTTATGTGTAGTTAAACACATAAGCCAATATATTGAGTTAACAAGGAGCCTCAGAGGTTCTGAGACAGGACTGCTCATTAGCCACAAAAAAGCCATATAAAAGAGTGTCAGTACAAAATATTTCTAGATCGTTGAAACAGGTTCTCAATTATCCTGGAGTCGACACTCATGTATTTAAATCTCACTCCACCAGGGCGGCATCAACATCCGCGGTGAAGGCTCAGGACGTGCCGCTACATCAAATCCTCGCGGCCGCAGGATGGTCTAGCGAATCAACGTTTTCTCAACTCTATGACAAACCTGTACAGACAGTGTCACGGGTTAGGCATGCTGTTTTGGGTTCCACTTAATTCATTTGCTTTGTTTTATATCATTCTTGTAATTTCCCCCTGGGACAGAGGGGTTATTACTGTTTTTGTTATTATTACAAATAGTTATTGAATAATTCGAAGCAATGTTCAATATATTATTTACTACTGTGTCAACCGAAGCAGATTGTTGTATGGAGTGCATCTACGGAATGAAAACACAGAGCTTTGAAATCTTCACATAGTCACTCACGTGACTCCGAAGTAAAATAGTAAGATTAAATGTGAACTTACCAGTTCGAAGTTTGATCCTTATTTTATGAGGAGTTACGTTGAGGGATTACGTGCCCTCCGCTCCCACCCTCATAATCTAAGAGGATAGGTATATGGACGTGAAGGGAATGGAGGGGTATGGTCTGAGTGCAGGTAGATGGGACTAGGGGAAAACAAATGGTCGGCACGGACTGGAAGGGCCGAGAGGGCCTGTTTTTTGTGCTGTAATTGTTATATGGTTATATGGTTATAAGTTAGGTCTTTATTCTTTGGAGCGCAGAAGGTTAAGGGGGGACTTGATTGAGGTCTTTAAAATGATGAAAGGGATAGACAGAGTTGACGTGGATACGTTTTTCCCATTGAGGGTAGGGAAGATTCAAACAAGAGGGCATGACATGAGAATTAAGGGACAGAGGTTTCGGGGTAACGTGAGGAGGAACTTCTTTACTCAGAGGGTGGTGGCTGTGTGGAATGATCTTCCAGCAGAAGTGGTGGAGGCAGGATCGATTTTAACATTTAAGAGTAAAGTGGATAGGTATATGGACGTGAAGGGAATGGAGGGGTATGGTCTGAGTGCAGGTAGATGGGACTAGGGGAAAACAAATGGTCGGCACGGACTGGAAGGGCCGAGAGGGCCTGTTTCCATGCTGTAATTGTTATATGGTTATATGGTTAAGAGATCATCTGGTAGTTCTAGTCTTCTTAAAGCCTTACTATGTTACTTCAGCTATTTGTTTTCTGTGTTTTCACGCCGCTGCTTTCAAGTATGACACGCATGTGCCTGGCGGGGCTTCTTCAGAATGAGTTAGTATCCTGATTTATGAGAGGAATTTTAACAAAAACCCACCTAAACCTAGATATGCAGAAATCTGGGATCTCAGTATAGATCTCACATTGCTTTCAGCCTGAGGCTGCGGTCTGCAGAGCTTCAGCCGGCGCGGCGTCTGCAGCCCGGGATCTCACGTTGGGGACCCGGGGGAAGAAGAAGCTCCGAATGCCGGCCCACGGCCTACTTTTACCACGGGCACGGCAGGGACTTACTTACCATCTGGAGCGGGGTCCCTCGCCAGGGATCCCTGGAGAGGAGCTCAAGGCCGCCGGCCCTGCAGTCTGCAGTGCTTCTGGCCGCGGCACGAACTTTAAATCTCTGACCACCAGCCTTGCAGCCTACACCAACCACCTGAAGCCGCGGTCTCCGGTGGGGAGGCACCGATTCAGGACTTACCTGGACTTTTTACATTGTCAGCACATCTGGACGCCCGCAGCGGCGGCTGCGGAGGGTTGAGGTCCTGACCACGGGGGAAATGGAGGAGGACTGGCCAATATTTGTGCCTTCCACTACAGTGATGATGCTGTGGTGGATGTTTGTGTTAAATTTTTATTGTGTATTGTGTGTTCTTTATCATTGTACTGCTGCTGGCAAATTCATTTCACTTGCACTTTATGTGCAATGTGACGAATAAAACCGTATTGTATTGTAACCTCTCTCTGTAGCTAATATTCCTTAATCCAGGCATAATTTTAGTAAACCTACTCTGCACCCTTTCCAAAGCATTCAATCCTTCCTGTAATGGGTTGACAAGAATTGCATGCAACACTAGAATACTCTCATCTTAAAACTATACCCTCTGAGGAAAACCCACACTGTAGGTCTCTCTAATTTAAAGAAATTTATTTTCCTGAAGGGGTAGCATGACAATGTTATCCTCTTCACGGTCTCCTTGAGAACACCAGACATTGGTGCTGAATGGCTGACTGTATATGAAGGATTTGATGGGGAGAGAGGGCCCTTCACTTCACTATTCCAGCAAGGCCATATCATTAGAAAGTTTTGATTCTAAGGCATTCTGCCAATTAACATTGACACTGCACTTGAGGAGTCAGCTGACAGAATCCACCATCTCCTTTCTCTGCAGGGCCTTAAATGCCTTCTGTGCAGAGTACTGTCTTATCAACGTGGTCAGTTTTGTGAGGTTTAGGTTGTAAGGCGCAGTGTAACTAAATGGAATGCCTGCAGCAATGTGTCCAGACCCATCCTTCACACCACTTGGTAAATGAAACTCAGCACATGGTGACACTTGGTGTTTGTGTACTCTGGAATATGCATGGATTAATGCACCTGCATGCTTTAGGATGAGGGCCATGTTGGATGCATTGCCTCCGTTTTAGTTTTTGATTTGTATGTTATACTGCTGCAGATATTATTTCCAGATACAATGGACAGCAATGTCTGCTGTAATACATTGTTCCCCCAATCCCATTTTCAGCTTCAGCTTTGATGCATTCAGGCCCCAGTTCTTCTGAACTATATTCCCAGCATCTTCCAAAGATACGCATATTGATAGGTTTATTGCTATTAATGTGAAGGTGTGTGGCAGAGTCAGTGACACTTCACACTGCCTCGGAAAAGCAGCCAACTAAATCAAAAACATGTCTGAACCCGGTTATCCTTCTTCTCCCTTAGCACATTCGGCAAACGGAGCGGAAGCTTGAAAGAGCACACCGCCAGACTTAGGAACTGTTCCCTCTGTTCCCATCTGTTATCAAGCTTCTGAATGCTTTTTGGAAAAGGTAGGGTATTGTTTAATTCACCTCTACCCCAATAAGGACATTGTACTTTGTGTAAGGAACTGATATACTGCAACATGCTATAATACTGAGAACTAGATTCTGCACTCTTTATCTTCCTCTTTGCTCTACCTATTGTACTTGAGGTTGAACTGATAATATCTATGAATGGTATATCCAATCTGTTTGGATAGCATTCAAAACAAAACTTTTCAGTGTACATCGGGGAAGAGTGACATCAGGCAGAGCCATTGTGGTGGGAGGCTCCATCGTCCGAGGTGCGGATAGGAGATTCTGCGGCAGCAGGCAAGACTCCAGGGTGGTGTGTTGCCTCCCTGGTGCCAGGGTCCGGGATGCCTTGCACGTCATCCTCACAGTGGAATTTGTACAGCTCTTTGTATTCTGGTGAATAAGCTTGGCTTCCAGGTTTGGGGGTCAAACTAGTGATAACGTTAATTGTTGAAACAAGGAAATAAGGATCTGCAGAGCTGGTTTGTACAATAATAGACATAGTTGTTTTACTAGTTCCTAGTGCATTGTTTCCCTCTTGAGATCACATAGCCAACAGTGGGCTTATCTGAGGTCATTTATGGCTGGCCTTTCATGATTGGTCTTTCATTGCCTTCAGCACCCCCCCACCCGCCCTCTCCCCCGCCCCCTACTTTCTGTCTGAAAAGGGACAGGGCCACACATCCTTTTTCTCTAGCGAACCTACAACAATGTTCATTGTTCTGGGCCACAGTCTATGGACATGGGTGGCACGGTATGGTGGAGGACGCCCCTCAAAATAAGGGAAGGTATCCCACGCCAGTGGGCCACATGAATGGCATGGGTGGGGGACAGATTTGTGGAATCTGAAAAAATGGATAAACTGTATGGAACAATTTGTATAGCCTCCGAAAATGTCGGATGAATTTTCCGCATGGTTCATTTATTGGAATAAAGTCTATTTTGAAATATTAAAAAAAAAAAAAAAATGTTGCCTGACCTGTTGAGTTACTCCAGACGATGGACTGCGAACGAGTTATGCGGAGGTCAATTGGGAAAAATGTTCGTAGCATAAATAAATAATCATAAATGAGTCACGTGTCGTGTAAACATGACAATTGAGTTCCTTTCACAGCTCCCGTGGAAGGAAGCACTCCAGGCGTGCCGGCCCACTCACCTCTGTGTTCTCCATCTTTGCCCGGTTCACCTGAGCCGACAGGGGGGTCCACCTTCAACTTCAGAGCCAAACAAAAAACACAGTGCGCAGAAAGAACCGCAGATCTAGGAATGAACTGTAGATGTTGTAAAATCGAAGGTAGACAAAAATGCTGGTGAAACTCAGTGAGTGTGCGAGAGCTCTCCTAGCCGGAGCTCGGGTTGTTTCAATAGACAATAACCAATAGGTTCAGGAGCAGGCCATTTGGACCTTCGAGCCAGCACCACCATTCAATGTGATCATGGCTGACCATCCACAATCAGTACCCCGTTCCTGCCTTCTCCCCATAGCCCCTGACTCAGCTATTTTTAAGAGCCCTATCTAGCTCTTTCTTGAAAGCATCCAGAGAACCTACCTCCACCGCCCTCTGTGGCAGAGAATTCCACAGATTCACAACTCTCTGTGAGAAAAAGTGTTTCCTCGGCTCCGTTCTAAATGGCTTACTCCTTATTCTTAAACTGTTGCCCCTGGTTCTGGACTCCCCCAACATCGGGAACATGTTTCCTGCCTCTAGCGTGTCCAAGCCCTTAACAATCTTATATGTTTCAATGAGATCCCCTCTCATCCTAAACTACAGAGTGTACAAGCCCAGCTACTCCATTCTCTCAGCATATGACAATCCCACCATCCCGGGAATTAACCTTGTAAACCTACGCTGCACTCCCTCAATAGCAGGAATGTCCTTCCTCAAATTAGGGAACCAAAACTGCACACAATACTCCAGGTGTGGTATCACTAGAACTGTGTACAACTGCAGAAGGACCTCTTTGCTCCTATATTTGATTCCTCTTGTTATAAAGTCCAACATGCCATTTCTTAGCGCTAATGGCAGGTACTCGGGAAATGTGGTAACTCGTGAAGATTTTTCAACATGTTGAAAAATGTCCACATGTAAATGTAAATGTCCACACTCAGGATGTAAAAATTTGATACTTTTTAACACATAACCATATAACCATATAACCATATAACAATTACAGCACGGAAAACAGGCCCTCTCGGCCCTTCCAGTCCGTGCCGACCATTTGTTTTCCCCTAGTCCCATCTACCTGCACTCAGGCCATACCCCTCCATTCCCTTCACGTCCATATACCTATCCACTTTACTCTTAAATGTTAAAATCGATCCTGCCTCCACCACTTCTGCTGGAAGCTCATTCCACACAGCCACCACCCTCTGAGTAAAGAAGTTCCCCCTCACGTTACCCCGAAACATCTGTCCCTTAATTCTCATGTCATGCCCTCTTGTTTGAATCTTCCCTACCCTCAATGGGAAAAACGTATCCACGTCAACTCTGTCTATCCCTTTCATCATTTTAAAGACCTCAATCAAGTCCCCCCTTAACCTTCTGCGCTCCAAAGAATAAAGACCTATTCTTATAAAGACCTATAGTTATACCTTAGTAGCTTGTGAGATTACTGTAGTAGGACCAGGTGTCCTATATCACTATTGCATGTTCATGATGGAAATAAGAATACTCTGTATATTCATTACCTTTGAATTGCAGTTTTATGTAATCCTCCCATAATTTCGGAGTTCCATTTCACAATATCTATCAGACATACAGAATGATATTTTGAATAAATATCACAAAATATGCCATTGTTTCAACCACATTATGACAAAATATAGAATGTAGGTTATTTGTTATAAGAAATCCCATCCCAGAAACAACAATACTTAAAGAACATTTGTTTTACTAATTTACGAGCATGCACCATAGGTTTATCCATATCCAACAAAAATGTTGTGATAATTGCATAAAATGTATTATTGTCTAAGAATTTTTTTGTGGAATGATAATCCATCTCAGTACTCATTTAGGCAAGTCCCAAACTATAGATACTTTTCCGGCCGATCTTCATTGAACATACCATTTGACCGCTCTTTTACTCAGCTGCTGTAACGTTTCCTTCCTATCAAAATCTCTGTGTAGCATCTCTGTCCCTATCTTCCAATTCCCACTTTGAAATAAAATACAACTTTCGACAAAAATTTTGCAGCAGGATCGCTATATAAATGCAAATATATGGTATTTTATCCCCCCCCCCCACCACCACACAAGAAGCGTAACTTGAAGCGTTTGCATTTATTACTGTTCATCACTATTTATTGTAATGTACTGTATCTTAAAAAAAAAAACTGCATCAACCATGTGTGAAAATTACACTGAATCGAACGATGATTGAAAATGCGTGGGAATCGACTAATCGCGATCTTGCTGCGAAATTTTAAAGTCGAAAACTGTATTTTATTTCAAAGTGAGAATTTGAAGATAGGGACAGAGATGCTACACAGAGATTTTAAGCTCTTGAGTGAACTTGCACAGTGGGATAGGGCTTGAGGCAGCATCTATGGAGCAAAGGAAATACCTTGGTATGAAGAAGGGTTTCGACCCGAAATGTTGCATATTTCCTTCGCTCCATAGATGCTGTCTCACCTGTTTCTCCAGCATTTTTGTATACCACAAAACATCAATGATTCCTGGAATGCCGAGAGCTAGAGAGAGAGGTGGGGAATGGGAGAGAGAGAGAGAGAGCGAAAGACAGGGAGACACAACGTGGGTCAATAGGTAAATTGAATGACTAACCTGAAGACCACGAATGTCACCAAGAAGAAGTTCTCACTCATGATGGTGAGTTTTAAGAAATTCTCAATGTGTCATCAATGCATCAATCTACATTTCTCAGTAAAATGTAATTGTGTTTTGAAGAAGTGTTAATGACACTGCGTGAATTATATTCAAAGGAACGCAGCGTCATTAATACTTCATCTAAAACACAATTACACATTTACTGATGAATGTGGATCAATGCATTGATGACACATTGGATAACCACTTGTTAACTATTAGCTGTTAACACATCTGGCTGTTAATACTACAGTGGTTAACACATCGTTTGTGTCTGATGACCGCACAGCGCTTGTATTCCATGTACAAAACCATGTAAGTTTTGTCAAATGTTTTTTTTAATCTTTATTTAACAAAGCAAATTTGTATTTCCATATGAAATACGGAAAATTTACACGGGGCCCCCCTTGGGCACGGGGCCCAATTTGGAAAAATCGGTCCAATCGGCCTAGGGCCGGCCCTGGTTGTTATGAAGGCCAACATGCCATTCACTTTCTTCACTGCCTGCAGTACCTGCATGCTTACTTTCATTGACTGATGAACATGGACCCCCAGATCCCGTTGTACTTCCCCTTTCCCCAACTTGACACCATTTAGATAATAATCTTCCTTCCTGGTTTTTCTAACCTTACATTTATCCACATTAAACTGCATCTGCCATGCATCTTCCCACTCACCCAACCTGTCCAAGTCACCCTGTTTTCTCATAGCATCCTCCTCACAGTTCACACTGCCACCTAGCATTGTGTCATCTGCAATGTTGCTATTGTTACTTTGAATCTCTTCATCTAAATCATTGATGTATATTGTAAGTAGCTGCGGTCCCAGCACCAAGCCTTGCGGTGTCCCACTAGTCACTGCCTGCCATTCTGAAAGGGATCCGTTAATCCCTACTCTTGTTTCCTGTTTTTTACCCATGTCAGCACTCTACCCCCAATATCATGTGCCCTAATTTTGCACACTAATCTCCTATGTGGGGCCTTATCAAAGTCATTGACTGAGTTTGACTGCATTTCTGATCAAAAGCTGATACCGTGAATCTTGCTGTCAAAGTGAATGTTGTTGCGAAGGTAGGACATATGGAGAATGGTCACATATTATTTGCAGGCCAGATGGAAATTGGGAACTTTATTGGGGAAGAGGGTTGAGTGAATGGCCTGGATAGGGTGGATGTGGAGCAGATGTTTGCACTAGTGGGAGAGTCTAGGACCAGAGGTCATAGCCTCAGAATTGAAGGATGTTCCTTTAGGAACAAAGGACAAAGGACAAAGATCATTTATTGTCACATACACCAATTGGTGTAATGAATTTTGAGTTGCCATTTGCCGTTTGTTCCTGTAACGTCCAGTTTCAGGAACAGCTTCTTCCCTACAACCATCAGGCTATCAAACATGACAACAAATAAGCTCTGAACTACAACAGACTATTATTATTATTGCACTATATTTGTTTATTTATTGAGTATGTGTGCATGTCTATATATACACACACACTGAACTTTTCTTTCCTCCTGTTATGTACTATGTTTACACATTCTGTTGTGCTGCAGCAAGTAAGCATTTCATTGTCCTATCTGGTACATATGACAATAAAACACTCTTGACTCTTGACTAAAGACATAATTGGCATATTATACGTTATTAGTTATTATGCGCTTGTTCTGGCAACAAATAATCTTTGCGGAAATATCTCTATTTTCATGAGGCTGATAGCAAATGACTTGGAAAATATAATTTATCTGTTTTTTTCAGCAAAGGTGCATTTCAATCACATGGTGCTTAAATAGACAGGGCTCTCAAGATAAGATAAGATGCATTTATTTGTCACGTGCCAATTGGCACAGCGAAATTAAATCACCCACAGCCATACATTAAAAATAAAGAACACAACATGGAGTAGATGGGATTCAACATAAAACATCCCCCCACAGCAGGATCAAAATTTCCTACTGTGAGGGAAGACACCAAAGTCAGTCTCTTCCCCTGATGTTCCCCAATGTTCACCCGTGGTCGGGGCCTCCCCGAGCCCCCAGCAGTTGCCGCTACGGGCGGCCCGATGTTCAGGCCCGCTCCCCGGGGCGATGTAAGTCCGACGTCGGGGCTGGAGGATGTCCTCAGGGGCCTGGACCCCGAGTCGGCCCCCTCCTACCGGAGTCCGTGGCTCCCAAAGTCCACTGGCCGCGCCGGGTGGAGATGCAATGCTGGAGGCCCTCGGCAAAGGGCCCCAGGACTCCACGATGATGGTCAGCGCCGCCCGCGTTGGGAGCTCTCTAAACCAGAGCTCCACGATGTTGGAGCAGCGGCCCAATGCTCCGGAGCTCCAACGATGACCCAGATAGGCATCGCCCGCTCCGTGGTGACTCCAGCGCCGCCGCCACTGTTGCAGCTCTGGTCCGGTTCCCGGTCCCCGGCAGGAAAGGCCGCTCCGATCCAGGAGGCAGGCCGCAAAGTGGGGGGGGGGGGGGGCGAGGACGCGGAGAAATAGTCGCGTCCCCACCAGGAAGCGACTGGGAGTTAGTTTCCCCTTTACCCTGCCCTCCTCCCCAACATAGAAAAGTTAAAGATTCCCCCAAACACAAACTTTAAACTGACTAAAAATTAAAAAAAGATGGAAAGACAAACGGGCTGCAGGCAGAGGCTGCTGGCAGTCCAGCGCCCCCTAGCATATATATACGGACTGCTTTCTTCATGGCTCAACGCAGTTACCATCACTAGATGTCATGCAGTTACCATTTCTTTGACAAGCTCTGAGTGCCTGCAGCCAAAGCAGAGTTTCGACTTTGAAGGAAATTACCCGAAATCTGGGAAATTCTGGTTATCATTGGGTAATTTCAGGGAAATTAAATAATTTGGGGAAATTTCGGGAGATTTTCCGGCCCCGTAAGCCTTCCCCAACTGTGTATGAGCGACTGCTGCCCCAACTGTGTATGAGCGAGGATATCCGGCTCACTAGCAACGTGCGGGGATTTGGGGGAAAAAAAATGTAGAGGTGTGGAATTTGGAAAATGAAATTTGGGAGTATTTCGGGAAAATAAAAATTGAGGCGTGGAAGCACTGAGCCAAAGAAACACCAGTGGCCTTTTCCCATCGACCAGAAGCCAAAACCTATAAAAAAATGTCCCGGATCATCACACGGAAACATTAACTCTATTAATCTTGGACACCTCTGATTGAAAAATATGCTTCAAGATTCTTTTGGGAGCATCTCAATACTGAAAAATTATGCAGGAAATGTCTTCCTCATTTTCTTTCTCTAGCCATACAAACTATGTTACAATGTGCGTAAAGCATAGAAGATGGCTAATCAACCCAATTGTGGCCTTGTCAGCTCCTTGAAGACTCTCTCCAATTAGTCAAATCCTGGACTTTTTCCTCCATAAACAAGCAATTTATTCCTTTCAAGTTTTTATCTAGCACATATTTGAAAATCGTTATTGAATAATTTTCCATTATTCTTTCAGATTCTTTCTATGTTCCTCTAATTAATTGAAGCATGGAAAATAGTTTTCTTTATCATTATTCATGCTCTTTGTCAATTACATATTAGTTGCTGAGCCTGCAGCTCTTATTTTTTGCAGAATATCTGCTCATGATATTGAACATTTTATTAAATCTGCATCAAAATCATTTATTCTCAATTTGTTTAATCACCACATAATTTTGGGCCCACATCACTGTTCTAGTAAACCATCTCTCCATTCTCTCTAAGATGTTGCCATTCTTCCTAAAATGCTGTTCCTATCATTAACCTTCATATTTCATTTGGAGCCCAATTAATGATTTATAATTCTTTAGAATTATTTTCACACTCTAGATTTATTGATGACCAAAGATTCGATATACCTTAGCTTTCTCAATCTAACCAACAACTTAAATATAAATGATGTATATTCGCCCACATATCTCGCTGTATCTGCACCATTATTGAAACTGAGTTGAAGCTGTCTTTTGCCATTGTTGTTTGCTGCACATCTCTTCATGTTACACTGTGTTAAACTGCTGGTTATCTGCCCCTATCAATGTTCTGTCAGTATCACTCTGACAACCGTCACTATTTTTCCTCGCTGTGACATGCATTCCTGGGTTTTGTGACATTTAAAGTCCTGTGCACAAAAATCTAGTTCATTGATATATATCAAAAAGGTCAGCAATTCCATGTTCCTGTGAAACACCAGAATAGTAGTAGTGAGCATGTTGTTTGTCTCTAAGTAAAAGTCAGACATGTATAATAATCCAGTGAAAAGTGTGTGACTAAAACTAAAAGTGTTGTCACTCGCGGTAATCGCGTACACTAAACGTAGTGGGAACGTCGGAACTCTTGCGAGCAACTTAGCGACTCGTGGCGCTAACGGCAGGTACCCGTGAAACTTGGTAACTCGTGAAAAAAATCAAACATGTTTGATTTTTTTCTACGAGCCAAATTTACAGTTCAAGTTAAAAATTGAAACATTTTAAACTCGTTTATAACTTGGTGGCCCGTGCGTTTACCTTAAGTGATTCGTGAGTCTACCGTGGGAACTCTTTTAACTCAGCGGGCAGGCAGCATCTCTGGAGAGAAGGAATGGGTGACGGGATGACATTTCCAAATTTCTCCAGCCCCATGTGTTCACTTTTTTCAACTAGCATCTGCCCTTTCTTGTGTATGACATTATTTGTATTTACAGTGCCTTGTGTCTTGGCAATTCATGATTCACACACACACACAATGCTGGGGTAACTCACACACACACACACACACACACACACACACACACACACACACACACACACACACACACACACACACACACACACACACTCTGCTGGGGTAACTCACACACACACACACACAATGCTGGAGTAACTCACACACACACACACACACAATGCTGGAGTAACTCGCACACACACACACATAATGCTGGGGTGACACACACAATGCTGGGGTAATTCGCACACGCACACACACAATGCTGGAGTAACTCGAACACACGCACACACACATAATGCTGGGGTGACACACACAATACTGGGGTAACTCGCACACGCACACACACAATGCTGGGGTAACTCACACACACACACACACAATGCTGGGGTAACTCACACACACACACAATGCTGGGGTAACACACACACACACAATGCTGGGGTAACTCACACACACACACACACACACACACACACACACACACACACACACACACACACACACACACACACACACACACACACACACACACACACACACACACATACACACAATGCTGGAGTAACTCACACACACACACGAACAATGCTGGAGTAACTCTCACACACACTCAACACTTTGGTGTTCCCGTGCAGCTCTACACCAGAACAATTCTGGAGTAACTCAGCGGGACAGGCAGCATCTCCGGAGAGAAGGAATGATGATGTATCGGGTCTTCCTTAGACCACTACCCAGAGATGCTGCCTGTCCCGCTGAGTTACTCCAGCATTTCGTCTATCTTCAAACCAGAATCTGGACTTCCTTCCCACATAATAACCAATGAGATTCCCCACTAAACTTCCGTGTACTCATTGTTCCCCTCTCTCTCTTCCCCAGACCTCGGCTGCAATGTCACCGCTGGCAAATCCGTTCATTCTCATTCTACTGCACCCGCTCCTCGGTGAAGCGGCTAACTTCATTCAAAAAATTGGAATGTCACATTGGCGGCGCAGCAGTAGAGTTGCTGCCTCACAGCGCCAGAGACCCGAGTCACACATGAAAGGGATAAGACGGTATAGTGTCTGAACTACATGAACTGCACACATGAAAGGGATAAGACGGTATAGTGTCTGAAGAACCGACCCGAAACCTCACCTATTTCTTTTCACCAGAGATGCTGCCTGAGCCGCTGTGTTACTCCAGCTTTTTGTGTCTATCTTCGGTGTAAACCAGCATCTGCAGTTCCCTTCCCGCACAATATAGTATGAACGTCGGGTTTCTAATCTGATACACAATAGATAGGGCACCATCCTCGGGCCAACCTGGTGTCAGGCTGTAGGAAGCAGCTGCAGATGCTGCTTTAAACCGAAGATAGACGCAAAATGCTGGAGTTACTCAGCGGGACAGGCTGCCATCGTCCATATTCTAGTGACACTCAACACTTTGGTGTTCCCGTGCAGCTCTACACCAGAACAAAACACTGAAGAAGGGTCTCGACCCGAAATGTCACCCATTCCTTCTCTCCAGAGATGCTGCCTGTCCCGCTGAGTTATTCCAGTTGTTTCATTCTGGAGTAAAGCTGCACGGGAACACCAATGTGTTGAGTGTCACTAGAGTATGGTCGGCGGCTGCTGGATCACAAACCTTTTCCACGTGGATCCCACTGAACATATGCAGATCTTATCGTTGCACGCTTATTGCAATCCCACGTTAAACTCATTCTCACGAATGCGAGGTGTCACTGGCAATTCAAGTCTAGCCTGCCTTCCGAACATTGCACGCTACAGATACCAGAATGAGACTGATTTAGTCACTTTACCATTGCACCACAAGTCTCTGTTCATTCAGGTTTCTGTTATGTTTCATGTTGGCCGTATCGTGTTTTTTTTAATATCACTACCGTGAACTTTCCTGGAGCTTTGTATGTTTAAAATGCTTGCATTGTCAATAATTCGTACTTTTATTAACATAAAAAAGCTGATGCATATCTTGTAAGTCGAGTTAACTTAAAGGCCGCATTCCTTCTCAGCAGCAATTTAGATGAATTGTCCGGAATAGTTTCGCGAGGCTGGCTATCGGCGGTAAAGGGGAAACATGCTTCAGCGCATTACAACTTATTGGCCGAGCCACAAAAAAAGTAGGAGTTTCTCTTGTCAAAACGAACATCTGTCATAATACTATAAATCTCATTTCAGATAAATGTTTAATCTTTCATGTTGCAACAGTCGCGCCAATCGCCGATCCTCTGCAAATGTCAGTCAGCGGTTAATTGTCATTTCACTTGTTGCTTTCTCTCGTCTATTTTCTGACCGGCTTTAAAACAGGGCCAATTTATGTCCGCGGGGAATAATTAGCCCATTGAACAAAAAGCCTTCATTCACGGTTGGCTCAAGAGTAATGGGAGAGGAACTTGGTAACTCGGGAGAGGAACTTGCAACATCGCAGAAATGACTTACCTGCGGGAACTCGGTTAAACACTTGAACATAAACTTGTAATCTCGTACATAACCACGAGTGTTTTTTTTTCTTTCACTTGGGGTCACTCGTGGGTGGACAGGGCCATTAGTATGAATTAAATTAAATCATGGCAGGCATGGAAGGGCAGGTGATGGGCAGTGGTTACAGCATTTGGTATCAGATGGAGACAACTGTGATTCACAGATGCCACACTTACAGTAACTTGTCTGCGGCTTGAGGCATTTTAGCTTAAAGTTGATGGGCTGGTGTTTGTATTCTGGACACGGTAATGCATTTTGTTTCAGGTGTTATCCACGCCACTTAGATTTTCTGGGCAAAGACAGGAGGCTATAGCTACAAGAGAAGGAGGTTTGAGGATGCAAAAGGTAGCTTTGGAACAGTTTTCCTTCTTGCATTTGTTCCACGAGTACAATTTCTTTAAGCTTGTAGAAATATTAACAGAAACTACAATGAGATGACCACAATGATGGTACTGGGGGCAATTAGAGGGAGTCAAAAGCAAGGCACCATTATCTCCAACTGCTGGGATTGTACAGTAGGTGTCTGGCACCATAGCTATTTTGCTCCAAATTTACATTGACCATCAGGTAACCATTTGCACCAATCTCATGCTGATCCTACATTTATTCTCACATTCCCATTAATTCACCCAGATTCCAGCACTTGCACTAGCAGTAATTTGGAATGTCCAGTTAACCTAGCAACCCACATGTCTTTGCATGTGGGAGGAAACTGAATCAACCGAATCTGACATGAGAATTAAGGGACAGAAGTTTTGGGGTAACGTGAGGGGGAACTTCTTTACTCAGAGGGTGGTGGCTGTGTGGAATGAGCTTCCAGCAGAAGTGGTGGAGGCAGGATCGATTTTAACATTTAAGAGTAAAGTGGATAGGTATATGGACGTGAAGGGAATGGAGGGGTATGGTCTGAGTGCAGGTAGATGGGACTAGGGGAAAACAAATGGTCGGCACGGACTGGAAGGGCCGAGAGGGCCTGTTTCCGTGCTGTAATTGTTATATGGTTGTTATATGTTATATGGTTAACCGGAGAAATTCCGCTCAGTGTCTGAGAGAATGTGCAAACTCCAAACCTCCACTGGAGGTTAAGTTTAAACCATGCTATGGTTAGCCACTGGGAGAACCGGTAGGTCCTGATGGTCTGAGCACGTGTTCGATGAAAAGGTCACCAAGTCTACGTTTGGTCTCACCAATGTACGGGGGACCATATCAGAAACACTGGATGCAGTAGATGAGATAAGAGGAGGTGAACTTTATCTCATGTGGAAGGACTGCTAGTGTCCTTTTCAAGAGAGAGTTAGATTTAGCTCTTAGGGCTAAAGGAATCAAGGGATATGGGGATAAAGCAGGAATGGGGTACTAATTTTAGATGTGTAAGATGGAACTGCAGTTACTGGTTTAAACTGAAGATAGACACAAAATGTTGGAGTAACTCAGCGGGATAGGCAGCATCTCTGGAGGGAAGGAATGGGTGACGTTTCGTTTCTGAAGAAGGGTCTCGATCTGAAACATCACCCTTCCCTTCTTTTCAGAGATGTTGCCTGTCCCACTGAGTTACTCCAGCTTTTTGTGGCTTACTGATTTTAGATGATTAGCCATGATCATATTGAATGGCGGTGCTTGCTCGAAGGGCCAAATGGCCTACTCCTTCACTATTTTTCAATGTTTCCAGATTATTATTTCATGCAGAAAGACCACAGAATGCTGTAAAGAATGTTTATATTTTATTGCAAAGAGAATGGAGGATACAATGAGATGAAAGTAAGAATGCAGGTATATGAAAGTATATGAATGCAAGCACATGCATGCATATGAAAGTAAGCATGCAGGTACAGCAGGCAGTGAAGAAAGCGAATGGCATGTTGGCCTTTATAACAAGAGGAGTCGAGTATAGGAGCAAAGAGGTCCTTCTGCAGTTGTACAGAGCCCTAGTGAGACCACACCTGGAGTATTGTGTGCAGTTTTGGTACCCTAATTTGAGGAAGGGCATTCTTGCTTTTATGGGAGCGCAGCGTAGGTTTACAAGGTTAATTCCCGGGATGGCGGGACTGTCATATGTTGAGAGAATGAAGAGCTGGGCTTGTACACTCTGGAGTTTAGAAGGATGAGAAGGAATCTTATTGAAACATATAAGATTGTTAAAGGTTTGGACACGCTGGAGGCAGGAAACATGTTCCTGATGTTGGGGGAGTCCAGAACCAGGGGCCACAGTTTAAGAATAAGGGGTAAGCCATTTAGAACGAAGACGAGGAAACACTTTTTCTCACAGAGAGTTGTGAGTGTGTGGAATTCTCTGCCTCAGAGGGCGGTGGAGGCAGGTTCTCTGGATGCTATCAAGAGAGCTGGATGGGGCTCTTAAAGATAGCGGAGTCAGGGGATATGGGGAAAAGGCAGGAATGGGGTACTGATTGGGGATGATCAGCCATGATCACATTGAATGGCGGTGCTGGCTCGAAGGGCCGAATGGCCTACTCCTGCACCTATTGTCTATTGTCTATTGTCTATTGTCTATTGAGATGCAAAGAAAATACAAAGAGAATGTAGTACACTTAAGACAACAAGACAATGTGTTGGTAAGACCATCCATGGAGTACTGGATTTTGGATTTCTTATTTTAGGAGGTCTTTACTCTTGTTGGAAGAAATTCAGAAAAGATTCACTTTAGCGTGAAGGGGATGTCTTGTGAGAAAAGGTTAAGCTTTTATTCATTAATGTTGAGAGAAACATGGTGATCTTGCATAGAGTTCTAGAGGATTTGTCAAAGTAGACAGTAAGAGCATGTTTTCCCTTGTGGGAAATTACAGAACAATGGTGCTTGATTTAGGAGAAAGAGGCCATGCATTTTAGTTAGAAAATAAGTGGAATTTCTTCTCTTAGGAAAGTAGAGGAGAAGCTAAAATCATAATTTTATTGAATAGTAGATCAGGGTCAAGAGGTTATATAGCATACTCATGCTCTTTTTCCTTCTTTCTTATTTCATCCTACGAAACATTTCAAAGTCTGCAAATCAGATGTTTCTCTCTCCTATCCACTTTTGGTCCCGTGGCTAATTACATTTTCTAAACTGCTACTGCTCATTTAATCTTAATCAAAGACACAAACACATCTATACTATGCTTGTCAAAGGCCTTTTGGCAATCTTCTCCCTGTCTTTATCAAGATCCATGGTAAAACCTTATTTTAGTAAACTATTGTATGGATGTCAATGGAGCTCTGTTATTGTAAGAACATATGGGTAACATCTTCCACTAGGTCTAATAATTGGCAATTTACTGAAATTGTTCTTTCAGAAAATTAACTTACAGAAAATGAACTTAGCCAAGGGACTGAAAGTGGATAGGTGAGAGAAACGTCTGATTTGCAAACTCTGAAATGTTCAGTAGGATGAAATCAATAATCTACCCTAATCCATGTTTCGTAAATTAACTGGCTAAATAGTACTGACACAATAATAAGAATATTGAGGGATTGACCGGCAGTGCTTAGGATATTGCTGACAACAGAACTCTTTCTGCACAATAGAGGTGACTTTCCTACAACAATTATTTAAAAATTATGTTGGCTAAAAACACAAAAGTCATTGTGCTTCCAATTACACACTGGAGGCCCTATTAACAACATATATTTTACCAAGTATTTCAATGCATATTGTAAGGAGAAATTAAAATTCAGAATTGGTTGTTTCGACTGGAATATGTCTAAGTTACCAAAAGAATAGTAAAAAATACTATACCTCAATGAAATACAACAATAGAAATAAGCTTTTTAATTGGAATATTTGAACTTAGAAGGTCTATCTGTGACCACCCAGATAATCTTTAGAAACACCAACTGGTAATTCCCTGGCCATGTGGTAGTATAGGGGGCGCTGCGAGTCGGCTGCCCTGCCAGCAGCGTGTTCGTTATTTCAAACTTTTTTGTTTTTTCTAGTATGTCCAAATGTTTGTTTTAGTGTCTCTCAGTATGTCTTATGTGGGGGGTGGTGGGGGAGACAAGGGGGAAACCATTTTTCAGTCACTTCCTTGATGGAGAGGCAAATTTTTCCATGTTGCTTCTCCGCCTCACCTCTCGCGGCCTAACAGCTTGGATTGGAGCGGCCTTTCCCAGAGTCGGGCTCAGAGCTTCAGCAGCGGGCACAGCATGGACTTTTCCATCGAGGAGGGGGGGCGAACCCTTGCCGAGGGTTCCCAGAAAGGAGTGCTTCGATCGCTGACCTGGTGACTTTTGCATCACGGGGCTGTGGTCTGCGGAGCTTTTAGCGGCGGGTGTGGCATGGACTTAACATCCGGCGTCTGGGATCCATTACTGTGGATCGCCGGAGAAGAGCTCCGACTGCCGGCCTGCGGCCTACAACATCCTGAAGCCGCGGTCTCCAGTAAGAAAGTGACTGATTCGGGCACTCCAAGCCGGGTTAGGGTTAGGGTTAGGGTTAGGGTTAGGGTTAGGGTTAGGGTTAGGGTTAGGGTTAGGCCGTCACGACCGTCGGAGGTTCGATCATCCCGACAAGAGGGCCTGTACATCCGGCCTTCTGTAGCAGCGACTAAGGAGGGTTTATGGCCCCGACCATGGATGAACAAAGCAGGAGGACTGACTGAACTTTGTTGCCTTCCACCACAGTGAAGCATGCTGTGGTGGATGATTATGTTAAATTCTATTGTGTATTTTTTTTTTTCAATTGTATCGCTGCATGGCAAATACATTTCACTGTACCTTAATTAGTGCATGTGATGAATAAATTTGACTGACTTTGGCTTTGAGATTGATAAAATCAATTTGTATAACCAGAATGATTTTAAGGTAATAACATTAAAAAAAACATTTCATATGATGCTATAAAAATAAAATAGATACCAGACAACACAAGCAGATACTGTAAATTAGATCTTTTAAAACAAACATTACAGATTGTGGGTGGCACTGGCCAAGATCAATGTTTATTGTCTACTCCTAATTGTCCTTGAACAGATGGTGATGAGCTTGTCTTACTGAACTGATGCCCAAAAGCTTTTTAAGTGAAAATGGTTTTAAATATTATAAATGCAGAGAGAGATGGAGAGGTTCAGAGTAATTCTAGGGACAGCTCAGTGGCACAGTGGTAAAGTTGCTGCCTTAGAACACGTATCTTAGGAAGTTCAGCAGCAACTATCACTTGCAAAGAAGAACAATTGAAAGCATTTTATCAGGATGCATCACAGCTTGATTTGGGATCAGCTCCATCCAAGACCACAAGTTAATTGCAGAGAATTGTGGAAGTAGCCCAGACCATTACACAAACCAACTTCCCTTCCATTGACTCCATCGACATATCACGCTGCCTCGGCAAGGGCGTAATCAAGGATGGGTATCACGCTGGTCATTACCTCTTCTCCTTTCTCCCATCAGGCAAGAGGTATAGAAGTGTGAAAACGTACACCTCCAGATTTAGGTACAGTTTCTTCCCAGCCGTTATCAGGCAACTGAACCATCTTATCAACAACTAGAGAATGGTCCTGAGCTACTATCTACCACATTGCAGACCCTCGGACTATCATTTATCAGACTTTACTGGACTTTGTCTTGCACTAAACATTATTCCCTTTATCATATATATCTGTACACTATGGATGGCTCGATTGGATTCATGTATAGTCTTACCATGCAACAAAAAAGCTTTTCACTGCACTTCGATAGACGTGACAATAAACTAAACTAAACTAAACCAAACTAAACTACAGCTCCAGAGACCCAGGTTCAATCCTGATAATGGGTACTGTCTATATGGAGTTTGTCATCATATCCAGATGCTTTCCAAGGGTTTACCCCCCTGAAGGATCTTCTGGCGTCGGCCTCTATGACTGACTGTAATATCATCAGGGCATGTAATTTCAATATAATTATGGAGAGAGTCAGAACTGGACCTAGGGTGGAGATTTTTGATTGGAGAAAGGCTAACTTTGAGGGAATGCGTAAGGATTTTAAAGGAGTGAATTGGGACACTTTGTTTCATGGGAAGGATGTAGAAGAGAAATGGAGGACATTTAAAGGGGAAATTGTAAGAGTACAGAATCTTTATGTCCCTGTTAGGTTGAAAGGAAATAGTAAAAATTGGAAAGAGCCATGGTTTTCAAGGGAAATTGGACACTTGTTTCGAAAAAAGAGAGATATCTACAATAATTATAGGAGGCATGGAGTAAATGAGGTGCTAGAGGAGTATAAAGAATGTAAAAAGAATCTTAAGAAAGAAATTAGGAAGGCTAAAAGAAGATATGAGGTTGCTTTGGCAAGAAAGGTGAAAGTAAACCCAAAGGGTTTCTACAGCTATATTAATAGCAAAAGGATAACGAGGGATAAAATTGGACCATTAGAGAACCAGAATGGACAGCTATCTGCAGAGCCAAAAGAGATGGGGGAGATATTGAACAATTTCTTTTCTTCGATATTCACCAAGGAGAAGGATATTGAACTCTGTGAGTTAAGGGGAAAAAGTAGAGTAGCTATGGAAACTATGAGATTCAAAGAGGAGGAAGTACTGACACTTTTGAAAAATATAAAAGTGGATAAGTCTCCAGGTCCTGACAGGATATTCCCTAGGACATTGAGGGAAGTTAGTGTAGAAATAGCAGGAGCTATGACAGAAATATTTCAAATGTCATTAGAAACGGGAATAGTGCCGGAGGATTGGTGTACTGCGCATGTTGTTCCATTGTTTAAAAAGGGTTCAAAGAATAAACCTAGCAATTATAGAACTATTAGTTTGACGTCAGTGGTGGGCAAATTAATGGAAAGGATACTTAGAGATAATATATATAAGCATCTGGATAAACAGGGTCTGATCAGGAACAGTCAACATGGATTTGTGCCTGGAAGGTCATGTTTGACAAACCTTCTTGAATTTTTTGAAGCGGTAATTAGGGAAATTGATGAGGGTAAAGCAGTGGATGTTGTCTATATGGATTTCAGTAAGGCCTTTGATAAGGTTCCCCATGGAAGGTTGGTTAAGAAGGTTCAATCTTTGGGTGTTAATGGCGGAGTAGCAAGATGGATTCAACAGTGGCTGAATGGGAGATGTCAGAGAGTAATGGTGGATGGCTGTTTGTCAGGTTGGAAGCCGGTGACCAGTGGGGTGCCTCAGGGATCTGCGTTGGGTCCACTGTTGTTTGTCATGTACATCAATGATCTGGATGATGGGGTGGAAAATTGGATAAGTAAGTATGCAGATGATACTAAGATAGGTGGTGTTGTGGATAATGAAGTAGATTTTCAAAGTCTACAGAGAGATTTGGGCCATTTGGAAAAGTGGGCTGAAAGATGGCAGATGGAGTTTAATGCTGTTAAGTGTGAAGTGCTACATCTTGGCAGGACAAATCAAAATAGGAAGTACATGGTAAATGGTAGGGAATTGAGGAATGCTGTGGAACAGAGGGATCTAGGAATAACTGTGCATAGTTCCCTGAAGGTGGAATCGTATGTAGATAGGGTGGTAAAGAAGCCTTTGGTGTGCTGACCTTTATAAATCAGAGCATTGAATATATGAGTAGGGAAGTAATGTTAAAATTGTACAAGGCATTGGTAAGACCAATTCTGGAGTATGGTGTACAATTTTGGTCGCCTAGTTATAGGAAGGATGTCAACAAAATAGAGAGAGTACAGAGGAGATTTACTAGAATGTTGCCAGGGTTCCAGCAACTATGTTACAGAGAAAGGTTGAACAAGTTAGGTCTTTATTCTTTGGAGCGCAGAAGGTTAAGGGGGGACTTGATTGAGGTCTTTTAAAATGATGAAAGGGATAGACAGAGTTGACGTGGATATGTTTTTCCCATTGAGGGTAGGGAAGATTCAAACAAGAGGGCATGACATGAGAATTAAGGGACAGAAGTTTTTGGGGTAACATGAGGGGGAACTTCTTTACTCAGAGGGTGGTGGCTGTGTGGAATGAGCTTCCAGCAGAAGTGGTGGAGGCAGGATCGATTTTAACATTTAAGAGTAAAGTGGATAGGTATATGGACGTGAAGGGAATGGAGGGGTATGGTCTGAGTGCAGGTAGATGGGACTAGGGGAAAACAAATGGTCGGCACGGACTGGAAGGGCCGAGAGGGCCTGTTTCTGTGCTGTAATTGTTATATGGTTATATGGTTATATGGTTATATGTGGGGGCTTGGGAATGCATATTAGGGTTCTCTCTATCAAAGCATACATAGAACACATTGAGCTCATCAAGGAGTGATGCTTCGCTGTCGCCTGAGCTGCCTCCTGATTTCATCTTGTTGGAGGTGATGGCATTCAAGCTGTGAACAAAAGTCTCTTATGGCCTTTATGATGGCCTTATCAAGGTCATATCTGGTCTTCTTGTATTCCTCTGTGTCGCCAGACGAATGCCCAGGATCTGGTCCTCAGAAAGCAGATCTCCTGGTTCTCCGGAATCCGGAATCTGGATTCTCCAGTCCAGAAGAAGGTACAGATGCTTGAAAGCACATACTACCAGACCCAGGAGCAGCTTCTTCTCCTCTGTTATCGGGCTCCTTGATGGTGCTTCCATAGGCTAGGGTAGTGTTCAATTCACCTGTATCCCATTGAGGACTTTGTCAATAAAACTGATGCGCTGTAATGCTGAGAACTATATTCCGTCATCTGTAACTTCCCCTTTGTTCTATCTATTCATACCTGCAATGAACTGATTGTCCATATAAGGTATATCTGACCTGGTTGGATAGCCTGCAAAACAAAGCTTTTCACTGTACCTTGGTACATGAGACAATAATAAACCTACACTTAAACCTGCAAATGCATTTCACCATGTAGTATTAGAAGTGACCACCGCACAGTTTTTGTGGAGCTGAAGTCTCATCATCACATTACCATCTTTCACCATATTTTATTGGGCCACATACATGTTAAATGTAATAGACACTGAACAGAGCTGGCAGCTCAAAGCTGGGTATCCTGGGATGCTCTGGATCATCAGCAGCAGAGCAGAAATGTACACAATCTGTAATCTCACAGCCCTGCATGCCATACTCTCCTTTTGTTCTTTCTATTGCTCTGTGCAGCTGAAGCAGCCTTTCATTTGCATCAGTCTTCAAAATTCAATGTTTCCCTCAACACCTTTATTGGATGTTTACAAAACTGGAAGAGTGAAACTTTTGAAGGAAACTAATCAAGCTGAATCTCAGAATGGGGATATGATGAAATGAATGGAGGTATTGATTTGGTGAGAAGTGCGGGTTCTTACCTGGAGCAATTATTACTATTAGCTTCTGTTAACAATAGCGGAGGATTGTGTTACTTAACTACTGTTAACTAAAACAAGTAAATTCCAAACTGTGAGCATCTGTGTCTGATCCAGCGTCTGTAAGCATCGGAATATTGAAGACATGCATTCAGATTTAGAAATATACACCATAATACTAAATAGGTCAAAATGTAAGAATTCTAATTATTTTATATTCACATTGTATTCAATGTAATTTTTCCTTCCATTTCCTGTGTAACTAGATTCAAATATTCAGAAATTGGATAGGAGAAAATGAATTTGAATCCAATTATTCAATATTACTATTGCATAGCATTTGATTTCAGACAGGTTTAGGATTTTTCCTGGAAAATTAGACAGGGTGTGATTTATCTAAACAACTTTGTTTATTTCCTGTCACATTTTGCATAGGTAGTGTTATCGGTGCGCACGGTGCATTTTATTTGCTTATTAGCTAACACTGCGTTGAAAATTTGAGATTTATGACCTGTTTTATTAGCTCACAGTTCAACAATGAGTACATCGCTTTGAAAGCAGTGAAGCCTGTGTGATTTAAAGGGACTTTGTTGGGACATTTATCATAAATGAACTAGGCACTGTTTCAAATTATTTTTTATTTTAATAACATTGTTAGCCACCCTTAGTGCAAGGTGGAATTGCAGGCTCACTCCCTATCAAATCATAACCCCCTTCCTCATTCCTCAATCTACTCAGCTGAACCCAGCACTCAAACCTAGCCTACATTTGGATGTGCCCTTAAAACCCCCTTCAATGTAGGGCCCAGTTTCCTTTCTATGCCAACAGTTTCATCCCCTCACTGCCCCCCCCTGCCCCTCCCCCGCCCCTCACCCTCCATCCCTTTCCAATACATAACTTGATAGTATAGTCTCCTTCACTTTCCCTCAGCAAGAATATTCCAAATTTATCATTTGCTTTGGTAGCTTCTCAAGATTGAGAATTTCTGCTTATTGGAATACTGTGCCAATTAGGGCGGCAGTGTGGCGCAGCTGATAGAGCTGCTGCCTCACAGCACCATGGGTCTGTGTTTGATCCTGGCCTTGGGGACTGCCGGGTGGAGTTTGCATGCTCTCCCTGTGGCCCCGTGGGTTTCCTTCAGGTGCTCAGGTTTCCTCACACATCTCAAAGACTTGCAGATTTGTAACCTCATGAACAGGATGAAATAAAATCAGGATTTCCATCTGCAATCAAAAGCACCAATGACACAATTCACAATAGCATACACATGATCTCCATGTACATCAAAGATGTATTTCCAAAGGAACGTTTATATCCCTGCTAGTCAGACTGTATGCTGAATACAAAAAGGCTCCAACTTGTTTAATATATGTTGTAACACCCAATAAATCCAAACCTTTCACTCATGCCAATTTTGCATTTTAGATTCAGATTTAATTATCCAGAATGAGATCTATTGGTTGTTATTAACATAATTGTCTGATAAATATAGAAAATGATAAATAGACAACAAGATTGATCAATCAACTTAACTATCCATCTATCAGCATTTATTTACACAAAATTGATTCCTTGTCCTGATATAGGTTTCCAGAAGCCTATAAATTATGTTCAATAATGTATTTGCAGAGGTTTGGACATTTTAAACAAGAATCATAATTTTAACAATGTTAATGAAGGAATAAAATAATCAACAAAAAAAATGTGCAACATCTTATAAAAAAAAACTGACTTTTCAGTTTAAACTCATTTCTCTATGAGAATATCAGCATTTGCGATCCAGGTTTAGGTGACCTTAAACTGAGGAAGGGTACCAAGGGTCAATCATATTTGTTGGCCTGGAGTCACATCCTTGCCAGACTCAGTAAGGACAATAAATTTAGTTCCCTGAGATATAAGCGAACGGCAATCCCATAATTTCATGTTACCCATTCAGAGACTTTATTTTAATTCTACACTTAATTAATCACTTAAATTTGAACCCCAGCTGCCACCAAGGTATTTAAAAAAAGTATCTCTAGGTCAATTGTCCAGAATTGGGGCAGCGCGGTTACTCAGCGGTAGAGCTGCTGCCTTACAGTGCCAGAGACCCAGGTTTGATCCAGACTATGTGCGTTGTCTGTACGGAGTTAGTACGTTCTCCCCGTGACCACATGGGTTTTCTCTGGGTTCTCCGATTTCCTCGAAATTGAAAGATGTGCAGGGTTGTAGGTTAATTGGCTTCTGTAAAATTGTCCCTAGTGTGTAGGATAGAACTAGTGTATGGGTGGTCGATGATCAGCGCGGAGCCGATGGGCCGTAGTGTTTGTTTCTGCGCTGTATATCTAAGAAAAACTTTAAAACTTCTGATTGCTATTCAAGTCACTTAACGACTACTCTCTGATACCCTCACTATGCCACAACCCATACTGTCTCAGTCTGGTGTGTTAAAGCTCGCTCTATGATTTATAAGTGTTCACCACAAGCCTCTGCATGTTTGTATGAGGTAGCTCTTTATCATAGCCCAGAGATGCACCTGCCTGTCAATAGCGTATTATCAAATAAACATGATCCCATTTGTTGTATGGTATGAAGCATATCACAGACAGATTAACAAAACTCTCAGATCATTCTTCTTGATTTATACAAGAACATATAACAACCATATAACCATATGACAAATACAGCACGGAAACAGGCCCTCTCGGCCCTTCCAGTCCGTGCCGACCATTTGTTTTCCCCTAGTCCCTACTACCTGCACTCAGACCATACCCCTCCATTCCCTTCACGTCCATATACCTATCCACTTTACTCTTAAATGTTAAAATCGATCCTGCCTCCACCACTTCTGCTGGAATCTCATTCCACACAGCCACCACCCTCTGAGTAAAGAAGTTCCCCCTCACGTTACCCCGAAACTTCTGTCCCTTAATTCTCATGTCATGCCCTCTTGTTTGAATCTTCCCTACCCTCAATGGGAAAAACGTATCCACGTTAACTCTGTCTATCCCTTTCATCATTTTAAAGACCTCAATCAAGTCCCCCCTTAACCTTCTGCGCTCCAAAGAATAAAGACCTAACTTGTTCAACCTTTCTCTGTAACATAGTTGCTGGAACCCTGGCAACATTCTAGTAAATCTCCTCTGTACTCTCTCTATTTTGTTGACATCCTTCCTATAACTAGGCGACCAAAATTGTACACCATGTGAACTAACTCCAAATTGCAAACGTTAATTATAATTGTAGAACAGGATGGTGTGGAGCAGTGCCTTATTCTGGGCTTACTTGCAGCTCATGATCTGCTCCACTCTGTGGAACAGCCACAATAGTGAGGGCCTGGAGATTGTTGGGAGCCACATGACCACAACATGCAACCAAGGGGCTGGACTAGAGGTAACCACAAGAAGCTGTCTAGGTTCAACGTGATTGATCCAATGAGTTGGTGATGATCGTAGTCCAGGCCTGAAATCAGCTCGAGGTGCCATTCGTATCAGTTGTACCTCTCTGTACAAATGTCGCAGTGAATTGTGCTATTTAGTCAGGCTCAGGAATTGAGGAGTCTGCAGCAGTTTGCTGATGTTGAGCTTTGAACCACAGTAGTGCATAGAATCACAGAGCCATACAACAGAGAAACAGGCCCCTCAACACAACTTGTTCAAGCCGACCAAAATGTCCCATCCAAGTTAGACCGAATTACCTGCTTTTTACCGATATCTCTCAAAACTTGCCTGGTCAATGTACCTCTTTTACAATGGCTTTTAAAGTGCCTTTTAAATTATGTTATGTTACCTGCCTCAAGTAGCCCCTTTGACAGCTCCAATTACCCATCAACCCCAAGTGAAAAAGTCCCCACTCAGGTTCCTACTAAATCTTACCCCTTTCACCTTAAACCCATGTCGTCTAGCTCTTGATTCCCTGGGTATGAGTCTCCATGCATTCTTCTCATCAATTTCCCTCATTATTTTATACATCTCTATAAGATCAGCCATCAGCTTCCTATCAAATCCCAGCCTGCCTAAACCTCAATAGCTCAGGCCCTTGAGTCGTGGTAACATCCTCAAAAATCTACTACACACACTACTGCGTAATGACATCCTTCCGATAGCAAAGTGACCAAAACACAGGGGCGGAAAACACGGGGGGGCCAGAGGGGACACGTCCCCCCCATGTTTTGAGAGGTGGGAGACATCCCCCCCCCCCAAGTTTTTGTAATCCGGACTTTAAAATCTCCGCTTGCCGCGAGACAGTGGAGGTGGGACTGCTGATCGAGGGCGCTGATTGGACGAGAGAGACGTCAGTCAGCAGGTAATGGGGGCGGGAGATGATGATTCGGCGCGATGATTGGAGGAGGGAGACGTGGCATGGACCTGCGCCTCATCCACAGTCAGTCTGAAGAAGGGTCTCGACCCGAAACGTCGCCTATCTCCTTCGCTCCTTAGATGCTGCTGCACCTGCTGAGTTTCTCCAGCTTTTTGTGTACCCTCGATTCTCCAGCATCTGCAGTTCCTTCTTTAACACAGGATCGATCCCAGCCGGGTCGCCTGCACTGTCCCGCCACCACGGGTGGCCAGAGCCTTTGGTTGGGAGTCAGACGCGAGCTGTACCCCCAGGTCCACAGCCAGCGCTAAACCCAGCTCACTATGCCTGTCCCGCTAAGTGAACCTGTCTGGGCTTGCGGGAAATATGGGCAGCGCGGAGAAGCAGCACTAGTGTCCCGTCAGTCCAGTCGGGGCTGTAATTAACTCGGCGAGACAGGCAGAGTTGAGCTGCATTTAGCGCTGGATTGAGCCTCCGAAGCTTCACGCATGTGTGGGTGAGTGTGCGCATGCGCGCGCGGCTGCCAAAAAATTGTGTCCCCCGTCCCCTCCATGTTTTGATGGCGAGTTCCGCTCTTCCAAAACTGAACACAATACTCCAAATGTGGCCTCACCAACATGTTATGCAACTTTAACATAATGTAGCAACGTCTGGTGCCAATTGTCTAATTGATGAAGGCCAAACAAAAGCCATCATTCCCATTGTATCTACTTGTGACACCACTGTCAGGGAACTATGTACCAGTACTCCTAGATCCCTCGGCTCTACAACACTCCCCAGAGCCCTGTCGTTCGCTATGAAGGTCCTGTCCTGGTTTGATTTCCTATAATGCTACACCTCACATATCTGCATTAAATTCCATTAGCCATCTCGTCAGCCCACTTCCCCAGCTGATCAAGAACTGTAATTTTTGATAGCCATCTGCACTCTCTACCACCTACTTTAGTGTGATCTGCAAACTTACTAATCATGCCGGTACAGATAACGCCTTACAACGCCAGGGACCCAGGTTCGATCCTGACGATGAGCGCTGTCTGTACGGAGTTTGTACATTCTCCCCATGACCTGCATGGCTTTTCTCCAAGATCTTTGGTTTCCTCCCACACTCCAAGGACGTACAGCTTTGAAGGTTAATTGGCTTGGTATAAATGTAAATTGGCACTAGTGTGTGTGGAATAGTGTTAATGTGCGGGGATCGGTAGTCGGCGCGGACCCGGTGGGCTGAAGGGCCTGGTTCTGCACTGCATCTCTAAGACTAAAACTAAAATTCAATCTAAAACTAAATGCCCTGGATTCTCATCCACATCATTAGTCTAAACCACAAATAAAAATGGGTCCAGTACCAAGCCCTGAAGAACATCACTAGTCACAGGTCTCCAGTTTGAAGTACAACCTTCCACTACCACCCTCTGCTTCCTTACATGAAGCCAATTCTGTATCCAGTCAGCTAGCTCTCCCTGGATCCCATGCAATTCAATGTTCCCACCTTGCATGTTGAACATAACCAATTTTATGCATTTAAAAAATCAAATTTCATTAGCAAGAGCAAGAAGTAGGATTAAGTGATGAGCAATTTCAGCAAATCTTCTCATAACAAATTAATGTACTGAAGTTTAATGTTCTACCTGAGCTTTACTCTCACTGGTGTTGTTAATGTTTAGAACATAGGCTCAAATTGTCTTCATAATGAGGTTAATGGATGGTAAAATAACATAGCTAAATAATGAAATTACTGCAGTGGATTCATGTTTTAATCTATTAGTGTATCAATTTACAGCAAGAACTGCTCTAACAAATCATGTTTCCATTCACATAAATGGAAGCACAAATAAAATAATTTGAATTTGTGGTGAACCTCTGATGCTGAAGAATGGATATGTTAGTAAAACCATTTAGTTTTGTTTAGTTTAGTTTAGAGATACAGCGTGGAAACAGGCCCTTCGACACATCGAGTCCGCACCGACTAGTGATGCTTGCACATTAACACTATTCTGCACACATTAGGGACAATTTACATTTATTCCAAGCCAATTAGCCTACAAACCTGTATCTCTTTGGAGTATGGGAGGAACCCGAAGCTCTCAGAAAAAACCAACGCAGGTCACGAGGAGAATGTACAAACTCTGTTCAAACAGCACCCGCAGTCGGGTTCGAACCCGAGTCTCCCGCGCTGCATGCACTGTAAGGCAGCAACTCTACCGCTGCGCCACTGTGCCACCCAAAGGTCAAAGAAAGAAAGACTATAAGGGCTGACCAAAGGGCCTGGCCAAAGGATGGCTTGAAAAGGATTGCCAAGTAAGAAGAAGGATATGGAAATGGAGCAGTTTATAGACAGAATTCCACAGACAGGGCTTGGCAGCTGTATGTGCAGCTGGCAATTCCACATTCTAGTATGACTTAAAACAGGGGTCGGCAACCTTGTTCTGCATAGGGGCCGGGACGCATGTCTGTGAGTGGACGGCGGGCCACATCTATCACGTGCTCTCATGGATCCCGCCCCCTTCCCATCCCGGATGGCAGGCACCAAATCACATGTCACATAGATCCCGCCCCTTCGAGGATGCCACCCGAAGCACTGGCTAAAGATCATAGAGCGCTGCAAGATACTCCACTATACAGTATATGCACTATGCAAAATATGCAGTATCAGCAATGCCAACATTTGCATAGGTTTGTAACTGAAGGTGCTGGGTACAAAGGCAAGGAGGTTGTGTTGAACTTCGTTAAAACATTGGTTTCATTAAGGCTGGGATATTGGGCGCTGCACTGTACAGCATGAAAGCACGGCAGAGAGCGCAGACAAGATTTACTAGAACAGTGTAGAAAGGAATTGCAGATGCTGGTTTACATCGAAGGTAGATGCAAATTGCTGGAGTAACTCAGCGCGACAGGCAGCATCTATGGAGAGAAGGAATGGGTAACGTTTCGGATCGAGCCGCATCTTCGGCTGCCTGCCTCGCTGGTTACTCCAGCAATTTGTGTCTATTTCTTAGAGCAGCCCTGCGACCTGGAATTTTGGTTGCAATGCTGGAGAATGCCTTTTAGGAGGAGCGAAGGCTGAGTGGAGATTTGGTTCAAAATCAGAGTGGGCATAGGGATTAAGGTCAAATGAGTTGCACCGGAGTTTGGGCTGTTTGATCTAATGTTTTGATTTAATTGTACAGTATTTTCCTTTTCACTGTCTGGTACAATTTATGTATAAATGATGTTTTGGTAATGGCCCTGTCTCACTGTGCGAGTTGACCCGCGAGGTACCCCGAGTGACAGACTCGTGGCTGTGCACGAGACTGCAAGTTTATGATCAAGTGTGTAATACGAGTTCCCACGGGTATGTCATTGCTGCGATGTTCCTAGTTCCTCTCCCGAGTTAGCAAGTTCCTCTCCCGTTACTCTTGAGCCAACCGTGAATGAAGGTATGTTTTAATAAAGCAACAATGTTAAAATACATCTCCATCCTGTGGTTTTGAGTTATTTCAGCGCGGATGGGAAAATGCGCATCCTCCAGTAACCAAGCATTTCTTGTTGTTTTATGTTTTTAAATACTTTTTTGCAATGGATCTCTATTTTAAATAATTTTAAAAAAGGAAGCACCCGGGTGACTGACATTGAGCGGCCGCCAGACCCGACAGCAGACACGCACACAAACACACACACACACACACACACACACACACACACACACACACACACACACACACACACACACACAGAGATACACACAGACAGCAGCTGGCCACCACTTCAGAGGAATGAAGCAGCTCGGGTGACTTTGAGCGGCTCAGCAGACACACACACAGATACACACAGATAGACAGAGAGGGAGAGAGAGAGAACCACACACACACACACACACACACACACACTGCAGGACAGACACACACACACACACACACACACAGAAGACAGATAAGAGAGATACACACACACACACACACACACACACACACACACACATGGGATAGAGACACACACACACACACACACACACACACACACACAGATAGACAGAGAGGGAGAGAGAGAGAGACACCACACACACACACACACACACACACACACACACACACACACAGATACACACAGACAGCAGCTGGCCACCACTTCAGAGGAATTAAGCAGCTCGGGTGACTTTGAGCGGCCACCGGGACCCGACATCAGACACACACACAGATACAAACAGATAGACAGAGAGGGAGAGAGAGAGACACACACACACACAACTCAGCGGACCAGGCAGCATCTCTGGAGAGAAGGAATAGAGTCGAGACCCTTCTTCAGACTTACCCGAAATGCCACCCATCCCATCTCTCCAGAGATGCAGCCTGTCCCTCGGAGTTACTCCAGCATTGTGTGTGTCTATCTCCGGTGTGAACCAGCATCTGCAGTTCCTTCCCAATCCCACACTCTCGGCCCCGGGGGGGTGGATGGAGCATCACACGTGGACACATCCCACCCACCACCCCAGACTTGCCCCTTCGGCAGGTCTTTAAGCCATTCATTGAGACAGAGTGAAGCCACGGGGCAGGCGCCTCAGTAATAAAGGACAAGTGGCAGAAAGGCCGAAGATAGACACAAAATGCTGGAGTAACTCGGCGGGACAGGCTGCATCTCTGGAGCGAAGGAATGGGTGGCATTTCGGGTAAGTCTGAAGAAGGGTCTCGACTCTATTCCTTCTCTCCAGAGATGCTGCCTGGTCCGCTGAGTTACTCCAGCACTTTGTGTCTATCTTTGGTTCAGTCTTTACTCGAGCAAAAGAACAGATTATTAAAGTTCCCACGGTAGACTCACGAGACACTAAGATAAACGCACGGGGCCACTACGTTATTACAACGAGTTTAAAATGTTTCCATTTTTAACTTGAACAGTTAATTTGACTCGTGGAAAAAATCAAACATGTTTGATTTTTTTCACGAGTTAACAAGTTTCCCGAGTACCTGCCGTTAGCGCCACGAGTCGATAAGTTGCTCGTGCGAGTTCCGACGTTCCCGCTACGTGATCACCACGAGTGAAAACTCGGGGTCACTCGTGGGCCAACTCGCACAGTGAGACAGGGGTTTAAGTATCTGAACTTAAACAGGTTACGGGAGATACATAAATAATGGCAGTAAATTGACTGCTCTTACAGAAAGCATATGGACAGCAGACACTCCACCTCTCCCATCCCACCAGCAGTCCAAGCCCGTGTGCGGACGTGGCGCAGAAGGACTAGAAGCTGAAGCAAATCACTTTTTAAATCGCTTTTAAAACATGGGGGGGCGGGACACACAAATTCCCTGGCGGGCCGATGAGAAGTGTGCATGACAATGAACAATTTTATCTCCTCCCATTCCCCCCCCCCCCCCTGACAACAAGAAGCATATTTTATTTATTGTTTAAACACAGTAGTACCGTCTGGTTGCCTGCGTAACGCACACAAGCTCCCACGCTCAAAACACCAGATAATCTGTAATCTGTTTTAACCGAAGATGGACACAAAAAGCTGGAGTAACTCTGCAAAACAGGCAGCATCTCTGGAGAGAAGGAATTGGTGGCATTTCGGATCGAGACCATTCTTCAGACCTGAATGGTTTCAGCCGATGAAATGAGACAACTGTCACACCAAAGATGGAATCAAAATGCTTGAGTGACTCAGTGGGACAGGCAGCATATCTGGAGAGAAGAAATGGGTGGCGTTTTGGGTCGAGACCCTTCCGACTCAGTTGTATGGTCTGAAGAATGTTCTCAACCCGAAACGCCACCCATTGGTTACATGTGCTGTGTCGTACGAAATATTAGATTTTGAACAGAACAATTCCCACTTCTTAATATAGGAAATGTACTGTTTTTTCGTACTGTCTCTCCAGGCCGCAGCGAGTACATCCACCGTGCGATCAGATAGTCCGAGCCCCCGGAAAGCTCTTCTCAGACTCTACAAACCAAGAAATTGATTTGGTCATGGAGTGGATGTTTCTCCCCAGTTACAGGGTTGACTAGCAGATTACTGCCTTTGGTAATGGCCATGAAAGGTTGTGTGATCATTCCCAGTATGATTGGGAATCATGGCTGTGTAGGCCACTCAGGCACTACCAGAATGCCTGAGACAGGGTCTTGCTTGATCTTCAGCAAGCAACGAGTGCCGAGGCAGAATGGGGGGAATGCATAAAATAACATTCCTCCCTAATGTAGCGAGAATGCATCCACCGCCACTGCCCCTGGGTCTGGTTCCCATGCAATGTACTTTGGTAACTGGTGATTCAGTCTGGATGCAAACAAATCGATATCCGGTGTTCCATACCGATCGATAATATCATTAAATACATCATGATTCAACATCCATTCTGTGTTGTCATTGAATTTCTATGACCTGGTGTCCACCACCAATTTGAGCCCACATGGCAGGTAGATAGCTGAAATCCAAATATTTCTTGCAATGCACCAGTGCCAAATGAGGTTAGCCAATTTATCACAGGATACAGACTTGATTCAACCCGTGTAATTAATGTAAGCCACCGATGTGGTGTTGTCAATTTGAAGTCAAACATGCAGATGATGCATGTTCCCGCAATAAGCCTTTAACCCGTAGAGTGCTCCCAGCAACTTTAGGTAGTTAATACGATATAAATGGAAAATCGATGACTCAAGCGCATTCCATCTGCCAACATAGCTAGAGATGGTATCAGTAGCTCCCCATCCCAGAGCACTAAAATCAGTTGGTAAATGCATAGGTCGATTGAAATGACCTGCATGGAAATTGAGTGCCTGATGCTTTGCACGTTGTAGATTTTGATAATGCAAAGGCCCAAACATTGCAGCTGGAAAAGCAGCCACTAATTTGCCAATTATACTGGCTACTTGTCGAATAGAAGGTCGCTGTTTTATAATGAAATAATTACAAGCTTCTATTAATTCCAATCTCTTGCCCAAAGGCAGAGTCACAGACATGTGATTTCACTTAATAGTAAATCCCAAGTAATCAATCACCCTAGATGGTGTCAACTTGGATTTAATTGGATGGATGAGAAACCCCAATCTCTCAAACAAGAGTCTGGTGGCTGAAATAGCTAAGTTAGCTATTTTTAGAGTTGTGCCTATGATCAGAATATCATCCAAATAAGCCATCACAATGTGACCTTGAGCTCGCAATAACGCAAGAGCTTTAACAATTTTGTAAATAATCTGGGGGCTGAGGTTAACCCATTAGGCAATGCTTTAAACTGCCATAGTTGCCCCATCCAGCTAAACTTTAAATATCTCCGGTGATCCCTATGAATGGGCACCGAATGGCATGCATCTTTGAGATCTATGCATGCCATATAACATCCTTTGGAAACCAGTGGTTTGGCAGTAACAAAGTTTTCCATTTTGAAATGTCTATACTGCACAAAGGAGTTATGTCGAGTCAAGTCAAGGATGATTCGGCATCCTCCATCCTTTTTTGGTCTAGTAAAAATATTGGATACAAATTGTTGAGGTTCATGTCTCAAGGACAAAGGACAAAAGGACAAAGGACATTTATTGTCACATACACCAGTTGGCGTAGTGAAATTTGTCTTGCCATGCAGCACACAGATAAAGATGAGACACAACACTAAAGAATTAACAATGAACATAAAAACATCCCCCCACAATGGTTCCCACTGTGGGGGAAGGCACAAAGTCCAGTCCATCCCCATGTACACCCATAGTCGGGCTCCGCCGTTGCCGCTATGGCGGCCCGATGTTCCAGGCCGTTCTCGCCGGGTGATGGTGCTCCGGCGTTGGTAGACCCTCACAGCGGCTTGGGACACCTGGAACGGCCGCTTCCTTATTGGAGTCCGTGGTTTCCGAAGCCGACAAGGCTGCGCTAGATGGAGTTCCACCAATGGTGATCTCGCCGAGAGATCCCAGGCTCACGATGTTAAACTCGACTCGACTTCTCAATTACCCCTTTTGCAAAGAACAACGGAATTTCAGCTTGTACATCCAAACCCTCCTGTTGTGAATGAATAAAGGACTGACGTGGTGTATGCTGTGAGGGTGGGAACGAATTAGAAAGAAATTCAATTTGGAACCCTTGTACACTGTGCAGTATAAACAAATCTGATGTTATCCAACGCTATTCATTCAAAAACCAGTGTAATCTCCCGCCAACTTGTGAGTGATCCACACACCGTATGTTACAGAAAGAACCAGACCCACCTACCTCCATGGTTACTGGTTGATTTGTGTTTATTTCCGTCCCCGTGGTTTGGGGGGTAGAGCTGCTGGAGTGCGCGAACTGCACATCTTCGCTGTGGGCCGGCCTGGGCCATGCCCTAAAAAAGACCTTTGCCCAAAACGTTCGGCCTTCATGCTGCTACCAGCTTCAGGGAACCTCTTGCTGCTGGTAGAGGCGTAGGGGTGTTGCTGCCGGAAAGACGAAGCTTTGCTTGTTGGTGGAGCTCGAATTAGCCCCACGGCTTTTGCCTCGTCGTCTAATTCTTTGACCTGCATCGGCAGATCTTCACCAAACAGGTAATTTGGCGGCTGCACATTACTGGCCCTGCATAAACCCGCTAACTTCGGATTCAGGGCCGGGCGGATGGCATTTTTGCGGTACCAATTTATCTCAAAGTGTGCATTGCATAACAATGCCAGCGCATCTTGTTGTCCAACCGACAGAGGACTTCCACCCGCCGTCCTGGTGAAGGCCGTGATGCCTGAACCCAACAGAATTCTCTGGCGTTTTACCTCCTGGTTTCTGATGCCTCTACGATATAATTCCTTATGGAGCTGTTTACAGCCGGTACTTTTAGCGACACACAGTTGACAGGCGTGTGGTACCTCATGGCCGTATCCACCATTGTTTGCTCTTGAAGCTGGTGTGAAGCAGGTAATTTATACTGGCCGCCAATTCCTCGTCAAGCAGCTCCCCAATTTGCTGTGGTATCGCAAATTTCGATGCTAATGCGGGTAATTCTGCTTGCCGTAGCCCGTGCATCAGTGTATGCTCCTCAGGCATACCGCCGAACTCAGAGCCAGCCCAAAACTGACTCTGGATGCTCCCCTCCTCAGAGAGGGAGACATCATGCAGTCCTGAACCAGGTACTGCCGCGGGCTCACAAGGAGACCCGCTCTGATATGACTCCATGTCATGGAGTATATCTCATAGAAACATGGAAACATAGAAAATAGGTGCAGGAGTAGGCCATTCAGCCCTTCGAGCCTGCACCGAAAGAATGTCTTTCCTCCAATTAGGAGATCAAAACTGTGCGCAATACTCCAGGTGTGGCCTCACCAAGATCCTGTACAACTGGTGGAGCATCCTCTCCATGAGGTGCTCCATCCGGGACAGACGTCCGAAGACGTTGTCCATTGTAGGAGGTGCACCCTCCTGGCCTGACTAGTCGGAGTCAATAGGCCTCACTGACTTTTGTTTAGCTTTCCCTCTTGGGGTAGCCATGGTGCTCTCCAGAGACACCAAGTGAGAAGTCGCTGGTAAAACCATCAGCGACTTGGATAGTGAAATCGACGGCCGCCCGCTACCCGCGGTCCCGCGTTCATCTGTAGCAGGTCTCCCCACGGCTCGTCTGGACTTCACTCTCGACTTGTCCATTGGTGTTCCAACTTGTAGCAATGCTGCAAACAAGAATTATACACACGACCTCAGACTAATTTGGAAAACTTAGCTGTCGGTCTTTTTAACTTACCCGCTGGAGGAGCGACGTGCCTGCCAGCCAGTTCTGGCACCATGCGTAGGCGTATTGACGCGCATGCGGGCTGGCGGGCTTCTTCACGAAGTCACTCACGTGATTCCAAAGTAAAATAGATTCTGGGTGGACGTAGGCTGCCAGTAGTGGTGTTGGGGCCTGCAGGCAATGGTAAGATTGTGCTGTGCTGGGGTCGGTCACCAATTAGTGACAATGTAAGATGTTGCCTAATATTGTCCAACCCCCTTCCTTCCCCTCACCTATGTATGCCCAGGTGAAGCATCCCAATCAGGCTGTTATTGTTGTGAGTAGTTAGGTTGTACTGTTGGGATACTGGTCATTAGCAATAGATGAATTTAGATGAGGAGCGGTTGGATTGGCAGATCCAAGGGAGGGAGGATGGAGATAGTGACAGGATGGGAGGTGAGAACTGGAGACCAAAAAGTGCTGCAGATTATGAAATCTGAGAAGAACACAAGATGAAAGTGGATCTAAATGTGGGAGGGAGGGTGAGCAGATGGAAATAATGGGAAGAGGGGAGGAGATAGGTGATGAGCAGATGAGTAAGTGGGAGGGAAAAAAAAACTTGGTGATAGGGAGCTAACACCTCCATGGAAACCATAAATAGAAATTTCTAAAAATAAAAAAAAGCATCAATTTATTTTTTAAATAGAAACCCATATGACAAAACATAGATACACGATTGTAGCAGGCTCTGCTGTTCAGTTGAGATTTACTGCTTTGTATAAAGTGCTTTCTGTTCATCTGTTCTCCCTTTACATAGAACATATAACAATCACGGTGGCGCAGCGGTAGAGTTGCTGCCTTCCAGCGAATGCAACAGCGGAGACCCGGGTTCGATCCCGATTATGGATGCTGTCTGTATGGAGTTTGTACGTTCTCCCCGTGACCTGCATGGGTTTTCTCCGAGATCTTTGTTTTCCTCCCACATTCCAAAGACATAAGGGTTAGTAGGTTAATTGGCTTGATAATATAAAAATTAGGATACTGTTAATGTGCGGGGATCGCTGGCCGTGCTGCTTCTGTGCTCTATCTCTCAACTAAACTAAACTAAATGCATCACAACGCCCTTCGGAACTCAATGTATGTGCAGAACATGATGCCAAGACCAACACTTAGCTGCCTGTATATAATCCATATCCCTCCATTCCATGCCTATTCAAAAGTCTCTTAAATACCCCTAACATATCTGCCTCCACCACCACCCCTGGCAGTGCATTCCAGGTACTTACTATCCTCTGTTTATCTGTTTAGGCAAGTTTCCACAAAAAGGTATTTACAGAAACTATAATGGGGAACGTGTCTTTAAGAGGTGATGCCCCTCAAGGATTGTTGAACAGCAAAATGTTAGCGATTACATTCAATCTAAAATGGTAATGTCACAAACATTGCACATCTGGATTTGGCACTTGATTCTAGCATTAAATATCTTATCTTTGTTCAAAGAAGGTTTTAGACAACTCTTCTATTTCAGTGTGTTCCTAACTGGGCACGATGGGGACCTCTGTGAAAGGAGAGTATAGGTGATGACCATATGGAGTAAGTGGTTACTCCATGCTTTGGTGTGCGAGAAATGGTTGCCAACTATTGTAGAGGCACATCAGCAGCAATAAGTCCTAAGATACTCCAATGTACATAACTCAGGCCCTCCAGTCTGGTGATGTCCTTGTGAATCTTTTCTACACCCTTTCCAGCTTAGTGTCAACCTTAGAGACATTCTTCCTTTGGCTGTGTGACCAGAACTGCCCACAATACTCAAAGTCTGGTTTCACTAACTTGTACAGTGGTAACATAGCAACTCCTGTACTCATTGCCCTGACTAATGAAGTCAAGCGTGCCAAATGGCTTCTTCACCACCCTGTCTATCTGTGTCATAGGAATGAATGGATGGCAAATGTAACATTGTGAGAATGTTCTAAGAGGAACTGCAGATGCTCAAACCATGCATTAAATGCGGAACAAGCAGCATCTCTGGAGTACATGGATAGCTGATGCCTTAGGTTGGGACCCTTCTTCAGACTGTTTGTAATAGAAACATAGAAAATAGGTGCAGGAGTAGGCCATTCGGCCCTTCGAGCCTGCACCGCCATTCAATATGATCATGGCTGGTCATCCATCTCAGTATCCTGTACCTGCCTTCTCTCCATACCACCTGATCCCTTTATCCACAAGGGCCACATCTAACTCCCTCTTAAATATAGCCAACGAACTGGCCTCAACTACCTTCTGTGGCAGAGAATTCCACAGACTCACCACTCTCTGTGTGAAAAATGATTTTCTCATCTCGGTCCTAAAAGTCTTCCCACTTATCCTTAAACTGTGACCCCTTGTCCTGGACTTCCCCAACATCGGGAACAATCTTCCTGCATCTAGCCTATCCAACCCCTTGAGAATTTTATAGGTCACTATGAGATCATCCCTCAATCTTCTAAATTCCAGCGAATGGGAAAGAATAAGCAGGAAAAGAGATGGGGGTGGGACAAAGCTTAGCAAGTGAAAGGTGGATTCAGGGAGGAAGGATTTTTGATTGGCAGATGGATATAGAAAGTCTAGAGATGAGAAGGGGGGCTAAATAAGCCAAAAATGAGACAATGGAATGTTTAGGAATAGCTACTTCCCCACAGCCATCAAGCTATTAAACTTGGCTCGGACAAAACTCTGAACATTAACAGCACATTATCTGTTTATTTGCACTTTATCAGTTTATTTATTCATGTGTGTATATATTTATATACTGGTATATGGACACGCTGATCTGTTCTGTAGTCATGCCTACTATATTCTGTTGTGCTGAAGCAAAGCAAGAATTTCATTGTCCTATCAGGGACACATGACAATAAACTCTCTTGAATCTTGGAATATGAGGTGTGTTTCATCCATTTGTGTGTGGCCTCAATCTGGTAATGGAGGGGGCCCAAGACAGAACGGTCAGTAGGTGAATGGGCAGGTAGTTAAAATGGTTATCAACCGAGGGATCCAGCAGACCTCGGCGGACCGAGCACGTGTTCAGCAAAACGGTTACCAATTCCACACTTGCACTTGCCAATGTAAAGGAGGCCACATTGGGGACACAGCATACAGTAGATGAGTTTAGAGGAGGTGCATGGGAACCTCTGTCTCGCCTGGAAGGGCTGCTCAGGTCCCTGGATGGAGGTAAGGGAAGAGGTGCAGGTGTTACATCTTCAGAAATTGTGGGGAAAAATACCTGGGGAGGGGGCAGTTTGGAAAGGAAGGGATGTGAATTTCAAGTAGTTGTGGAGGGGGTGGTCTCTGTTGAGAGTGGGAAAAGGGTGAGGATGGGAGGATGTTGCAGGTGGCAAAAATGTCAGAAAAAAATCAAGTGTTGGAAAATGAAGTATTTAGTTGGAGGGGTGAAAGTTAAGGACAAGGGGAACACTATCCTTGGGGGGAGGATGAAGCCAGAGGATAACTGTGGGACACAGAGTCTATTCTATCATGCGTACACTAATGTTTTTCCTTCCTTTTCAGATCTTTGTCTGACTGACTGTAGATTAAGTATATTTCTATAGGTCTCACTGAGGTAACCTTTGCATATCCAATAGTCATTCACACCTTTTTTCTGCATCTTAGCATTTATTGACTGTTCAAAGTATTACCTGCATCCGTGGAAAATATTCAGAAAATGTAACCTATTGCTCACATCTTTTGATGTTGATCAGCTCAATAAACAAACATTTCCAGCAAAACGGTTGTCAGTTTGATGAATAGTTCTGAGAAATAAATTAATTTCAAAAGCTGCAGTTCTATTTGTATTTCCAGTTTTAAATGTTCTTATTTCAGATTTCCATCTATCATAATTGCTCCAGTTTCCTGCTTCACGGAAGGTGTCAGGTCCAGGGTCAAGCATTGAGAATGGTTCTCATGAACAGAAGCAGACATGTTATTTTGCATTTTAATTTGAACATTTCATTTTTTTAATATAAAAAATAATTTGACCATTTGCCTGATGCCACTTTGTTGTAAAGATAATTTCAGCTCTCTGCGCCTTAAGAGAAATATTGATGAGAAATATTCAGTCTTTACTTTAGACTTTAGAGATCCAGTAAGGAGTCTGCATTGGCCAGCGATCCCCGTACATTTGCCCTATCCTATATATTGGGGAAATCTACTATTTTTACTTAAGTCAATTAACCTACAAACCTGCATGTTGCTGGAGTGTGGGAGGAAACTGGAGCACCCGGAGAAAACCTATGCGGTCACAGGGAGATCGTACAAACACTGTTCAGACAGCAACTGTAGTCAGGATCGAACCGGATCGCTGTGTAGGCAGCAACTCTATCACTTCACCACTGTGCCACCTCACTGCACCACTCTTCCGCCCCAGTCTTGGGATGTAAACTACAATTTAAGCAAGCAAAGCAATGGAAAATTATTCTCTGTGTACTATTCACTGCAAAATCTTCAACCACTTTATAAAGAGATTTAGTATTTTCCTAAAATTAAAGATGCAATTGAATCTGAAGTGGAGTAATCTAATATACTCCAGCAAATGATATGGAAATTATATATAGTTTTGTTTGACAACAAAAAAGTGAAATTTGCATTTGAGGAAAGCAAAGGTCTGCAGTTACTAAGCAAATCTGAATCTTATAATAAGACAATATAATTGAAACCTTTTGATTATTGTGGTCAGTGTAAGGTAGTTAGCAATATAAGGAATTATGCCCCACAAATCATTGTACATTCTACTTATAGAGAGATGTACTATCTTGACAGAAAATATATACATGGCACATAGAAGACAGATCACAGAACAGTACAGAACAGGAACAGGCCCTTTGATCGACGGTGTCTGTGCCGAATATGATGCCGATAAACTACTCATCTGCCTGCACATGATCCACAATACTTTATTGCCTGCATATCCATATGCCTATCTAAAAGCCTCTTAAACACCACTTATGTATCTGTCTCCACCATATAAAAGATAGAAGACAAAACAGTACATACAACAAAACATAGAACTGTTCCTTGGAACAAAGGAAGATGAGGGGGATCTTATAGAGGTGTATAAGATCACGAGAGGAATAGATCGGGTAATGCACAGTCTTTTTTCCAGTGTAGGGGCATCAAGAGCCGTAGGAAATGGATTTAGGGTAAGGGGTGGGGTGGGGGGGGGGGGGGGTGGAGATATTTAATAGGAACCTGGGGGAAGTAGAAATATGGAACAAGCTGCCAGAGGAAGTAGTTGAGGCAGTTAAAATCACAATGTTTAAATAAGCATTTGGATGTTACATCATAGGATAGGTTTAGAAGGAAATGGGCCAAACGCAGGCAGGTGGGATGAGCGTAGATGGAGCACGCTGGTCGGCATTGGCAATTTGGGTACACTGCATGACTCCATGACTCCATGACTGCATCTGATTGCACATACCCGGCACCATCACCCTCTGTGTAAACGCACATCTTCTTCAAACTTTGACATATATATACTAGACAAAGTGGGACCTGTTGGGTCCCTGTCACATGGGAAATCTGGTCCTCCTACGCAACCCATTCCCCCAACACAATATTCCACCACTCAGCTATTCCCGCAACGCAAACTGTTCCCCCAAAACAAAATTCCAACACAAACCCATAGCCCCCAACTGTGCAGGGGAATCTCATTTCCCTTTATCCCCCAACACTCCTTCCTCCTCCTCTTCATCCTCCCTCTTTTTACACTTAAAAAAACTTCAAAAAGTGAACTTAAAAAATAAATCCAATCCCACTTCCCCAGCCTCCCCCAGCACTCCCTCCCCCTCCTGTTCAGCCTCCTTCTGCCAGGACTCAGTGTTCTGTGATAGCAAGATTGTTGCAAATGAAATCCCATTGTGATGTCATAGCTGCAAATGCCTCTGCAACTGTCGCTGCCACTGGAACTGCCACTGCCGTGTTCAAGTCATTCTTTCTCAAACTGGATTTTGCAAAGTTAAAAATGTGAATAACTTGTAAAATATAACATCAAACTGAACAAAACTTGATGAAGGCACACCACGGGACAATTGTGAGTTAGGTGGTGCAAAAATTGTAGCGCTATCATGTACCGTTCTGGCATAAATTCTGGATCTCACTCACACGCAAACATCCAAACAAACAAGATGAGAGTTTTAGTAATATACTAGACCAAGTGGGACCCGTATTCATCTTTTGTATGCTTCCATCTAAGTAAATTATAAATTCACTGTAACACAGCAGCATTATTTGACAACAAGATGAATTGTGTTGAAAGTGTGTACTTATTTGATAAAGTGTTTCAGAAATGAACATTGTGAGTGATGCATCGTTTTGGTATAAATGTTTATGTAAGTTTTAAAAAGATGAAATCAGAGAGTGCTTTTAAGGAATATAAAGCAAATAAGAAAAAACTCAAGCAGGAGATTAGAAGGGCCAAAAGAGGCCATGAAATGACTTTGGCGAATCATATTAAAGAAAATTCCAAGGCTTTTTTATACGTATATTAAAAATTAGAGGGTAACCTGGGAGAAAGGACTGCTCAAGGATAAAGGAGGGAGATTGACTTTGGGGTCAGAGGATGTGGGCAAGGTACTAAAATAGTATTTTGCATCACAAAGGAGAAGGACATGGAGGACAGTGAGATCAGTGTGGAGAATACTAATATTTACGGGCAGTTTGAGATCAAGAAGGAGGTGATGTTGGGGTTCTTGAAGAGCATTAAGGTGGATAAATCTACAGGATTTATGCCAAGTTATTGCAAAAGAGAGCAGATTGCATGGGTTTTATTGAAGATCTTTGCAACTTCTCTTGCCAGGGAATTATGTAGTGATGAGCCTCACTTCAGTGTTAGGGAAGCAAAAGGAGAGGATTGTTTGGGATAGGATTTACTCCATTTTGGAAAGGAATGGGCAAATTAAGGACAGTAAGCAGGACATTGGATGCGGGAGGTTGTGTCTTATCAACTTAATTGTGTTTTTGAGGATGTGACGACGTTTTTTGATGAGGATAGGGCAGTGGATATTGACTGTCAGGATTTTAGTAAGGAACTAGACCAAGTGGGACTCAATGGACCCCGATTCCCCAAGGCAATATTCCACCACTTACCCGTTCCCCCAATGCAATCTGTTTCCACCACTCAACCGTTCCCCCAACGCAACCCGTTTCCCCGATGCAATATTCCACCACTCACCCATAGCTCCCAACTGCGCAGGCATGGCTCACTTGCCCTCATCCCCCAACACTCCCTCCCCTCCTCCTCACCCTCCCTCTTCTCCCTCCTCTTCACCCTCCCTCTTCTCTCTCCTTCCCCTCTCCCTGCTCCCCCACTTCTCATCTCTGCTCTATCGCACTCCCCCATTAACCACAATGTTGGTGACCGACTCCAAACTCCAGCAACAGCAGCTTCGTCCCCACCAAATGGTGGGGCTTCAATCAGCCCATTCACGGGGCCTTTCATTGCGAGGCAGGGGCTTCAACATAAGGAGCCTCGATTGCCTCAATGGAGCAATTTGACCGCGGTGCGGTGGAAGATCCTGCGGCCGATTTTAAGCCAAGCAGCGATGGCCAGGCAATGAAAAGCCCATGAACGGGCCGATTTAAGCTCTTTGCTCCATCAGGACGTCTCCCTCCTCCAATCACTGCGCTCTATTCTCAGTCCCACCCCCCTACTTCCGACTCTGACTAACACCTCCTCCAATCATCGCATTGAATCATCATGTCCCCCCCCCCCCCGCCCCCCACTGCCTGCTGACCGATGTCTCTCTCATCCAATCGGAGCCCTCGACCATAAGTCCCACCCCCACTGTCTCGAGCGAAAGCGGAGATTTTTAATAGATTTTTTTTTCAACGAGTTTCAAAATCCGGATTTCAAAACCTGGGGGGATTGTCCCCCATCTCTCAAAATATGGGAAGACGTGTTCCCCCATGGTACCCCAGGGACATCCGCCCATGTCTTTTAGTACTTCGCCCACATCCTGTGATTCCAAACTCAATTTCCCTCCTTTATCCTTGAGAAGTCCTACTTTCTCAAGTTTCCCCTTTTATTTTTAATGTACGTATAAAAAGCCTTGGAATTTTCTTTAATGTGACTCGCCAAAGCCATTTCATGGCCTCTTTTAATCTAATCTCCCGCTTGAGTTTTTTCTTAGTTGCTTTATATTCCTTAAAAGCACTGTCTGATTTCATCTTTATAAACCTTACATAAACATTTATACCAAAAAGATGCATCACTCAAAATGTTCATTTCTCAAACACTTTATCAAATAAGTACACACTTTCAACACAATTCATCTTGTTCTCAAATAATGCTGCTGTGTTACAGTGAATTTATAATTTACTTAGATGGAAGCATACTAAAGATGATTAATAGACTCTGAAATACATTTCCCTTTAAGGAGTACCATTGAATCCTTTTTACAGATAAAACCAGCCTGAAAATCCTTTATTTTTTTATTCCTTTATACTTTATTCTTCTGACATCTCCAGGTCTGAGTAACAGAAACATCCATATTGAAGTAACAGATCCATATCTCATTGCAGAAATCACCGTGAAATGGACAGTCCTCAAGTCATTTAGAATTAATAAAGAATGGATGTGAAATTGGCTGAAGATTTAAAAGAAGAATTGAGCAACCGTTGGATTATGGCACTGATCTTAGATGAGCCAACTGGGAACTTCACACATACTGAAACTTTACGTTCCCCAAAATGGTGGATGGCTAGCTGAGTCCACAAGTGAAATGGATTAACTGCTCAGAATGTCCCACCATTCATCCCTTTAGACTTTAGACTTTAGAGATACAGCACGGAAACATGCCCTTCGGCCCACCGAGTCTGTGACAAAAGAGATAAGGCAGCTGACCTGCCAAGCTGCCATGGAATTTCAGGATCTAATTGTTTCATGATAATTACTGGAGTAGGGAGGGCCAAGGGTCGAAAAGATGGGAAGAGATGTCCATCTTCATGACCAGCATAATAATCCACAGAGCCATAATAATCCACAGAGGCATAGATACCATAATCTTGAGCAAAATAAAAGTGCTCAAGTGCTCAAAATAAAAGAGGAACTCAGCGGGCCTGAACCAGTGAGTATGTCCAGCACTTTGTTTCTTAATCCTGAGACTGGCTTAAAGTATGGGGAAGGTTGTAGCTTCTGCACCAATTTAGTTGAGTTTATTATTGCCACATGTACCGAGGTACAATGAAAAGCATCTAGTCAGAGAAAAGACTATATATGAATGCAATCAAGCCATCCACAGTGCACAGAAAAAAGATGAAGGATACAACATTCAGTGCAAGATAAAAGTTTGAAGTCCGATAAAGTCTGATTAAAGATTGACCGAAGAAGGGGGTTATGGAAATCAGGTTTGCAATTTGCATTATCATCAGCACAAAATCCAAACAGTCATTTCAGTGTGGTGAAAGGACTTCTATATTGCCAGTGGCACAGTATTCCAGGTAAAATCAGATTGAAGGAGTTTCTGTCTGCCATGGCAGATAAATTAAAATGTTACATATCAGTTTTTGCAAGTAGAGGTAGCAGTGTTATTCCCGTATACTATTAATTTGTCCATAAGCACCCAACAGATTTTTGGTTTACTATCATAGATGTTGCATTTTAAAATGATTTAATTGGGTGTACATAGAACAAAGAACAGTACAGCACCTGAACTGCCCATTTGGCCCACCATGTCTGCTGAACATGATGCCAGGACCATCTCTTATCTGCCTGCATATAATCCATATCGCTCCATACCCTGCATATCCATATGCCTATCCAAAAGCCTCTTATCATATTTGCCTCACTGGCAGCATGATCTGGGCATTCACTACCCCCTGTGTAAAAAAGTTGCTCTGCATCACATATTGCCCTGCACATCTCATTTAAACTTTGCCCCTCTCACCTTAAAGCTATGCGCTCTAGTATGTGAGTAAAGTACATGTGATATTCTGTGTTGCAGATCTAATATAGCCTCAATTTAATCCCATGGTTGATGCCACTAATCATGCTTGTAGTCCCTTCAATGTTATGAACAGCCTCTGAAATTAACCTATTGAAGGCACTGGGATGAAATCCAAAAACAACCACAATATGCATTTTTAGTACTATGATGAAGCTAAATCTGGATGACATTAAAACAACTTTACTATGGATCTCAATATTTCCATGTCCATCTTTGCTTAATTGTTAACGAAGAAACTGCAGATGCTGGAGAATCGAGGGTTACACAAAAAGCTGGAGAAACTCAGCGGGTGCAGCAGCATCTAAGGAGCGAAGGAGATAGGCGACGTTTCGGGTCGAGACCCTTCTTCTGTCTGATTGGGCACTGAGAGAAAATCACCAGGTAAGCCAAAATGTGTCTTTAAATATGATTGACATATGATACAAACAAATACAAATACAAATACAAATTGCCTTTATTGTCATTCAAACAAACAGAGGTTTGAATGAAATTTTGTTCCCTGCAGTCATAACAGTAAAAGAAACATAACACACAGTTAGCACAGTTTCACACAAACATCCATCACAGTGAATCTCCGAACACCTCCTCACTGTGATGGAAGGCAAAAGTCTTATCTCTTCCCTATTCTTTGTTCTTCTCCCACGTCTAGGCGATTGAGGCTCCTGATGTTAAAGCCCCCAGCAAGCATTGGCATGTTCAGCGGCTGATTAAGCAGCACCGGGCGACGTAAGGCCCTGCAATGGGCCGATTCATACCACGCGATTCGGGGCGGGCAAAGTTTCCATTGTGGGAGCTCTCGAAAATCGGCCTCCCACCAGGGACCCGTGAGCTCCCGATTTTACCGTCCACAGGGCCTGTGGCCGAGGCCTCCGAAGCTCCGCAGTCGGGTCGCCGCCGCCGCGCCACCACAGCCTCCGAGTCAGCCAGCTCTGCGATGTAGGTGAGTAGTAGGTGAGTCCGCAGGCTCTGCGACTGGAGCCCTCAGGTCAATTCCAGTTGGAGACCGCCAGCTCCACGATGTTAGGCCCCAGCAAAACGGAGACATGACAAGGAAAAGGTTGCGTCTCCCTTCAAGAAAGAGATTAAAAAGTGTAAAAGTTTCCTCCACTCCCCTCCCCCCCCCCCCACACATATACACAGCTAAAAATAAACTGAAAACATACTCTAACAAGACGGGGGGATGGATCACCGGAGTAATTTGTGCATAGTTATATTTTTTACTATATAGTAGCTATGAGTATTCAATTGCAAATGTGCTACTGCAGGATGAGTCACATCAATTGGCTCTGTCAATTCCTTATCAAGTGACGCATCTCCAGTGTGATCTGTCTTTGCGATCCAAGGATAATACTAGATAAAAGAAAAGGTCAGGCGGAGAAAAGATGACACTGCTCGATCCCTAAAAACAGCTCTCCAGTTGCTGAATATCAATGCTTTGCTCAGTCTCAGCAAGCCCAGTATGAAAGAAAAGTTTCCCAAAAAATGCGGTGACAAATGAGATTGGTCTTAACCCATTCCTTAAAAAATGTGAAATCATAGCAACAATGCTGCCTAAACTATTAGGATTTCTGTGATATTTAGTTCCAGCTGAGGAATTAGAAAATGAAATGTTGTGTTGAAGGCACATTTCCTTTTCTTACTAGAATAAATAGAGGAAGACCTTCCACACAGATAGAGTCATAGAGTCATACAGCGAGGAAACAGACCCTTCAGCCCAACTTGCCCACACCGGCCAACATGTCCGAGCTACACTAGTCCCACCTGCCTGCATTTGGTCCATATCCCTGCAAACCTGTCCTATCCCTGTACCTGTCTAACTGCTTAAACTTTGGGATAGTCCCAGTATCAACTACCTCCTCTGGCAGTTTATTCCATACACCCACCACCCTTTGCGCGAAATATAACCCCACTCCCTCCCCTCACCCCTCCCTCCCTCTCTCTCTTTCCCCCCTCCAATCCCTCATCCCCTCTCCTCCCCTCTCCCTCTCCCCCCCCCTCCCTCCCTCATCCCTCTCTCCCCCCTCCCTCCGTCATCCCTTTCTCCCCCTTCCTCATCCACTCTCTCCCCTCTCCCCCCCTCCCCCTCCCTCCCCCCTCCCTCCCTCCATTCCTCTCTCCGTCCCTCTCTCTCAGCCCCCACCCCCTCGTGCGTAACGGTATGGTGCATTGGGGATGCTCCCAGTGTCCACGTCTGTGGGCAAGAGCCGCTGGAGCGCTGCCCGTCCCGAGACCCGCGGTGTCCCTCACCAGTGGGTAGGCAGCGGGGCTCGGCGCTGTCTACCTCTACCATACCATCTCCCTCCCCCCCATTTCCCTCATCCTCCTCCCCTCATTCCCATTCCCTGACCCAGCACCTACACAGGTTGTATAGCAGTGCCAGGGCCCGGAACTCGGCCTGGTCCTCGTGCTGGGCCCGGCCAGGCCCGGCCCTGGCTGTAGGTGGCCGAAGTACTTGTGGACCTGGGCCTCGGCGGAGCCAGGATCGCTGTGCTGGGGGCGGTGTGATGGTGACAGGTGGCCAAGCCAGAGCTGCCCGCAGAGCAGGAAGCGGAGGCTGTGTTGCAGGATGGCGGCAGCCGGGCGGCCCCCAAGGTGTTGGTACACCTTAACCAGGCCCCGTGCTTGTCCATGACTCCAGCCCTCAGCTCGGCCGCCACCTGGACTCTAGTCCAGGCCCTGACTTCATATCCGGGCTCGTCCCTGAACCTGGACCCAGACTCGTACTTGGTTCCAGCCCAGGCCCAGTACCCAGGCTCGGCCTGCGGCTCCAGCCCAGGCCCAGTCCCCGGGCTCGTCCTTGGCTCCAGTCTGGGCCCAGTCCCTGGGTTCGGCCTGCGGCTCCAGCCCAGGCCCAGGCTCAGTCCCTGGGCTCGGCCTGTGGCACCATCCTCCCCACCAGATTCTGAGCGGCGGCGCGACCAGCCAATTGACAGCCGACACGGCCAATCAGTGACAGGAGAGGAGAGCAATCTGTGCGGCGGCGACTTTCAGCAATGTGTGCATGCGCGGTTTTTACGAATGTTAAACCTTAATAACTTTTACAATATACCATTGATTGGAGTGAAACTCATTGCGGTGAGTAAGCTGGCGAAAAATCATAGCACAATCGCGCACTGTTTTTGCGCAAATAGAAAAACCACGCAAACCGGAAGAATAGATAGATAGATAGATAGACAGACAGACAGACAGACAGACAGACAGACAGACAGACAGACAGACAGACAGACAGACAGATAGACAGATAGACAGATAGATAGATAGTTGCAACAAAAAGTTTAGAAACTGTGGACTGATGAGTCTAACATCAGTTGTGCAAATCTATGTAGACCTGGGGGAATTGGTTTTGTCTTTTTGCCCTAGAGTCAAGTTTGTCAAGAGTCAAGGGTGTTTTTTGTCATATGTCCCGGATAGAACAATGAAATTCTTACTTGCAGCAGCACAACTGAATATGTAAACTTAGTACACTGTTAACAATATAATAAACGTGAAAAAAAAGTTCAGTGTGTGTACATATACACATACTCAAACACACACACGTATTATATATATATATATATATATATATATATATACAGTTCAAAGGTTATTTAATGGTCATACACCAATTGGTGTAGTGAAATGTTTCTTGCCAATGCAGCACATAAAGAATACAGACATAACAATAAAAAAGAGATTTAAACATAAAAAAACATACCTCTACAATGGTTCCCATTATGAGGGAAGGCACAAGGTCCAGTCCCCATCCCCATGTCCACCCATAGTCGGGCCTATTTTGGCCCCCGCAGTCGCCTTTACTGAGGCCCGATGTTCCAGGCCGTTCTCGCTGGGTGATGGTGCTCCGGCGTCGGGAGAACCCTCTCAGCGGCTTGGGACACCTGGAACGGCCGCTTCCTTACCGGAGTCCGCGGCTTCCGAAGCCGACAGGCCGTGCTGGATGGAGCTCCACCACTGGTGATCTCGGCGAGAGATCCCAGGCTCCAGATGTAAAGTTCAGCGCCGCCGCCTGCAGCTGGCCGCTCCACAAACGTGCAGCTCCGTGATGTTTGTCTCGGCGGTCTCAGCTCACCGGAGTTCCAGCGCGGCGACCCGTGCAAAGCATCGCATGCTCTGCGATAACGCTCCAGCACTGTGCCACTGCCGAAGCTGAGGTTCTGGGCAGTCCCCTCAGGAAACACCGCTCCAGGCCCGCTGGTAGGCCGCGAGGACGGGTCAAAAGTGCAGCCCGGAGAAAAGCGGCCTCTCTGACCAGGTAGGGACCCTGAAAAGTAGTCCCCCTTCCCCCCCCCTCCCCCCCCCCCCCCCCCCCCCACCCCCCACATAAAAAAGACTAGAACTCCAAAAACAAAACACTAAAACTCACTAAAAATTAAAAAAATGTGTGACAAAACGAACAGCTGCATGCTGGGCAGCCATACCATACAGGACGGCGCCCCCTATGTAATATATATATATATATATACGTATACATAAAAAACAAATTATAATAGTACAATAATAACAATAATAGTCTATGTAGTTCAGAGCTTACTGGAGGTTGTTGTGTTTAATAGCCTAATGGCTGTAGGGCAGAAGCTGTTCCTGAAACTGGATGTTACAATTTTCAGTCTCTTGCACCTTCTTTCCAATAGTGAAATAAATGTGTGGTCAGGATGGTGTGGGTCTCTGATGATGCTGGCTTTGAGGCAGCAACTCCAGTAAATCCCTTTGATGGTGAGGAAATCAGAACCTGTGATGGACTGGGCAGTGTTCACAACTTTTTGCAGTCTTCATCGCTCCTGGGCGTACATGTTGCCGAAACAGGCCATGATGCAACCAGTGTGCACCTGTTCAAAATAATCCTCAGCAATCTTCTCAAGAAGTAGAGGCATTGTTGGGCTTTCTTTATAATTGCATCAGTGTGCTGGGTCCAGGAAAGATCTTCAGAAATATGCACGCCCAGGTAAGTATCTCCTCTGATCTAGGTTCTAGTGAAGATCAATCAGGGAGAACAGGTTGTCTTCCTCATGCTGATCAGCACCAGATGAAGTCCAACAAACATTGGGTTGGTATATTAATGATAGATGGGAATTCCGATTATACTTTTTCCTGGTGAACCCATTTATCAAAGTTACAGGGCTCTCGGGGATTTTGCAATGAAGCCTGGGAAGGCTTCCAATCTTTTTTTACATCCCCTTGCTCCCTCCACCCCCAAACAGCAGTCTGTGTACACCAGATGTCAAGGCTGTGTGAGGCAGAATCCTGCATCCAGACAGGTCTCGGGCTCAGCTGGGAGATTAAGTTTGCACGTCAAGTGATAAAGCTAACAATCACATCAAGATGGAATATAGTTCAATACAGTGAGAGCTGTGGCCTGGAATTTTATGTTTAACCTCTATCGTAGGCTTTGTATGTCACACACTTTTGCCCAAGAACAAAAGGAAGTGACCCTGTGTCAGGAATCTGCCATAGACATGTTGTAACTAGTTGCTAGGTGACAACAGGGTGATGCTAGGTGAGCTTCTGATTTTCATTTGCTTGTCCTTTTGCGGATTATACAATCAAGAAGAATGTTGTAAATCAGATTGCCCAATAGTCTCCACTTCACAATTCATGTTGCAGTCTGTTTTCACTCTTTAGTGGATACATAATATACATCGGCTCACGGATGGAGTGCTCTAACCCATACACATTTATTATGAAATTCTATAAATCATAATCATATTTTTAATGCTAACACCTTAGTTATTCTATATAGCTTAAACAATCCCTTCAACGGGTACTTTGCCAGTTTTTTCCCTTATTTCTTAGTTCATCATAACGCTGACTCCATCGTTCTTCATTAGTCGTGGACTTCGAAGTTGCTCAACCTTCTTAGTACATCTATCCTACCCTTCTCCAATCCTGTTTGTTACTGCAGGCCATGACTCATAATAAAACAAAGATGATGTACAACTCCGGTGCTTGTCTAAGTGAACAGACCTAACATAAGCTATGCAGTTCCTGTAGATTTCTTTGAAGGGCAGGCATTTTCAAATTGGGCAGCGATTTCGGTTGCAAAACAGTATCACGGTCAAACTACATGATAAATTTGTTTCTTGAAGATAGTTATACTTATATATATTACACCAGAGAGAACGTTTTTCTTTCTCTTTAGGGCAGCACAGTGGTGTCCGATAGAGTTGTTGCCTTACTACGCCAGAGACCTGGGTTTGAAACTGACTACAGGTGCGGTCTGTACAGAGTTTGTACATTCTCCCCATGTACTTTTTCCCTGTGATCGTGTGGGTTTTCTTTGGGTGCTCAGGGTTCCTCCTACATTCCAAAGACGCGCAGGTTTGTACCTTAATTGGCTTCTGCAAATCATCCCTAGTATATAGGATGGAACATGTGTATGGGTGATCGTTGGTCAGCATGGACTCAGTGGGCCAAAGGGCATGTTTCCACGCTGCATCTCTAAACTAAACTAAACTTTAATGAAAGTGTAGAGTAAACACAATTTTTGTGAATATTTTCAGTGCACTTCTGATGCGATAAAATCAGTACAGTGAGAAACTAATAGAGCCTTCTCTGGCTAAGCTTGCCTGATAAGTTTTGGAATTGACTGAATCTTGTCCACTGCATAAAAAGCACCATAGGAATGATACGATACGATACGACAGGAGGGAAATTGATCTGCCAACAGTCATAAAACACAAGATCCATGAAATATTAAATTAAAGTGATGAATGGAAAGGATTGGGGATGTGCAAAGATTGGGGGGGGAGGGGGGGTGGGAGTGGGGGAGTGGGAGGGGGGAGAGCAGTCAGTCTACCCCATGCCAGAAGGGGGAAGAGTTGATAGTCACAGGGAAGAAGGATCTCCTGTGGCATTCTGTATTGCATCATTGTTGAAGGTATTCAGGATGACCAGTGTGTCATGTAGGGGTGAGCTGTTTGTCCAAGATGATCTGCAGTTTGAGGAGCATCCTCCCCTCCAAGACCACCTCCCTTGAATCCAACACTGCCCCCAGGACGGAGCCAGCCTTCCTGATGAGCTTGTAATCCTGTTGATGGCTGCTGCCTTCGCCCTGCTAAGTTGCTCACACAACATAATAAATAAAACCAGGAGTTTTGTCTCTTCACCATGCAACAAGATGATCTTTTACCTCAAAAACTATTTTTGCACTTACCCCATCTTCCTGTATCCCTTTAATATTAAAACAAAATATCAGTCTTTGTTTTGAAGATATTCAGCGACTGCATCTCCATGACACTCCCGGGTAGAGAATGATAAAGTATTACTATTCTCTGGTGGAAGCAATGTCTTCTCATTTCAGTCCTGAATTACTTATTTCCCAGTTTGATCCCTTTTGTTCTATATAACCCAGCCAAGGAAAACATCTTCCATACAACTAAACTGTCAGTCCCTGAAGAATATTGTAGATTTCAATTAGATCACTGCTCATTCTTTCAATTTCGAGAGAGTGAGTTTAACCCTTTTCATAATTCCAAACCAATGAGTTTAACCCTTTTCATAATTCCAAACCAACCATGCCAGGAATTAATTTGATGAATCTCAGTAGTCCCTCAATCATAGAGTCATGGAGTTATAGAATGATACAGCGTGGAAACACTGTAGGTCCCTTGCAGTCAGAGACAGGTGAATTTATAATGGGAAACAAGGAAATGGCAGAACTGTTAAATGAGTACTTTGGTTCCGTCTTCAATAAGGAAGACACAAAGAATCTCCTGGAAATACTAGGAGACTCAAGATCTAGACTCAAGATGGGACCGGTACAAACAGGACGGTTTGCACCTGGAATGGAATGGAACCAATGTTCTTGGGGGAGTGTTTGCTAGTGCTGTCGGGGAGGATTTAAACTAATGTGGCAGGGGGATGGGTACAAGAGCAGAGAGGCAGGAGGGTGTAAAATGAGGGTAGAAGCATTAGGTAGCAAGGTGAAAGGTAAAAGTGGCAGGCAGACAAAACCAGGGCTAAAATCAAAAAGGGCCACTTTTCAGCAAAATTGTATAAGGGTAAATGCGTTGTAAAGACAAGCCTGAAGGCTTTGTGTCTCAATGCAAGGAGTATTCGTAATAAGGTGGACGAGTTGAACGTGCAGATAGATATTAATGATTATGATATAGTTGGGATCACGGAGACATGGCTCCAGGGTGACGTAGGCTGGGAGCTGAACATCCAGGGATATTCAATATTCAGGAGGGATAGAGAGAAAGGAAAAGGAGGTGGAGTAGCGTTGCTGGTTAGAGAGGAGATTAAAGCAATGGAAAGGAAGGACATTAGCTTGGAGGATGTGGAATCGGTATGGGTAGAGCTACAAAACACTAAGGGGCAGAAAACGCTGGTGGGTGTTGTGTACAGGCCACCTAACAGTAGCAGAGAAGTTGGGGATGGTATCAAACAGGAATTTAGAAATGCGTGCGACAAAGGCAAAACAGTTATAATGGGTGACTTCAATCTACATATAGATTGGGTTAATCAAATTGGCAGGGGTGCTGAGGAAGAGGATTTTTTGGAATGTATGCGGGATAGTTATCTAAATCAACATGTAGAGGAACCAACGAGAGAGCAGGCTATTTTAGACTGGGTTTTGAGTAATGAGGAAGGGGTAATTAGCCGTCTTGTTGTACGTGCCCCCTTGGGCAAGAGTGACCATAATATGGTTTGAGTTCTTCATTAGGATGGAGAGTGACATTGTTAATTCAGAAACAATGGTTCTGAACTTAAAGAAAGGTAACTTTGAGGGTATGAGACGTGAATTGGCCAAGATTGACTGGCAATTAATTCTAAAAGGGTTGACGGTGGATATACAATGGAAGACATTTAAAGACTGCATGGATGAACTACAAAAATTGTTCATCCCAGTTTGGCAAAAGAATAAATCGGGGAAGGTAGTGCATCCGTGGATAACAAGGGAAATCAGGGATAGTATCAAAGCAAAGGATGATGCGTACAAAGTAGCCAGAAAAAGCAGCATACCAGAGGACTGGGAGAAATTCAGAGACCAGCAGAGGAGGACAAAGGGCTTAATTAGGAAAGGAAAAAATAGATTATGAAAGAAAACTGGCAGGGAACATAAAAACTGACTGCAAAAGTTTTTATAGATATGTGAAGAGAAAGAGGTTAGTTAAAACAAATGTAGGTCCCTTGCAGTCAGAAACAGGTGAGTTGATCATGGGGAACAAGGATATGGCGGACCAATTGAATAACTACTTTGGTTCCGTCTTCACTAAGGAAGACATAAATAATCTGCCTGAAATAGCAGGGGACTGTGGGTCAAAGGAGGAATTGAGTGAAATCCAGGTCAGTCGGAAGTGGTGTTGGGTAAATTGAATAGATTAAAGGCCGATAAATCCCCAGGGCTTGATAGGCTGCATCCCAGAGTACTTAAGGAAGTAGCTCAGGAAATAGTGGATGCATTAGTGATAATCTTTCAAAACTCTTTAGATTCTGGAGTAGTTCCTGAGGATTGGCGGGTAGCAAATGTAACCCCTCTTTTTAAGAAGGGAGGGAGAGAGAAAACGGGGAATTACAGACCAGTTTAGTCTAACATCGGTAGTGGGGAAACTGCTAGAGTCATTATTAAAGATGGGATAGCAGCACATTTGGAAAGTGGTGAAATCATTGGACAAAGTCAGCATGGATTTACAAAAGGTAAATCATGTCTGACGAATCTTGTGGAATTTTTCGAGGATGTAACTAGTAGCGTGGATAAGGGAGAACCAGTGGATGTGGTATATCTGGACTTCCAGAAGGCTTTCGACAAGGTCCCACATAAGAGATTAGTATACAAACTTAAAGCATACGGTATTAGGGGTTCAGTATTGATGTGGATAGAGAACTGGCTGGCAAACAGGAAGCAAAGAGTAGGAGTAAACGGGTCCTTTTCACAATGGCAGGCAGTAACTAGTGGGGTACCGCAGGGCTCAGTGCTGGGACCCCAGCTGTTTACAATATATATTAATGATCTGGATGAGGGAATTGAAGGCAATATCTCCAAGTTTGCGGATGACACTAAGCTGGGGGGGCAGTGTTCGCTGTGAGGAGGATGCTAGGAGACTGCAAGGTGACTTGGATAGGCTGGGTGAGTGGGCAAATGTTTGGCAGATGCAGTATAATGTGGATAAATGTGAGGTTATCCACTTTGGTGGCAAAAACAGGAAAGCAGACTATTATTTTAAATGGTGGCCGATTAGGAAAAGGGGAGATGCAGCGAGACCTGGGTGTCATGGTACACCAGTCATTGAAAGTAGGCATGCAGGTGCAGCAGGCAGTGAAAAAAGCGAATGGTATGTTAGCTTTCATAGCAAAAGGATTTGAGTACAGGAGCAGGGAGGTTCTACTTCAGTTGTACAGGGTCTTGGTGAGACCACACCTGGAGTATTGCGTGCAGTTTTGGTCTCCAAATCTGAGGAAGGACATTATTGCCATAGAGGGAGTGCAGAGAAGGTTCACCAGACTGATTCCTGGGATGTCAGGACTGTCTTATGAAGAAAGACTGGATAGACTCGGTTTATACTCTCTGGAATTTAGGAGATTAAGAGGGGATCTTATAGAAACTTACAAAATTCTTAAGGGGTTGGACAGGCTAGATGCAGGAAGATTGTTCCCGATGTTGGGGAAGTCCAGGACAAGGGGTCACAGCTTAAGGATAAGGGGGAAATCCTTTAAGACCGAGATGAGAAAGACTTTCTTCACACAGAGAGTGGTGAGTCTCTGGAACTCTCTGCCACAGAGGGTAGTTGAGGCCAGTTCATTGGCTATATTTAAGAGTGAGTTGGATGTGGCCCTTGTGGCTAAGGGGATCAGAGGGTATGGAGAGAAGGCAGGTACGGGATACTGAGTTGGATGATCAGCCATGATCATATTGAATGGCGGTGCAGGCTCGAAGGGCTGAATGGCCTACTCCTGCACCTAATTTCTATGTTTCTATGTTTATCTAGTGGGAGGGAGGAACTAAAGGGAATCTACGTTAGTCAGAAAATGGTGTTCTGTAAACTGTTGGGACTGAAGTCAGATACATCCCCAGGGCCAGATGGTTTGCATCCCAGAGTACTCAAGGAGATGGCCCTAGAAATCGTGAATGCATTGGTGATCATTTCCCAATGTTCTCTCGATTCAAGATCAGTTCTTGTGAACTGGAGGATGGCCAATGTAACTCCAATTTTTAAGAAAGGAGGAAGAGAGAAAACGGGGAATTATTGACAAGTTAGCCTACATCAGAAGTGGGGAAGTTGCTGGAGTCGATTATTAGAGATGGTATAGCTGCGCATTTGGAAAGCATGCCGGGATCAGTCAAAGTCAGCATGGATTTATGAAGGGGAAATCATGTTTGACTAATCTTTTGGAATTTTTTGAGGATGTAACAAGTAGAAAGGATAAGGGAGAGCCAGTGCATGTAGTATATCCGGACTTTCAAAAAGAATTTTAAAAGGTCCCACACAAGAGATTAGTGTGGCAAATTAGAGCACATGGTATTGGGGATAGGGTATTGACATGGATAGAGAACTGGCTGGCAGACAGGAAGCAAAGAGTAGGAATTAACAGGTCCTTTTCTGAATGGCAGACAGTGACAAGTGGAGTGCCGCAAGGCTCGGTGCTGGGACCGCAGTTGTTTACAATATATAATAACGATTTAGACAAGGGAATTAAATATAACATCTCTAAGTTTGAGTATGACAGAAAGATGGGTGGCAGTGTGAGCTGTGAGGGGGATGCTATGAGGTTGCAGGGTGACTTGGATAGGTTGGGTGAGTGGGCAGAAGCATGGCAGATGCAGTGTAAAGTGGATAAATATGAGGTTATCCACTTTGGTGGCAAGAACAGGAAGGCAGAGTATTTTCTAAATGGTGTCAGATTAAGAAAAGGGGAGAACAAAGAAAGCAGAGAGACCAGGATGTCCTTGTACATCAGTCACTGAAAGTAAGCATGCAGGTACAGCAGGCAGCGAAGAAAGCAAATGGCATGTTGGCCTTCATCGCAAGAGGATTTGAGTTTAGGAGAAAGGATGTCCTACTGCAGTTGTACAGGGCCCTGGTGAGACCACACCTGGAGTATTGTGTGCAATTTTAGACTCCTTCTTTGAGGAATGCTGATCTGCCCAGCTTACCCTTGAGCAAAACTGCAAAATGCAGATGGCACCATTCAACCTCGGTTGGAGTGAAAGCCACTTAATGTAATAATGTAATGTAACGTAATTTGAGGAAGGACATTATTGCTATTTTAGGAGTGCAGCGTTGGTTCACCAGGTTAATTCCCAGGATGGCGGGACTGACGTATGATGAAAGAATGGGTCGACTGGGCTTTTATTTGCTGGAATTTGGAATCTTATAGAAACATCAAATTCTTAGAGGATTGGATAGGGTAGATGAAGGAAAAATGTTCCCGATGTTGTGTGAGTCCAGAGCCAGGGGTCACAGTTTAAGAATAAGGGGTAGGCCATGATGGACTGAGATAAGGAAAAACTTTTTCACTCAGAGAATTGCGAATCTGTGGAATTCTCTGCCACAAAAGGCAGTGGAGGCCAATTCACTGGATGTTTTCAAGAGAGAGTTAGATTTAGCTCTTTGGGCTGGGGTGGAAGGTTGCAACCTTCACGTGGTCCGCACTGATTTGACTAATGCAATCAACTCAATGTGCACAAACGGAAGATCAAATAGAACAAGTGGTCCAACAACTTCAGGCTGTGCACGCCACATGAAAGAAGAAGAAGAAGAGCTCTTTGGGCTAAGGTAATCAATGGATATGGGGGGAAAAGGCAGAATGGGGTACTGATTTTGGATGATCAGCCATGATCATATTGAATGGCGGTACTGACTCGAAGGGTTGAATGGTCTACTTCTGCATCTATTTTCTATGTTTCTCTGAAACAGGCCCTTCGGCCCAACTTATCCACACTGACCAATATGTCCCAGCTACTCTTGTCCATGTCCCACAAAACCTGTCCAATCTATGTACCTGTCTAACTGTTTATTAAATGTTGGAATAGCACCAGCCTCAACTACCTCCTCTGGCAGCTTGTTTCATACACCCACCACCCTTTGTGTGAAAACGTTTCCCCTCAGATTCCTATTAAATCTTTTCCCCTTCACCTTAAATCTATGACCTTGGGTCAAGACCATACTGGGCAAGAAACTCTGTGCATCTACCTGATCTTCTTCTTCTTCTTTCATTTTATTTATGGGTGTCTTTCAGAACGCTCAAGGACACCTTACAGTTAAAACAAGCAAATTACAAACATAAAAATAAAATGAAACAAAACAACATATCCATGAATTTGATAGAAAGCGGAGTTACGTGGGATAGGTCAGCCTGAATAGGTGAATTTTTGAGGGAGTTTTTAAAAGTGGGGAGAGACTCTTTAGTATGGATGGATAGTGGGTGAGAGTTCCTGAGGCGAGGGGCAGAACGGCCGCAGGTTCTGAACCCCATTGTGGACAGGCGGACAGATGGAGTGGAGAGCAGGGAGGAAGAAGTGGATCGGAGCGTTCGGGATGGAGTGTAAGGCTGGAGGAGTTCAGAGGGATATGGAGAAGCAAGATTGTGGAGGGCTTTGAAAGTGAGAAGGAGAATCTTAAAATCAATGCGGCATTGGACAGGGAGCCAGTGCAGTTGTTTGAGGATGGGAGTGATGTGTTCGGTGGATAGGGTTCTAGCGATGATGCGGGCAGCTGAGTTCTGGAGCAATTGGGTTTTATGGATGGACGTGTGGAGTAAACAGAGAGGAGAGAGTTAAAATAATCAATATGGGGGGTGACGAGGGCGTGGATGAGTAGAATTGCTGTAAGATGTAGTGATGGACGAAGACGGTGGATAGTGCATAGGTGATCAATTCCTCTCATGATTTTGTACATCTCTATCAGATCATCCTCCTGCACAAGGAATAGAGTCCCAGCCCACTCAACCTCTCTATAGCTCAGACTCTCTAGCCTTGGCAACATCCTTGTATATCTTCTCTGTACCCTTTCCAGCTTGACAACAAGCCTATAACATGATGCCCAGAACTGAACACAATACTCTAAATGCACCCTTGTCTTATACAACTCATCATCAGCATCATCATCATCGTTGAAAACATTAACAGGCATGGTGCCTTATAATGCTATCTACGACAGTGGTCACAACTACTCAAGTGTAGATGGCCATTGGCTCTCTAGGAGCTTATTCGCCCTTTGACAGGTCTTGTTTTTGATCCTGCTGGGGGTCCGCAGCCCCCTCCTCACCTGGCAAACCAAGTGGAGGAGACAGTTTAGTCGCTGACTATCCGACCATATAGCAGATAGCGCGGGATTACATGGTACCCGTGGCGGGGGGTAAAATTGCAGTTATGCATCTGTCTCACGAGGGCTCTACAGAACTTCAGCCAAATGTATGTACTCTGTGCATTTTAAATTTCAATGGTTTGTATGGTGTCTCTACGCACTAACGCACTTAATCTCTCACCAGTTACAAAACACTCCATATTTGGAATCATGGAATCATGAAAACTTTATTGTCATTCAGACCTTTCGGTCTGAGCGAAATTTTCTTGCCTTGCAGTCATACATATAATAAAATAACAAAACCCACAATATACACGAATTTAACATCCACCACAGTGAGTTCACCAGACACCTCCTCACTGTGGTGGAAGGCAAAATAACCATATAACATATAACCATATAACAATTACAGCACGGAAACAGGCCCTCTCGGCCCTTCCAGTCCGTGCCGACCATTTGTTTTCCCCTAGTCCCATCTACCTGCACTCAGACCATACCCCTCCATTCCCTTCACGTCCATATACCTATCCAGTTTACTCTTAAATGTTAAAATCGATCCTGCCTCCACCACTTCTGCTGGAAGCTCATTCCACACAGCCACCACCCTCTGAGTAAAGAAGTTCCCCCTCACGTTACCCCGAAACCTCTGTCCCTTAATTCTCATGTCATGCCCTCTTGTTTGAATCTTCCCTACCCTCAATGGGAAAAACGTATCCACGTCAACTCTGTCTATCCCTTTCATCATTTTTAAAGACCTCAATCAAGTCCCCCCTTAACCTTCTGCGCTCCAAAGAATAAAGACCTAACTTGTTCAACCTTTCTCTGTAACATAGTTGCTGGAACCCTGGCAACATTCTAGTAAAATCTCCTCTGTACTCTCTCTATTTTTGTTGACATCCTTCCTATAACTAGGCGACCAAAATTGTACACCATACTCCAGAATTGGTCTTACCAATGCCTTGTACAATTTTAACATTACTTCCCTACTCCTATATTCAATGCTCTGATTTATAAAGGCCAGCACACCAAAGGCTTTCTTTACCACCCTATCTACATGCGATTCCACCTTCAGGGAACTATGCACAGTTATTCCTAGATCCCTCTGTTCCACAGCATTCCTCAATTCCCTACCATTTACCATGTACGTCCTATTTTGATTTGTCCTGCCAAGATGTAGCACTTCACACTTCACACAAAATCTTAAGTCTTTGTCTCTCCCTTCTTGTTCTTCCTCTGCGCTGAGGCGATCCAGGCCTCCGATGTTGTGACCCCACCGGGTGATGTAAATAAGCAAGTCCCGTGGCTGAACCGTGCTCTGCGAACGGGCCGGTTCAACTCCGCGGCCCGGGGCGATCGAGGCTGCCGCCCTCCAGTCCAGTGGACTCCGGAAAAACAGGTTGCCAACCTGTGACCTGCGAGCTCCCGACGATGTCGTTCACTGGGCCCACGACCGGGCCTCCGAAGTCGCTGCCGTCGCCACCGCCACCGGAAAGCCGCCACAGCCCCGAGTCGGGCCGCCGGAACGCCGGAATGCCTGAACCCGCCACAGCCCCGAAGTCGGCCAGTCTCGCGCTGGTAAGTCCTGGCTGGCTCTGCCTCCGGAGCCTCGAGGTCGGTCGCAGTTGGAGGCTGCCAGAGCAGACGGAGACGGGGGATACGACAAGAAAAGTCACGTCCCCCCGAAGGAAGAGACTAAAACGTTTCTCCCACCCCCCCCCACACACATACGCAACATTATAACTCAAATTAACATGCTAAAACAGGACAAGAAAACAACAAAAAAATAAAAAACAGACGGACTGCAGGCGAACCGCAGCTGCCAAGGCAGCGCCGCCACTCCACATGACTCCACATGGCTTCTAGACATGACTGCTGGAGTAACTCAACTGGTCAAGCAGCATCTCTGGAGAACCTGGATGGGTGATCTTATGGATCAAGACCTTTCTTCAGACTGATTCTGGTAATGGAGTGGGGAGTGGGGGAGGGGGTGAAGAAAAGCAGAGGAGAGGTAGGTTCAGAACAAAGCCAAGCAAGCGAATGAAGGATGCAGGTGAGGAAGGGTTTTAATTGGCAGAAGGTTGGACAAAGGCCAGGAACTATATCAATTAAAATGTCATATTGTTATTAGTTCACTGCAATCCAGTCTAGGTACTGAGGGTGACACCTTCTTGGTTTCTATAGTACTTTATTATGGCTGGATATTGCTTATATTAGCTGAGTCTCTGACATTTGCATCTTTCCTTTAGTGAGCACTTTAGTTCAATTGTCAGATCTATATGTTTGAACCTCATTTCTCCCAAGGGAAATTTTGGCAAAGTTAAAAAAAATCCTTTGTAACTGTTTATCTGGTTTGTCCTTTTTTAATCAAATAAGCTTAAGGTCAGTTTTCTCCTATTAAACCATTACAGTTCTGTGGTTCATTCAATCCTACTCTCACAAGACAAACAAAGAAACGACTCCTTTCATAAGTTTGACAAGCAGTAAATTTTAAATGAATATCTTTAGGGTGATAAAGGGGCATGAAACATCCTTGGCACATAAAATAAAGGAGAATCCTCAAATATGCAATAAGTATATCACAAGCAAAATTATACCAAGGGAGACAATAGGTCTCCTTGAGGATCAAAGTGGTAATTTATGTGTCTTTCGTGTGGTTTAGTTTAGTTTAGAGATACTGCACAGAAATGGGCCCTTTGACACATCGAGTCCGCGCCGACAGCGATTCCTGCGCATTAACACAATCCCATACAAACACTAGGGAAAATTTAAAATGAAACCAGGCCAATTTACCTACAAACCCGTAAGTCTTTGGAATGTGAGATACCCGGAGAAAACCTACGCAAGTCACGGGGAGAATATAAAACTCCATAAATAACTTTACTGCTGCACTACCATGCTGCCCCTACCATGCTATAGGAGATGGGCAAGGACTTAAATGAATACTTTTCCTTTGTGTTCACTGAAGAGAACGACATAGAACTATTCAGATCAGAGAAGAAAATAATAGTGTTCTGAAACACAACCCCATTGCAAAATAGGAGATGTTGGTTATCTTGAAGTGAATAAAGGTGAATGAATCTCCAGAGCTTGAATAAGTTTATCATCCGATGTTGAGGGATGTAAGGGAAGAAATTGCAGTGGCTCTGTTAGGGATTTTAGAATTTTTGTTCGACACGGCAAGGTAGTGGAAGACTGGTTGATGGTTAATGTTGTGTTAATTTAAGCGCAAACAGGAAATAGTCAAGATTAGACTTTTAATTATATAGAAGGTAAGGCAACTTTAATTAGGCAAGCCACTTTAATTAGGCAAGGCAACTTTAATTAGGCGAGACAATTTTAATTAGGCGAGGCAACTTTAATTTGGCAAGGCAACTTTAATTAGGCAACACAGCTTTAGCATTTCCAAACCAAAGACAACACAGCTTTAGCATTTCCAAACCAAAGGCAACACAGATTTAGCATTTCCAAACTGTATTTTCAAACCACATTAAGGGCACTGACAATTCAGTAAAACCACTCACAGTTTAGTAGACATGTGTTCAGTGTTATTCACAGCTCAGACTGAGAGACATGACCCTCTCGCTCCCCCATCTTGCAGAGACTGACTGAGGCAGTCAACACTTCCGGTTTTATAGTCCCTCCGGAAGGGGCATGGCCTTCAGGAGAGAGAATCTCAACATTTTTTAAACACTAATAACTCTTTTATATTTTTAATCAATGGAAAAATCCTCTTGTCCTGCGCAGTGGAGGGGGACTCTGAGTAAGATGGCAAAAAATCACAGCCATAAGTAGCAGCGTTTTTTCTAATGTCAATATACAGAACAACAGGAAGTGGTCAAGATCAGAATTTTAGTAATATGGATAGATGCTGCTTTCAATTAGACACTGTCAAATCCCAGTGGGTAAATGTGTAAGTGGTACTTGGGTAAGGCCTTGAATCTTTAGAATCCAAGAGAGAAACTTGCAAAAGCTTCTCTGTGTTACAGCTATCCTTGGTGAACAAAAACAAACATATTAATATTCACTGCCACCAATGGAATTTGAAAGCCAGGAGCCATAATTTATGACCATCTCTCAAAAGTAAAATAAGTTATACAGTAAAACCAAACCCTGATCTGGAGTCGCTTGTGTTCAAGCCGACAGTTTAACATGCAGGCCATGTCCTCTCTCTACCTTGTTGTGCGTAATCATTCTCATTGTATTGCAAAGTAATTTACTTTTTCCCCTTCTGCATTTACCTAAACTGCTGTCAATAGCAGAGAATTAACCCAGGGGGACAAGGGACAAGGAAAGATATAAATCAAGCAAAAACAGTGTCTTTTGCAGCTGAGAAATTATCGATTGATGTTGTGACATTGTCCGCAAACTAATTAGTAGGTACTCTTTACATCAATTTTCTGGGAAACCTTTTGGAATAACATCTTGTGTGTTCTCTTTCCAGTATCTTATTTTTCCTTCCTTTATAGAATGGAATGAAATGGAATACTATATTGTCACATGTGACAAGGCACAGTGAAATTCTTTGTCCGCATACCCAATGTATATAGATAGCAGCCACCTATGGTGCTGACAAAGTTACAAAGCATGCCGGCTCCCCCTTTTGTACACCCCCCCCCCCCCCCATCCACAGCAGTTCCCCCATGCCGGATCCCCATTGTCCTTTGTTCTCCCCCCTCCCCAATTGTCCATTGTTCTTCCACTCCCCCATCAAGGCGATCCCCTACGCTGGGTCATGCGTTGTTCTCCCCCTCCCCCTCACGGTGTTCCTCCACGCTCTCATCGACCGTTGACCGCAGGTCGACCCACAAGGCATCGCCACCGCCGAGGCCGCGAGGCATCACCTGCTGATCCATGCTGAGTTGGAATTTATACAAAAGCAAGTGTTTAAGAATGACGTACTTTCAAAAGATATCTTTCCGAAAAATGTTCAAACTATTGGACTAAGAGAAGGGATTTACATAATCAAAGTCATTTGCTATAATGCGTTTCCACTGCAGGCAATGTATGATCAACATGATTTTGCAAGCCTGCATCCTACATCATCTTATCCCACCTATCATTACCATTACATAGATTTATCTTTAGATATGTATAGCTGCAATATTAATAATATCACTTTTCTTTTAGAATAATTTACAAAGCATATTTGAAGCAACACAAAACAGCACGAATCTTAAAACACCATTATATTTTATTGACTAATAAATCTCAATTGCCACTGCTCCTTTTCAGAAACTTATAGTAGTTCCCTCTTTTGTACCACATATTTCCTGCTCCCCAACATCACATCAATAACTACAAAGACTAGGTCCTTCCAAAACTGGATTCATCAGTCATTTGAGAGAAGCTCCACTACTTAACTGATTGTGGGAAGAATGTGGAAACTCTCCAGCCCTCAAATCAACTCTAATATATTAATTTGGTACTGCAGAAGTTTTAGGCCCTCTGAAAAATGGTTTCTTATTTTTCATATGCCCCAAGTGCATTCTTTTCTAGACCTGTCAGCTCGCTGTACTCCAAATAGTTATACATAATCAGTTCAGCTTATTTTTGAGATTCAAAGCAGAAACAGGCCCTTCGGCCCACCGAGTCGCCGCCGACCAGCGATCCACGCACTATCCTACACAGTCGGGACAATTTACAATTTTTACTGAAACCAATTACCTACAAACCTGCATGTCTTTGGAATGTGGGACGAATGTGGGAGCTCCCGGAGAAAACCCACTCAGTCCTGGGGAGAATGTACAAACTCCGTGCGGACAGCACGTGGAGTCAGGGTTGAACCCAGGTTTCTGGCACTGTAAGGCAGAAACTCTATCACCGTGTCACTGTGCTGTCCCTAAATGTCCAACAGTAAGCCATTTTCTGTGGGAGTCTGAATTCAACATATTTCCTTTCTCCAACTGCCTTTGAATGTTGTCTCCATGGCTTCACTTATTCCACTAAGTACAGGCAGGTGGTACAATATTCTGTAAACGGAGCAACATTATTTCCTGCTACTGCAGAATTCTGAGATTTGCAAGTTTAGCATTTGGAAAAACAATCTCTGAAATTATGCAGAAAGTAGGATGTTAACAACCCACTTTGATCGTATTTTGGTGCAAAGAATACAATAAAATATAATTACTGATCCCCTGTGATCTGCATAAGCCTAGCAATACTTTATTGAACTATGAAGGGCCAATTTTTTTAAATGAATAAAACGTTAATTTAATGAAACCATCTGTCCCATTAATACTTGACAGCACTTTCATCAGGACTACAGTAATAGACTCATAAATGTTCAGTAATTCCAAATATTTTCACCTTGTTAAGCAAAGTATTCTTCACAATTTCATTAAGTTTTACTGTTCAGAACCTGCTGCCTTGACATCTGGGCCGATAAAAACTACCTTGCAGTACTCAGAAATAACGTTGCTAAAAGGTCTTCAAACCGGAGGAAAGACATTCTTGCCATAGAGGGTGTACAGAGAAGGTTCACCAGACTGATTCCTGCGATGTCAGGACTTTCATATGAGGAAAGACTGGATAGACTCGGCTTGTACTTGCTAGAATTTAGAAGATTGAGGGAGGATCTTATAGAAACTTACAAAATTCTTAAGGGGTTGGACAGGCTAGATGCAGGAAGATTATTCCCGATGTTGGGGAAGTCCAGAACAAGGGGTCACAGTTTAAGGATAAGGGGGAAGTCTTTTAGGACTGAGATGAGAAAAACGTTTTTCACACAGAGAGTGGTGAGTCTCTGGAATTCTCTGACACAGAAGGTAGTTGAGGTCAGTTCATTGGCTATATTTAAGAGGGAGTTAGATGTGGCCCTTGTGGCTAAAGAGATCAGGGGGTATAGAGAGAAGGCAGGTACAGGATACTGAGTTGAATGATCAGCCATGATCATATTGAATGGCGGTGCTGGCTCGAAGGGCTGAATGGCCTACTACTGCACCTATTTCTATGTTTCTTGTTTCTAGAAAGAATTTACCTCTTTGTACATAAAGTTTGTCAAAAGTCACTATCTTTTACTATCACCATTTTAAGTTTTTTATTACAACTAAATCTTTATCACAAACTCATAACTGCAGAATTTCTAACCTTCCTTGGAAAACTTCTTTTAAATACAAGTGTTATTTTAAAATTTTATATTTCCAATAGATAAGCATATGCTGTTCTTTTTAACAATAAAGTTAACATTAAAGTATCAAAGCTACCTCTTCACCTTTTTCAACCGTCAGACGGGGGATAGCACAGTGGTGTAAGATCGTTATAAAGTGGCGCGGTGGTAGAACTGCTGCCTCACAGCACCAGACACCCAGGTTTGATCTTGACCTCAGGTGCTGTCTGTGTGGAGTTTGCATGCTCTCCCTGTGACCACATGGGTTTCCTCCAGTAGCTCTGGATGTGCGGGTTTATCGGCTAATTGGCCTGTTAAAATTGCCCCTATTGTGTAGAATTTAGACTTTAGACTTTGGAGATACAGCGCAGAAACAGGCTAATTAGCACACCGAGTCCGAGCCGACCAGTGATCACCCCGTATACCAGCACTATGCTACAATCTAGGGATAATTTACAACTTTACTGAAGCCAATTAACCTACAAACCTGTACGTCTTTGGAGTGTGGGACAAAATCAAAGCACCTGGAGAAAACCTAAGCGGTCACAGGGAGAAAAGACAGCATCCCTAGTCATGATCAAACCCGGGTTTCTGGCACCGTAAGGCAACGACTCCTCCGCTGAGCCACTGTGTCACAAAAATAGGGATTGGATGGGAGTGGACATGAAAGTAAGATAACATCGACTGCTCGATTATAACTAGAGTTTATGCATTAAAAACTACGTCATTCTGCCTCCCTTCAGCACTGCTCCATTTTATAGTGACTAGAATTTAATGTTTATCTGTTTTCTTTTTTTTTTTTTTTTTTTTTTTTTTTTTTTTTTTTTTTTTTTTTTTATAAATTTATTTATTATAGAAACAAAATAACAACCAGTTACATTATATTTCAGTAGTAAATATACATAGTCCTAATAACTGATTCATACTAATAATATTATTTATACTGTATTATCCTTAGTTATAGATTTCAGAATTATGTATTTTATATAATTAAAGATACATAATACTACTAATACATTCACAATATTAGCATTATACTCGTACTATTAGTAATTATCATTTTATTTCTAATTTTATTAAGTATAAGACCAAATTTTATGATATTATTGATACAAAAAGTTAGTACATCTTATATAATTCTTATTATTTCTTCCTAATGTTAACAATATTTATTTTATCGCTAAATTTAAAATTATTGTACCATTAAAAGCATATAATTTTATATAATTAAAAATATAAAATACTAGGAAATGCTAATAATACTAACAATGTTCTTATAAATCTAATGATATTTATATTCATTCTAATATTAAGCTAGTGTGTTTCTATATTATTTTTTTATTTTTTATTTAGATATAAGAAAATAGAGAAATTAGGAAATAGAATAAAGAATAAGAAGAGGTTTGATGGAGAATAAAATATTCGTCAATAATCCGTCCTTATAGATATATTCATGATTTATTATACGTATCTCTTCATCCACTCAAATGTCCAGGCCTCAGTCAGGTTCCCGCGCCGAACCATTACGACCCTGCAAATATTTAATATATGGAGACCAAATACATCTGAAGAGATCTAACCTATCCATAAGGACAAGCCTCAATCTCTCCAAATGAAGTGTCTCCGACATTTCTATATTCCACATTTTGATTGTTGGGAATGCAGGGCCTTTCCAAAATTTTAATATTAATTTTTTCCCAATTATTAAACCATAATCAATAAAAGTTCTTTGATTCGTTGTTATTAATTGGTCAGTTTCAATTATTCCAAGTATAATCAGCTTTGGGTCAGGGATTATATTTATATTAATAACAGTCGAGATTATTTTAAATATTTCCTTCCAGTATTCTACAATTTTTATGCAGTTAGTGAATGAATGTGTCAAATTTGCTTCTGAAATTTGACATTTGTCACATATTGGAGATATTTTTTGGAAAAATATTATGTAATTTAGATTTAGAGTAATGTAATCTATGTAATATTTTAAACTGTATAAGAGAATGTTTAGCGTTTAATGAACAATAATGTATATGTTTGTAAACTTTCATCCCATATTTCTGGTCTTATTATTTGGCCTAATTCCTTTTCCCAAGATTCTCTGTATATTTCTGTTGATGGAGTATCGTTTTCCAGTAAAATATTATATATATATGATATCATTTTTTCCATATTTGGATGTTTATTCAAACATTCATCTAAAATTTCTATTTTTCTATTTCTAAATTCATATATATTTACAGAGGCATAGTTTCTAATTTGTAAATATCTGAAATATTCTTTATTATGTAGCCCATAAATTTGTTGCAACTCTTGAAATGAAAGAAAAGTATTTTCCTTATAAAGATCACCCATCTTAAAAATTCCTTTATTTTTCCATTGTAAAAAAGCCTTATCCAAAATCGAAGGTTTAAACATAAAATTATTAACAATCTTAAGACTTATTGGTATAGATTTTAGTTTTAATGCTTTCTTTATTTGTTTCCATATGCGGATTCCATTTTCTATTATCGGATTTTCACTATAAACTTTCTTAGCTACATTAATATTAGCAAATATTATAGAGCTAATTTCTAATGGAGAACAATCTTCTTCTTCCATACTTAACCAATTTGGTTTATTATCTATTTCTCCTAACCAAAAATTCATGTTTTTAATATTAACTGCCCAGTAATAAAACATCAAGTTTGGTAACGCTAATCCTCCATTTATTTTAGACTTACATAAATGTTTTTTATTTATTCTATGAATCTTATAATCCCAAATAAAATTCGTAATTAAAGAATCTACTTTTTTTAAAAAAAATTTTTGGAAGATATATCGGGATTAATTGAAATAAATATAATAATTGTGGAAGAAAAATCATTTTTATTGCATTAATTTTCCCTATCATCGAAATAGGTAAACTTTTCCAGTATGAAATATTCTTATTTAAATTTATCTAGTAATGGGGGAAAAATTAGATTTAAATAGAGAATTAAATCTTTTTGTAACAAAAATCCCAAGATATTTAATATTTTCATTTGTTATCTTAAAAGGAAATTGTTGTAATATATGTAACTTATTCATTGTTATAGGCATAAGTTCACTTTTATTCCAATTAATACTGTATCCTGAAAGTGATCCGAATTCCGTTATTAGTTTTAACAAATTTCGAATACTTATTTCTGGTTGAGTGATATAAAGTAATACATCATCTGCATATAAGGAAATTTTATTCTTAGTATTTGCGGTATCATATCCATATATTTCCGGGTGTAGTCTTACCCTCTGAGCAAGTGGTTCTATTGCTAATGCAAACAATAAAGGTGATAAAGGGCAACCTTGCCTACAACCTCGTGATAAATTAAATTTAATTGATAACATTCGATTTGTTGTTATTCTAGCTATTGGATTTGCATATAATAATTTAATCCAAGTAATAAACTCCTCTCCTAATTTAAAAGCTTCCATCACCGAAAATAAATAGGGCCATTCCACTTGGTCAAAAGCCTTTTCTGCATCAAGCGAAATAACTACTAAATCTTTTTTATCACTTCTTTTCGAATATATAATATTAAACAATCGTCTTAGATTATATGAAGAATATCGTTTTGGTATAAATCCAGTTTGATCCGGATGTATTAATTCATCAACAATTGAACTCAATCTTTTTGCTAATATTGTTGTTAATATCTTTTGATCTGTATTTAATAGAGCTATTGCTCTATATGATCCTGGTTCGTCTAAGTCTTTATTTATTTTAGGTATGAGTGTTATAATCGATTCGTTCAATGTATCTGGAAGCTTCTGTTCTGTATATATCTGTTCATATAGTGATTTTAAATATGGAACTATATATTCATGAAATGTTTTATAAAATTCCGAACCTATACCATCAGGTCCTGGTGTTTTACCGTTTTTTAATGATCTAATAGATTCTTTAATTTCATTTATTGAAATATCAGCATTTAATAATTTTCTATTTTGTAAATCCAGTCCTTTCAAGTTACATTTTTTTATAAATGCATCTATTTCTATTTTACTTACTGTTGTTTTAGCAGTGTATAAATTTTTATAATATTGCATAAATCTTTCATTAATATCTTTAGGTTGTATTAATAAATCACCATTTTGTGATTTAATCCTATGTATAATTTTTTCCGCTTCAATTTTCCTTAATTGTCGAGCCAGCAGTTTTTGGGGCTTATCCCCAAATTCAAACTGTAATTGTTTAGTATGTTGGTAAAAATTTTATCACTTGATCTGTATATATTTTATTTAATTTATATTTCAATATAACAATTTTATTATGTAATGTCGTATCTGGTTTTATTGCATTCTGTATATCTAATTCCTTAATCTCCTTTTCTAGATCTTGTTGTTCTTTCCGAGTCTTTTTATTGTCAAATGCTTGTGAAGAAATCATTATTCCTCGAAGATATGCCTTAAATGTTTCCCACAATAAAGAACGCGATATCTCTGGTTGATCATTTATTTCAAAAAAAGTTTTAATTTGAGTTATGATATATTCCTGAGTGGCTTTGTTTTTTAAAATTTGTGGGTTAAATTTCCACTGTCTTAAATTTTCTATTTTATTATTAATTTTAATTTTAAACGTTACTGGAGCGTGATCTGAGATTATTATATTATCATATTTAGCTTCATAAGTAAGTGAGATAAGTTTTGCATCCACCAAAAAATAATCTATTCTTGAGTAAGTTTTATGTACTGGGGAGTAAAAAGAATATTCTCGTCCTGTAGGATTTTCTGTTCTCCAAACATCTTTAATGTTGGTTGTTTGCATATATGCATTTAGCAAATCACTAGAACGTGATTTGTTTTTTCTTTGTTTTGTAGATCTGTCTAAGTAAGGGTCTAATGTACAGTTGAAATCTCCACCAATTATCAAATTATATTGTATTAATTCCGGAATATTATTAAATACTTTTTTAAAAAACAATGGACTATCAAAATTTGGTCCATATATATTAACAAGAATTACTTTTTCTGTATTTAATTCTCCTATCACAATAATATATCTACCATCTTTATCATCTATGGTTAATGTATGCTTAAATAAAGTACCTTTACGAAATAATATTGCTACGCCTCTTGATTTATGTGTAAAAGAAGAGTGATATATTTTATCTATCCATTTAGCTTTCAACCTGTTTTCCGCCTCTTTTTTTAGATGGGTCTCTTGAATGTAAATTACATCAGCTTTACTTGCCTTTAAGTATGTCAATACTTTTCCTCTCTTTATCGGTTCATTAATACCTTTAACATTCCAACTGCAGAATTTTAATCCCTCATTCCCCGTATTTCTTTTTAAGTCTTGCATTTTAGATTTATGGGGATCTGCAGGATCTAAGGATCAGCGCGATAAACCCAACCTTACACCTGAACCCCGAGTGGATGTAGTTTAAATCTCTTTTTTGCCCCTCATGAATATATCTCCCTTGGTACATTATATTACTCCAATCAAACCAAAAATTACTATAGATATAAAAGATAGAAAGAAAATAAATAGAAGTACTGTGTGTAAAGGAAAAAAGAACTACATCTAGAATCGATGTAGTTTGTGCCAGCCATATTAAGATGACTATATATCTAACGACTTCCGTCATCGATGTTATCAACACGACCAGCTCCTGGAATTAGGGAATTACTATTCCTTAACAATATTTTAACGGGGGTATAATATATATAATGTAAAAAAAGGGGGGGGGAGGGGGAATAATAATAAAAAAAAAAAAAAAAAAAAAACCAGGAAGGGGAGAGAAAAAGAGAAAAAAGGAAGAATAAAAAAAAAGGTTCTTCCTTTAAAAATATCAATATCTAAAGCTTACTTAGAAATCTAACTAATATTAGACATAAAAAATACAAAGGCTATATAAAAAGATGAATAACATACAATTAATTCAGTTCAGAAAAGGGAAAATTAATTATTAATTATTAGTAATAGTGATTAGTAATAATAGACATTCCTAATTAATAAAAAAATAGGGTGGGAAAAAACTGATAATAAAACCGTATTATAATCTTAATGTGTGTATTAATTATTTTTGTTAGTTATATGTTAGAACTAATTATCAATGTCCAGATATCCTGATGACGTTGTCAAATCTTGTTTTATTCCCCTCCATTCCATTCGACATTGTCTATTCCATCAAGTCCAATATCCTCTTGAAGAGTCTCAGTAAATATTAAAAGTTCATGTTGAGTATCTGAAGATGGTAAAAGTCAGTGTAACTTGCTTGTAGGTATTCTTCAAGTCTTGAACTGCTGAGCAAACTCCAATGCTGTGTTTGGGGTCTTAAAAAAGTACTCCACTTTCTTATAAGAAACTCGTAAAGTCGCTGGGTAGTTCAAACCGTATCTCAGATTTTCTACTCCACGCATAAGACTTTTGGCTTCATTGAATGCTTTTCGTTTCCTGGCGACCTCTGGTGGATAGTCTCGATAAATACTAATCCTTTGACCTTCAAATGTCAAGTTTTTAGTTTTCGAAGCTTTCCGCATAATCTCATCCAGAACAAAATCAAACTGTACTTTAATGATCATTTGCCTGGGAGGAGCGCCGGGTCTGGTCTGACGTCTACTGACTCTGTGAGCACGAGCTAATAAAGGCATCTCTTCCAGAGATAAGACTTCTTTGAGTAATTTAGCAGTGAACTCTCGAGGGCCGTCGATATTCTCTCGACCCTCAGGAATCCCTACAATTCTCAGATTTTGCCTTCTCTGATGTCCTTCTAGCTCAGTACATTTCTCGGCTGTTTTAGTCAGCATACTCATCAGACGTTCATTTTCTGTAATCAAATTCGCTGTAGTCAAAGCATTTGCTTCTGCTGTCTGTTCAAGGTCTTTTATTGCAGCCATCTGTTGTTTCTGCATTTCTTCAATAGGTTTAAATCTGTTGTCAATGTCTTTTTTAAAGTCTTTTTTAAACCTTTCCAGTTTTTTATCCAGCTTTTCCTCCATGTCATTAAACGTGTCAATAAACTCTTCTTTTAAATCATCCGACATTTTCTTAACCTTTTTTTCAATAATTGTGTTTGTTTCCTTTTTTAACTCCATTAGTTGAGTTTTCATCTGATTCATCTGTATATCAATCGAGCTATTTATTTGACTTATATCTTCCTTTAATTCTTCCTTTAACTTAACTATCTGCTGAGAAATAAAGGATTTCAATTCCTCACCTTCCACTTTTGTCCCTGATTTCTTGGACACATCTTCCTGGGATCGAGTCCTAGTCGACACATCTTCCTGGGATCGAGTTCTAGTCGACTCCCAGGCTTCACTTGGACCTTCTCCCAGTTTCGGCTTTCGAGCTTTACTCTTATCTGTGGGGCTCCGTGGAACCGACATAGCTGTCTGATAACGTCACTCGGTGAGGAAACTACAAACAGCTCGTTGCAGACAGCCGGTAAGTCTTCTAAAACCCCCGTTTTTAACAATTTTTTTTGCAGAGCTGGCTGGCACTATACTCTAGGGCTCCATAGCGCCACCGGAAGTCCTTGTATGTTAAGTCCCTGTTTTCTTGTATTGTGTCTAATTTGATAAAGTTATGTATTGTGTCTAATTTGATAAAGTTATGTATTAGTCAGTGAGGAGATTACGGATAGTTCGCAGGAAATCTGAAGACACTTTTTAACCCATATTCTGATGAAAAGCAGACAAATGAAGAAAGGGCAATGGATATGATTCTAACTATTAACATACAAGGTTTTAAATTACAACATTCTATACAGGGTCATTTCTTCATACCATAATGTTGCCAGAGGCATTTATGTGCTCTCGAAACTATTGATTAGAATGTCAAAGTATAAAGTCTGTGCCTATACATATGCAATGTGCAGTTTACTAAGTGATTTTTAATCCTCTCCTTTCTGAAGAAGTAATAGTCAAATTTTAAGCTTCTAATTGCACAGATAAATTGATCATTTATTTAATAGGCCATGTCCGCCTTTTAACAGATTTAAACTTTATTTCTACTTTTATTGATTTATATTCAAGTGTTTGAAGATTGATGGAAGGGACATTTAATGTGTGGATTTGCTTTGTATCTGTATCATTTAGCGAGATCTGTAATGAATACGTGAACATGATCTGGATTTGGGAATATGGGCTATTGAATTACATTTAGATGTTTTTTTGTTGGTAATTTGGTGCTTGATAGATGTGTTGTTATAACAGATATTCCAGCTGTTAAAGTAAGAAGATATGTTTGAATTTATGTCTGATAGAATGTTGGCAGGATGATTAAATCATAGGACTGCTTAATTTAGACACAAATAAGGCCATGCAATCAATGTCTGTAGCCGGGCAAATTCAATTAGTATGCAGTGAGAGGAAACTGCATTTCAATAAATTGATTCTCTTTCCAGCAAAAAAAATGACACAATTTAAAAAATGAGCAAGTAAAGCAAAATACTGCATGCATTGGAAGTCTAAGAAAAACAGAAAATATCCAAAAAATGCTCAGCAGACCGGGCAATATTTGTGCAGAGAGAGAAAGAGTTAACATTTCAAGTCAATTATGTTAGGTCCAATGTATAGGAAGGAACTGCAGATGCTGGTTTAAATGGAAGATAGACATAAAATGCTGGAGTAACTCAGTGGGACAGGCAGCATCTCTGGAGAGAAGGAATGGGTGACCCATTTCTTCTCTCCAGAGATGCTGACTGTCCTGCTGAGTTACTCCAGCATTTTGTGTCTATGTTAGATCCAATCTAACATATTATTGATCAGTATTTTCAGCATTTTCTATTTCTGTTATAAAATGGGAAAATTGTTGTATATTCATTAAACAATAATTTGACATTAAACAGTAAACTATTCAAAACATTCACAATATGTTACTTTATTTCTGTATGTATCATACTCAGTGGATCAGGCAGGACTGGTGTATTCTTTCAGTACACGTTTCATATACTGGAACCCAAAACAATGACTGTCCATCTCCCTCCACAGATGCTGCCTGACAGCTGATTTACTCCAGCAGCTCTGTTTACGTTCACAATGGTAATTTGTTTCCACCTTTGTTTTTCTTGAACCAAACAAAACCACTGCCGTTCAGCTGCTTCTTTTATTTAATCTGCAGTGGATGATGCTAATTTTCTGGACACAGCCTTAGGTTAAGAACAACAAAAAGGAAGTAATTTATATGTTGAAGTGGAGGAAATTACCTGCAATAACTGTTTTCTATTCTCTTGCAGTATAGGAGCATTTTGCAGGAATGTGTATTCATTAAGAAAAGAGATATTGTGGCGGGGACTGGCTGGAGACCGCCATTCAATGTGATCATGGCTGATCATCCCCAATCAGTACCCCATTCCTGCCTTCTCCCCATATCCCCTGACTCCGCTATTTTTAAGAGCCCAATCTAGCTCTCTCTTGAAAGCATCCAGAGAACCTGCCTTCACCGCCCTCTGAGGCAGAGAATTCCACAGATTCACCACTCTCTGTGAGAAAAAGTGTTCCTCGCTTCCGTTCTAAATGGCTTACTCGTAGATACAATCCCGCACCCTGGGGGTTTGCTCAGTTCGGAAGAATCTCCGGGAGCCCGCGACGGGGAGGTTGAGCCACATGGACTGGCTCACTCAGGTCCAAGTGGGCCGGTTTCAAATGAACCACAGACACCGTTTCACGCCGGCCTCCCATGTACAAATCGAATGTAGTAGGCCTGTGCCGCAGCACGCGAAAGGGACCTTCATACGGGCGCTGCAAGGGTGACTTGTGGGAGTCACAGCGAAGAAAAACATATGGGCAGCCCATCAGTGGCAGTGGCAGTGGCACATGGGGAGGGGCCACTCCATGACTCAATGTTGGGATGGGAGATAGGGCGCCAACCCTCTCCCACAAGTGGATCATCACCAATGATGGGAGTTCCTGGGACCCATCATCAGCAGGGACAAACTCCCCGGGGATGGTGAGCGGAGCACCATATACCAACTCCGAGGAGGATGTTGACAGATCCTCCTTGGGGGCCGTCTGAATCCACAACAGGAACCACGGCAAATCGTCCATCAACCCAGGGCCTGTGAGACAAGCCTTCAGGGCAGCCTTCAGACAGCGGTGGAACCGCTCCACCAACCCATTTGGTTGGGGATGGTACTCCGTCGTGTGGTGCAGCTGCGTCCCCAACATGTGGGCCATGGCGGACCACAGATGTAAACTGGGTGCCCCGGTCGGATGTGATGTGCAGTGGAACCCCAAAGCGGGCAATCCAGGCTGCTACGAGGGCACGAGCACACGACTGCGTTGTAGTGTCCGTGAGCGGGATGGCCTCCGGACACCGCGTAAACGATCGACCACCGTGAGCAGGTGTGAAACCGCTTGGGATGGAGGCAGCGGCCCCACAATGTCCACGTTGTATATGATCGAACCGCCGGGTGGCACTGCGAAGACTTGAATGGGCGCTCAGACGCATCTATGCACATTTGATGTCTGGCACGGGATGCACGCCCGGGCCCAGCGAGCGACCTGCTTCTGAAGTCCGTGCCACATAAACCTGCGGCCATTATGGATAGGTGAACCAGCCCATGGATCGCCTCAAACACGCGACGACGCCAGGCCACCGGAACGATAGGTCGTCACAGAGGATGTTACCCCAGGAACCCAACGGCACGTCCTCAAGCACCAAGCCAGAGATCGTGGTACGGTACGCCGGCATCTCATGGTCCGCCAGCTGGGCTGCTGCCAAGTTGGAGTAATCTATCCCCGAGGCCGGGTTAAGTGCGGGTGCAATTGACGGATGGGACAAAACATCCGCCACGAGGTTGCATTTCCCAGCGATGTGCCGGATGTTCATTGTATACTCCGAAATAGCCGCTGACTGGTGGACTAAGGATCCAAAACCTTCGCAAACACAAATTTGAGGGGCTTGTGGTCCATGAAGCCTACGAAGGAATGGCCCTTGAGGAAGTACCGGAAGTGCCGCACTGCGAGGTGTAAGGCGAGCAACTCCCGGTCAAAAGCGCTGTAGCGTTGCTCCACAACCCTCAGGTGCCGGCTAAAGAAGGCGAGAGGCTGCCAACAGCCATTAACGGACTGTTCCAAAATGCCACGGACCACAGAGTCCAAGGCATCCACGTTTAGAGCTGTGGGGGCGTCGGCTGACGGATGTACGAGTATAGTCGCCCGAGCCAAGGCCTCCTTCGCCCCTTCAAACGCTGCCATGGTGATGTTTGAAGTCCCGTCAGCAACTGAAAAGGCGGCCGCAAAAGTTTGGCAGCCACCAGAATGAACCGGTGGTAAAATGTGACCATCCCTACGAACTCCTGGAGGCCACGTACCCTAGCAGGCTGCGGGAACTGGCGGATTGCCTCAACCCTGTCTGGCCGAGGCACTGCTCCATGCCATGTCACCCGATGCCCCAGGAAGTCGATGGCCCGAAGGCAGAATTGGGACTTGCCAGTGTTAATTATGGTCACAGAGGCGCTGGAAGAGTAGACGCAGGTGGGCGCAGTGTTCCTCATGCGAGCGACTAGCCAGGAGAATGTCGTCCAAGTAGACAAACAGGAAGTTGAGCCCGCGCACCACGGTGTCCATCAGGTGCTGAAAGGCCTGTGCAGCATACTTGAGGCCGAAGGGCATTCACAGAAACTCGAATAACCCGAACGGGGTGATAATTTCCAGTCGCACGGGGATCTGGTGATATCCCCGGACTAGGTCGATCTTAGAGAAGAACCTAGCCCTGGCCAGATGGGCTGAGAAGTCCTGTATGTGGGGAATAGGGTCCTGTATGTGCGGATGTCCTCTATGTGGGGAAACGGTCAGCAGTCATGGCCTTGTTAAGGTGGCGGTAGTCCCCGCAGTCTCCAACCGCTGGATACCTTTGGCACCATGTACAGTGAGGAAGCCCATGGGCTGTTGAAGCGTCGAATGATAACCATGGCCTCCATACTCCGAAACCCCGTCTTTGCTATGAGGAGCTTGTCAGGAGTGAGCCTACGGGCGTGAGCGTGGAGCGGTGGACCCGATGTCAGAATATGGTGCATGACACCATGCCACAGGCTGGCCGAGCCGAACTTGGGGGTGACAATGTCCCGGAAGACAGCCAGGACCTGGGCGTAGACATTGACCACCGTCGCTACAGGGTTGCTGACCGGCGCTGTGGGCACAGTGGAGCGCAAGGAGATCTTCTCAAAAGTTGACACGTGCATGGGACGTTGGCCCATCACGTCCACACAGAGCGACTGCGCCCGCAAGAAAACTGCGGCCAGCAGCGGCTGGGCCACTTCGGCGATGATGAAAGGGTAGGTGAAATGGCACGCGCCAAAAATGACAGGAACCGTGCGGACGCCATATGTGTGGATTGAACTGCCATACGCAGCAGTTTATAGGGGGCCCCTCTTACCAGCCCAAAGGTTGAGTCCAGATGGGGGCAATACACTGATCTCCACCCCATATCCACCAAGAATCTGAGCCCCGAGCGCCGATCCCAGACTTACAGTCGATGGATCCTGCCGGCCACCACAGTGACTATCGGCAGCCGGAGCTGCCGTTTCCCAGAAACAAACATGGCTGGCAGCATTGGCAGGCTGCTGAACCCCAGTGCTGGTGGTAAAAACACCATGTTCTTCTCCTTGGATCTCCTGTGCCACTTGTCTTGTCTGTGGCTCCTGTGGGCGTTGCCCTCTTGTGGCCGTGGTCCTGGGTTGCTGGGCCTTCCAGGTCATGGTCCTGGGTTGCTGAGCCAGCCTGGTCATTGAATCAATCCGGTCCAGCGACTTTGGGGATTCCAGCGGCTCCAGGTATTCAAGTGCACCCACCTGGTGCTGGTCAGAGATTCACAGCTCGTCAGCACGGGCCACTAGCCAGATGGGACCTTCAAAGCTCTCCCCCACGAACCCCTGGCAGAGGTTGCCTGGCAACTGTTGCAGGTAGGTGAATTCAAAGTGTGCACAGGGCAGATGATCACCCATGAGCATCTCGCTCATGAGGGCCGAGGGCATCCGGTTGCCAAGCCCGCCCATGTTAAGGGCGTGACAGGTGCACTACATTCGGCTCAGCCCGTAGATATGGAGCAACAACTCCTTGAGGCCTGTGTATTTCCCCACGACCGGCGGGTTATCCAGGTAAAGAATGACCTGACCGACCTTCTGTTGGTCAAAGGCGCTTACCACATAGTGATAGCAAGTCTCTTAAGCTGTAACGCCGCAGATGTGAAATTGGGATTCGGCCTGTCGAAATCAAACCCTCGGCTGCGAAATCCAAAATGTAGGCAGCTTCAGGGAGACCACATTGAGTTTGGCCTCATCGGCCTTGTAGGCGGCAGCGGCAGAATGCATTAAAAAAAACTTTAAATTTCCCTTCCAGGATTACACTCCTGGGCGTCTGGGATCACCAATTGTGGCGGGGACTGGCAGGAGTCCAACCAAAAACTAGTCGGACACATGTGTGCTCTAGACGTGTTTATTCTGCTGCATGCAGCTCCCTACTCCTCAGCTGACACGGGCGTTGTCCCGCCTTAAATAACAACTCAGATATTGACCCCTTGACTCGCGCCTCCACCACCAAGCGCCGCCCTCTACAGCCGATGGTTCGTCGTGACCTTGGGTTGCTATCAGGTGCCGCCACAATATCTCCAAATGACTGGTTGACAGCTAATATGACATGGTTAAAACAAAACCAAAAAAACACAGGTAGTTTCGCTTAATACCAAGAAGGGGAATTTCTTACTCAATTATATATTAGACACACATCTAAAATTAAGAATGTGAGATAATCAGGGAAGGGTCATGCTTAAAATATCATACTGGATGTTTGGATAAAATAGCATAAAGAGTATCAAAGGGTAATTCCTCAGATTTTGTCATCTGAGACAAGCATCCACAACGTAATACCATCATATGAGTCATGGGGAAACAGGACAAGAAAGTCAGAAGCATTTAAAAAATTCAAATCTTTTAAGATGTTTTCTGAATAAAATTTAAAAAAGATAAAGATAAAAATAAATATCTAATATGAACTTGGACTAAATATCTCATCAAACTTTCTTGTGCATTTGCTGAGGAATTGCCAGAAATGTATGCTCCGTTGTTGTGCATGGTATGAATGCAATTGGCAAAGATTAGCCAGCAGCTGCTCACAACCTCAGTGAGGTCCAAAAGTTTCAGTTGGTTCGTCATAGAAATGTTGGCATATCTGTGGTGAGTTGCCAACATATCCATGCATAAGCAAGCAATGATGTTCGGCTTTCCAAAACAAAGACTTTGCTGAGAGTAGAACATGAGGTCAGGCGACCAAGGAAGAACGGATAGCGAACTGACTACAGAAGAAAGGACGCCGAAAATTGAGGTTAAAGAAATATAAATAGCTTTTTGTAGTTTATTAATTTATTTTTGTATTTTCCCAAAATAAATTAATAACTACCAAAATGGGGGTGAAAGGAAAGTATATTGCTGGGAAAATTAGTGTTAATGCACATAAATGCACATAAAGGAACATAGAAGTACAGGCAAACGATGCACGTATCATTAATGAGAGGAACATGAACTAATAAAACAATAAATATAATAAATAATATACTTTTATTGTAGATTATCATGTTTTAGTTTGGTTTGCAAAATGATAGTTTACATGTTCTCCCTGTGACTGTCTGGGATTTCCTCTCGGTACTCCAGTTTCCTCCTGCATACCAAAGCCCTGCAGGTTTGTGGGTTAATTGGCCTCTCTAAATTGTTCCAAGGGAATGGATGAGAAAGTGCGATAACAGTGGATATTGTCAGCATGGACATTTGACAAGATGCCTTGTGATAGGCTGATCCAGAAGATTAAGATGCACATTGTGGATTGGTAGTTTGGATTCACAACTGGCTTACTCATAACAAACAGAGGCTAGTGGTGGCTGTCGGTCTGCGACCAGTGGTGTTATGCAGAGATCAGTGCTGGAAACTCATTTTTCGTCATTGTTTGACTGTTGGTAGATGGGCATGTGAATATGCAGGGGTGGAGGGATGTGGATCATGTGCAGACAATAGAGATTAATTTAATTTGGCATCATGTTCAGAATAGTCATGGTGGCCTGATGGGCCTGTTCATGTCTGTTCACTGCTCTATGTTCTATGTCAATCAATCTTTGGTATGAGATAGCTCTTCCAGTATTTCGGGGCTAATGTGTATTCTTGATATTGAAGTTGTGCTTTTGAAAAAGAAATATTGTAAAATCCTAGTCTTAAGAACATTCAGTTATTCAGTGTCCTTGTTGTACTATAGTGCATTGATCTTACAAACAACTTTCACTCGGTAAGGCAATAACGTTGGGCTTTAAAAGTGTGTTGCTTTTGTGGAATTGTACATACAGTGGCTTGCAAAAGTTTTCATATCCCTTGAACTTTTCCACATTTTGTCACGTTACAACCACAAACGTAAATGTATTTTATTGGGATTTTATGTGATAGACCAACACAAAGTGGCGCATAATCGTGAGTGGAAGGAAAATGATACATGGTTTTCAAATTTTTCTACAAATAAAAAACTGAAAAGTGTGGCGTGCAAAAGTATTCAGCCCCCTTTACTCTGATACCCCTAAATAAAATCCAGTGCAACCAATTGCCTTCAGAAGTCACCTAATTAGTAAATAGAGTCCACTTGTGTGTAATCTAATCTCAGTATAAATACAACAGTTCTTTGAAGGCCTCAGAGGTTTGTTAGAGAACATAATGAAAAAACAGCATCATGAAGCCCAAGGAACACGCCAGATAGGTCAGGGATAAAGTTGTGGAGAAGTTTAAAGCAGGGTTAGGTTATAAAAAAATATCCCAAGCTTTGAACATCTCACAGAGCACTGTTCAATCAATCATCTGAAAATGGAAAGAGTATGGCACAACTGCAAACCTACCAAGACATGGCCGACCACCTAAACTGACAGGCCGGGCAAGAAGAGCATTGATCAGAGAAGCAGCCAAGAGGCCCATGGTAACTCTGTAGGAGCTGCAGAGATCCACAGCTCAGGTGGGAGAATCTGTCCACAGGGCAACTATTAGTCGTGCACTCCACAAATCGGGCCTTTATGGAAGAGTGGCAAGAAGAAAGCCATTGTTGAAACAAAGCCATAAGAAGTCCCATTTGCAATTTGCCACAAGTCATGTGGGGGACACAGCAAACATGTGGAGGAAGGTGCTCTGGTCTGATGAGACCAAAATTGAAGTTTTTGGCCTAAATGCAAAATGCTATGTGTGGCGGAATCACCCTGAACACACCATCCCCACTGTGAAACATGGTGGTGGCAGCATCATGCTGTGGGGATGCTTTTCTTCAGCAGGGACAGGGAAGCTGATCAGAATTGATGGGAAGATGGATGGAGCCAAATACAGGGAAATCTTGGAAGAAAACCTGTTAGAGTCAGCAAAAGCCTTGAGACTGGGGCGGAGGTTCACCTTCCAGCAGGACAACGACCCTAAACATACAGCCAGAGCTACAATGGAATGGTTTAGATCAAAGCATATTCATGTGTTAGAATGGCCCAAATTCTAGACCTAAATCCAATTGAGAATCTCTGGCAAGACTTGAAAATTGCTGTTCACAGACGCTCTCCATCCAATCTGACTGAGCTTGAGTTATTTTGCAAAGAAGAATGGGCAAAGATTTCAGTCTCTAGATGTGCAAAGCTGGTAGAGACATGCCCCAAAAGACTTGCAGCTGTAATTGCAGTGAAAGGTGGTTCTACAAAGCATTTACTCAGGGGGGGCTGAATACTTTTGCACGCCACTCTTTTAAGTTTTTTATTTGTAATAAAATTTGGAAACCATGTATCATTTTCCTTCCACTTCACAATTATGCGCCACTTTGTGTTGGTCTATCACATAAAATCCCAATAAAATACATTTACGTTTGTGGTTGTAACGTGACAAAATGTGGAAAAGTTCAAGGGGTATGAAAACTTTTGCAAGCCACTGTATGTTTGCCACGTAGGATATTGATATCTCAGTCAGCACATAGCAGACTATCAGTAAATATCAATATTGTTGAAACACTTCTGGCTGCTGTGCTACCAAGAATGGCATAAATATTCAATGTGCCTCATACTAGATGCAGAGAGATAGTAATCTCCCGGAGATGCAACTATTCAACGTCCATGACTGCATTGCTTGGCTGAAAAAATAGTGCTGCTATCAGTCTGCTCCTAACTGCCATTGATTTTTTTTAAATGTACTTAGTCTGGCCCTAATTTTTACATTCTACCAAGAATAATTCATCAGTGTCACCTTGAACATGTAGAAAAGGACAACGCTGAATTCAAGAAATATACATTATTAACAAGAAACCAGCCACAGCTGTAATGAGACAGCTATTAAGTAGATTTAAATGTTTTAAATGTTTCAAGCCTGGGAAAGCAATTTTATGTAATGTAAGAACACAACATTTTGGAAGGAGATTTCTTGTAAAACAACTGATTGAGTTGATTTTTTTTTGGTTTTTACGACAGGTTCCGTATTGATTTTTGGTATGAACATATATTGAGGATAATACCAAACAGGTTGCACACAGCACATCTTAAAGTGAAATATGTTCTAATTTGCATCATCTAAGAAATGTTTTGTTTAAATCAATACGTTTGTTTTTCTTTGCATTCATTACAGGTTTACTGATGGCCGGAACCTGCCACACCAATTTAATCACTTTAATATTCAAATGTATTTTAAGGGCAGAAGAAGGCAACTGACTCCAGAACAAAATGAAAAATAGATTTAAAAAAATACTTTGTTTACTATGCATTGCTGGAGACTTGTTTCACATTAGACGGAGTATCAGGGAAACATCAGTTTGTCTGCTATCTTTCTCCATTATTAGACATAACATAGAAGGTATCTAGCTTATCTCCAATCCATAGGCAGAGTCTCGGTGGTCAGGACTTCAGTGGTGATTATTCCTTTGTTCTACAGGAAATCTTTTACTTGCATTGCTTTGCACAAAATAGAGTATGGCATTAGCATTTCAGCTGATAGCAGCTACTATATTTCTCACTCCTGTCCCATCTCCTTTCCACCAATCACCAGAGGACTGGGAAAGCAGGGGTGCAATGAAGGGGAGATTATATATGATAGCTACTTTTTACTTTTGGAGGATTTTTAAAAGTTGATTTCAAAGTCGGAGATCAGAGCTGCAGAAATAAGTCTTAATGTAACACATCTAACAGTTGTTACAGGAGAGGCATGGTGGAAGCATCTCCCTAAACACAAAGTATATTGTTTTTATACCTTTTCTATGCAAAGATAATAACAGGTCATTAGATATGTTTTTTAAAAGTTACCGTGTGTAGTTTAACTTAATATTCTGAGTAAAAACAAAAGATTTGACAAAATTATATATTTACAAAACGGAGGATATTATGTGACAAGATTAGCTTTGAAAATTCTAACATTGTTAAGACAAGGTAGTTCATGACATAAACAATAGACAATAGGTGCAGGAATAGGCCATTCGGCCCTTCGAGCCAGCACCACCATTCAATGTGATCATGGCTGATCATCCACAATCAGTACCCCATTCCTGCCTTCTCTCCATATCCCCTGACTCCACTGTCTTTAAGAGCCCTATCTAGCTCTCTCTTGAAAGTATCCAGAGAACCGGCCTCCACCACCCTCTGAGGCAGAGAATTCCACAGACTCACAACTCTCTGTGAGTCTCTGAAAAAGTGTTTCCTCATCACCTTTCTAAATGGCTTACCCCTTATTCTTAAATTGTGGCTCCTGGTTCTGGATTCCCTCAACATTGGGAACATTTTTTTTAATAGCTACTGAAGACAAAATCCTGACCCCCAAAATGTCCTTCTTTTACCACAATATTGTGAGGGCAGGTCAGGAGAAATATGACAATGATCATGTTTCATGTGACAAAATGTGGTAGCACAATGAGAGAGTTGCTGCCTTATGCCCCTGTCCCACTTAGGAAACCTGAACAGAAACCTCTGGAGACTTTGTGCCCCACCCAAGGTTTCGTGCGGTTCCCGTAGGTTCCCAGAGGTTTTTGTCAGTCTCCCTAATGGTTGAAAGTGGTTTCCGTTTCTTCTCTGTTCCGGCGATTATTTCAAAATATTCAAAACTGGCCGCAACTAAAAATAGGTTGCCGTTTTAAAAATCGGTAATTTTTTAGTCGAAGCCGGTTGCGATGCTAGTTGAAGGTGGTTGCCGGAGGTTGCAGGTAGTGGAAGGTAAGACCTTTTTTTCACCCAGTTTTATTCCACCAGGGAGGTCTACCTATTTTTAGTCACGGCCGGTTTTGAATTGTTTTAAATAATCGCCGGAACATAGAAGAAGCGGAAACCACTTTCGACCATTAGGGAGACTGACAAAAACCTCCGGGAACCGCACGGAAACCTTGGGTGGGGCGCAAAGTCTCCAGAGGTTTCCGTTCAGGTTTCCTAAGTGGGACAGGGGCATTACAGCGCCAGACACCCAGGTTCAATCCTGACTACGGGTGCTGTCTGTGTGGACTTTGTACGTTCTCCCTGTGACCGCATGTGTTTTGTCTGATGCACCGGTTTCCTCCCACAGTCCAAAGATGTACAAAGATGTACCAATTGTAGGTTAATTGGCTTCTGTAATATATCATAAATTGTCCCAAGTGTATAGGATATTGCTAGTGTACAGGGTGATCACTGGTCAGCGTGTATTTGGTCGGTTGACGGGCCTGTTTCCATGCTGTATCTCGAAAGTTTAAAATCGACATTCTGGAACGTTGCTTGTCCATACTCCATAGTAGGAGCAACAGGTCCCTATCATTTGATGATATAGTGGGCAAATATCTCCCATTTCAAGTTACAAACTGGAATTTGATCAACTGTTTCGTAATAATAAGAGAGACCAAGAGGTGCAAGTACAGTACATAAAGGTAGACACAACATGCTGGAGTAAATCAGCGGAACAGGCAGCATCTCTGGAGAGAAGGAATGGGTGATGTTTCGGGTTGAGACCCTTCTTCAGACTGACATCAGGGGAGTGGGCGGGACAGAGACAGAGATAGTCGGAGACAATAAGACTGGTGGGGGAACTGGGAAAGGGGAGGTAATGGAGAGTGAGGGAAAGCAAGGGCTATTTGAATTTAGAAAAGTAAATGTTCATACCACTGGGGTGCAAGCTGCCCATGCAAAATATGAGATGCTGTTCCTCCAATTTGCGCTGGGCCTCACTCTGACAATGGAGGAGACCCAGGATAGAAAGGTTGGGAATGGGAGGGGGAGTTAAAGAGATGAGCAACTGGGAGATCAGGTAGGTTAAGGCGGCCTGAGCGGAGGTGTTCAGTGAAACGATTGCCGAGCCTGCGCTTGGTCTCGCCAATGTACAGAAGTTGACACCTCGAACAGCGGATACAGTAGATGACGTTGGAAGAGGTGCAAGTGAACCTCTGCCTCACCTGAAAAGACTGTTGGGGTCCTTGGATGAAGTCAAGGGGGGAGGTAAAGGGACGGGTTTTGCATCTCCTGCGGTTGCAGGGGAAAGTACATGGGGAGGGGTGGTTTGGATGGGAAGGGACGAGTTGACAAGGGAGTTGCGGACGGAATGGTCTCTGCGGAAAGCAGAAAGGGGTAGAGATGGGAAGATGTGGCCAGTAGTGGGATCCCGTTGGGTGCGGTGAATGTGTTGGAGGATTATATGCTGTATGGGACGGCTGATGGGGTGGAAGGTAAGGACAAGGGGGACTCTGTCCTTGTTTCGAATGGGGAGAGGGGGAGCAAGAGCGGAGCTGCAGGATATCGAGGAGACCCTAGTGAGAGCCTCATCTATAATGGAAGAGGGGAACCCCTGTTTCCTAAAGAATGAAGACATTTCCGGTGATCTAGTTTGGAAAACCTTATCCTGGGTGCAAATGCAGCATAGACGGAAGAATTGAGAGTCGGGGATAGAGTCTTTACAGGAAGCAGGGTGGGAAGAAGCGTAGTCTAGATAGCTATGGGAGTCAGTAGTATAGCTATAGGAGTCAGTGGATATCGGTCAATAGTCTGTCTCCTGTGATGGAGGCGGTGAGATCCAGAAATGGAAGGGAGATGTCGGAGATGGTCAAAGTGAATTTGAGTGCAGGATGGAAATTAGTCGTGAAGATGAAGTCAGTGAGTTCTGCGTGGGTGCAGGAGGTAGTAGTGATGCAGTCGTCAATGTAGTGGAGGTAGAGTCTACCCCGAGGTAGAGTTCGGGGATAGGGTCAGTGTACACCTGGAACAGCGATTGTTCGACAAACCCTACAAAGAGACAGGCATAGCTGGGGCATATGCGAGTGCCCATAGGAGGAAGTGGGAGGATTCAAAGGAGAAGTTGAAGAGGGTAAGGACCAGCCCTGGTAAGCGGAGAAGTGTATTTGTAGACAGAAATTGGCTGGTTCTGGAGTCAAGGAAGAAACGGAGGGCTTCTAGACCTTCCTGGTGGGAGATGGAGGTGCAAGTACATAGTTCTATGAAATTGTCACTGAGGTGGACAGGAAGTAGTAGGAGGCATTTGGCAGGTTCCAACAGCTAACAGGGTAGAAATACCTATTAAATATGGGATAAAGCAAATCAGACCTTTGCTTATGCATAGGCCAAATGTACAGGCGAGATTAATTACATTGCAGTGAAATCTCAACCACAATGATACTGAGAGGAAAAAGCAACATCCATCGATATTGGCCTATCCAGCCCGTGTGCGGACGTGGCGCCGACGGACGAGAGGACGAAGCAAAGAAGTTGAAGCCAAAGAACCGAATGGAAATCGCGTCGTTTGCGGAATGCACACAAGCTCCCACGCACAAAACAGGCAGCATCTCTGGAGAGAAGGAATGGGTGACGTTTCGTGCCAAGACCATTTTTCAGACCTGAAGAGTCTGAAGAGTCTACATCCGAAACACCATCCATATAACCATATAACCATATAACCATATAACAATTACAGCACGGAAACAGGCCCTCTCGGCCCTTCCAGTCCGTGCCGACCATTTGTTTTCCCCTAGTCCCATCTACCTGCACTCAGACCATACCCCTCCATTCCCTTCACGTCCATATACCTATCCACTTTACTCTTAAATGTTAAAATCGATCCTGCCTCCACCACTTCTGCTGGAAGCTCATTCCACACAGCCACCACCCTCTGAGTAAAGAAGTTCCCCCTCACGTTACCCCGAAACTTCTGTCCCTTAATTCTCATGTCATGCCCTCTTGTTTGATTCTTCCCTACCCTCAATGGGAAAAACGTATCCATGTTAACTCTGTCTATCCCTTTCATCATTTTAAAGACCTCAATCAAGTCCCCCCCTTAACCTTCTGCGCTCCAAAGAATAAAGACCTAACTTGTTCAACCTTTCTCTGTAACATAGTTGCTGGAACCCCGGCAACATTCTAGTAAATCTCCTCTGTACTCGCTCTATTTTGTTGACATCCTTCCTATAACTAGGCGACCAAAATTGTACACCATACTCCAGAATTGGTCTTACCAATGCCTTGTATAATTTTACCATTACTTCCCTACTCCTATATTCAATGCTCTGATTTATAAAGGCCAGCACACCAAAGGCTTTCTTTACCACCCTATCTACATGCGATTCCACCTTCAGGGAACTATGCACAGTTATTCCTAGATCCCTCTGTTCCACAGCATTCCTCAATTCCCTACCATTTACCATGTACATCTTATTTTGATTTGTCCTGCCAAGATGTAGCACTTCACACTTAACAGCATTAAACTCTATCTGCCATCTTTCAGCCCACTTTTCCAAATGGCCCAAATCTCTCTGTAGACTTTGAAAATCTACTTCATTATCCACAACACCACCTATCTTAGTATCATCTGCATACTTACTTATCCAATTTTCCACCCCATCATCCAGATCATTGATGTACATGACAAACAACAGTGGACCCAACACAGATCCCTGAGGCACCCCACTGGTCACCGGCTTCCAACCTGACAAACAGCCATCCACCATTACTCTCTGACATCTCCCATTCAGCCACTGTTGAATCCATCTTGCTTCTCTCCAGAGATACTGCTTGTTCAGCTGAGTTACTCCAGCATTTTGTGTCTATCCTTGGTGTGACAGTTGTCTCATTTCATTGCGTGCCTTGAAGAGACGCTTTACATGCCGCTTGCAACTATTCAAACAAGTGCGCTCAAATTGAAATCTCACATCTTTGCGAGGGAGGGATGGAATGGATGTAATCAACGGCTAAAGCAAAGGCCGTTAGGACAGGGAAATAATGCCACCAGTTAATTAACTATGTTCCCAAATGTAAGAACGATTTATACATGTAACATTTTTGCTTTTAAATTAATGAAGCTGTGTTTTGATTTTTAATGCCGAATTAAAACTCTATCCCGTGGGAAGGGCTTGCAGCCGCTGGTTTCACAGTGCCTTCATTGTTGGTAGGTGCTGTATTTTCACATGGACCGCTGCCAGTTTTCTCGACTTCCATCGCCGCTCTGCATGTGGGGAGAGAGAGAAGGGGGGAGAGAGAGAAGGGAGGGAGAGAGAGAGAGAGAGAGGTGGGTGAGAGAGAAAAAGGGAGAGAAAGAGAGGCGAGAGAGAGAAGGCGAGAGAGAGAAGGGAGAGAGAGGAGTCCCGCCCCCGGCAACGTCATGTCCGTTATTGGACTTTTCTGTTGAGTGGCAGTCGGTCCGTTGTCTTGTAGGCGACGCCGCCTTTCGGGTAGGTGGCGTTTCGACAGAGCGGCCATTCGGTAGGTACACAAAAGTGCTGGAGAAACTCAGCGGGTGCGGCAGCATTTATGGAGCGAAAGAAATAGGCAATGTTTCGGGCCAAAACCCTTCTTCAGACTGGCCATTCGGTAAGTTTGCTTTTAGGTGACGCAGCTTTTTCGGTTTGTTGGCTTTTAAGCGTCCCACCCTTTCGGTTAGTTTGCATTTAGGTGTCCCATCCTTTCGGGTTAGTAGGCATTTCGTCTTTGGACTCTTTTGGTTTATTGGCGTTTCGGCCTCGTTTCCATTCGGTTCTTTGGCTTCGACTTCTTTGCTTCGACTTCTCGTCTGTCGGCACCACGTCAGGGTACCTATCCAGCCTCTCCTAATGGCTCAAACCATCCAGCCCTAGTAACATTCGCATAAGACTTCTTTTGCACCTTGTGCAACTTCATGGCATCGTTCTACATAGCAGGGTGACCAGAACAAAGCACAGTTTTCTAATATGGGTCTTACCAGCTGTCCAAAGGGATGTGTTCTCAGCCCACTACTGTACTCCTTATATACTCATGATTGTGGAACCAAATACTACTCTAACAGGAACATGGTGGGCCTGAATTCTCATTATAGAACATAGAACAGTACATCACAGAAATGGGCCCTTCAGCCCACAATGTTGTGCCAAACATGATGCCAAGTTAAACTAATCTCATCTGCCTGTACATGATCTACAATCTCTATTGTTTGCACTTCCATGTGCCTATCTAAAATCCCCTTAAATGCTATCGTATCTGCCTCCACCATCATTCCTAGCAATGTCTTCCACCGCTATGTATAAAAAAACCTGCCCTGCGCATCTCCATTAAACATTCCCCCTCTCACCTTTTAGCAATTTCCTCTAGGACATTTCCACCCTGAAGTTATTTATTACATTACTAAAACTCACATCTTGACCATTTCCTGTCTGCGTTGTAATTACATTTGCGCAAAAACGATCCCCGGTGGGGCTACTATTTTTTGCTACCTTACTCAATATTCTCCTCTGCTGCTTCAAGTAAGTTTTGTTCCGATCGGTGAAATATTACAAAAGTTATGAAAGTTTTGAAGGTTCCCCCTCCCCCACCACCATCCCCCACACCACCCCCTCCCCCACACACACCCCTCCCCACACCCCCTCTCCCCAACCCCCCTCCCCTCTCCCTCACACCCCCCTCCTTCACACCCCCTCCCCCCACACCCCACTCCCTCACACCCCTCCCCGACACCCCCCCTCTCCCACATACACCCTCCCCAACACCCTCCTCCCCTGCACCCTCCTCACCCACACCAGCTCCCCACACACCTCTCCCCCATACCATCCCTCCACCATCCCCACTGCCACACCCCCCTCCCCCACACCCCACCACCCCCACATCCCCTCCCCACAGTGGTGGAATATTGCGTTGGGAATAGGTTGCGTTGGGGGGGACCAGGTCTCCCGTGTGACTGGGACCCAACTTAGTCTAGTCCCATTTAAAAGTTTCCCACATACCAGACATCACTTTATCTGCAAAGATTATTCTCCAATCCAGTTCCTCTGTGATATCATTAAACAAATAAATCTGCCCCTATTTAGAACATCAAATTTTGGACCAGTCCTACCTTTTTCCAAAATAATTGAAAGACTAATAGAATTATGTCAGTCGCCCCAAAGTGCTCCCATTATTTCAAGGGGTAGGGTGACCAGCAGCCAGATCAGTAACAACAGGAGTAGAAGAAACAAGTTAAATGAAGATGGTTATCAAAAATTACAGCATGATCAGAGACATTTGCATGATGAGTTCGACCACATCAATTATCCTGTGCTGTATTTTTTTTCTTTGTAGTATTTTGATCATTGGATAACCACCATTTATTGCTATCCCTTATCTGCTCAGGGAGATGGTGACATATGTCTCCAGTCCATTATGGACCAACTAAGATTTTCCGACACAAGTGTGACAATTTTTTTTGATAATCTGTCAGCTTTAGAATCACTTTAATCAATACCAATTTACTCATTATTTGCCGTGCAAACAAGAGATGTAATGTAAGGTTTAAGATAAAGGTGTCAACCTATAATGCCACAATTGGTCATGTAGTCGACAATGAGAAGAGCTTTACACTGCAGGAAAGTATAGAAGGTCTGGTCAGTTTTGCAGAAGTGTGACAAATAACATTTAATCCAGAGAAACACGAGTAAGTCATTGGGGAGGAGCAACAAAGCAAGTAAATACAAAATAAACAGAAATATTGAGAGACATGGCGAACCTTAGAATGTGTACTAATGGATGCTTTAAGACTGTAGGTCCAGTCAATAAGGGAATTAAAAAACATGTGGGATGCTTTATTTTAGAGCTCGGTGGAACACTAGATATATTAGTTTTGGATTATGAATTGTTTAGAGTCAGGGAAATGTGTTGAGGTGAACTGAGAGAATGATGCCAGGACTGTAAAATTTCAGCTGGCATTGATAGCATTTTTTAATTTATATCAGAGAGGTTTGAGAGGAGACTTAACATAGGTGTATAAAATTATATATAATTTAGATTGATTAGGAAAGCATCTAAACTAGGAGTTATAGATTTAAAGTAATTGTTGGATTATTATAGAGGAGACAAGCAAGAGTGTATTAGAAGTCTTGAACTCTGCCTGAAAGGATGGGTAAGGCAGAAATCCTTGTCACTGTACCTGGATGTGCACTTGAATAGCCATGGCCTGTGGAACAATGGATATGGATCTGGTACTGGAAGTTGCAATTTGGCTGAGTAGTGTTTCTCGTTTGTTTTAAATGTTCAATTATTTCTATGATCGTTGCTTGCTTTTATTATTTATTCATTCATGCATCTGGACGCTGCTATTTCTGCTGACATTAATTGTGCATCTCCACTTTCCATTTTGGCCATCTCTATTTTCCATGGATTGTTGAGGTAGTTAAGAGATAAAAATTAAATATGTGTTCGAAGAAGGGTAGGAATAAACGGTTCCCTGTCAGTATGGTAGGCAGTGGCGAGTGGAGTGCCGAAAGCTCGCTGTTGGCGCCGCAACTATTTACAATATATATATATCAATGATTTAAATGATGATATTAAAAGTAACACTAGCAAATTTGCAGATGTCACAAAGATGGGTGGCAGTGTGAACTGCGAAGAGGATGCTAGGTGGTTGCAGGGTGACTTGGACATGTTGAGGGAGTGGGCAGATGCATGGCAGTTGCAGTATAATGTAGATAAATGTGAGGTTATCCACTTTGGCGGCAAGAACAAGGAGGCAGATTATTATCTCAATTGTGTCAAATTACGAAAAAGGGAAGTGCAACGAGGCCTGAGTGTCCTTGTACACCAGTCACTGAAAGTAAACATGCAGGTGCAGCAGGCAGTGAAGAAGGCGAATGGGATGTTGGGATTCACAACAAGAGGATTTGAGTATAGGAGTAAAGAGGTCCTTCTGCAGTTGTACAGGGCCCTGGTGAGACCACATCTGGAATATTGTGTGCAGTTTTGGTCTCCTAAATTGAGGAAGGACATCCTTCCTATTGAGGCAGTACAGCTTGGTTTTAAAAAGTTAATCCGCGGGATGGCGGGACTGCCATATGAGGAAATAATGGAAAGGCTGGGCTTGTATTTACTGGAATTTAGGATGAGAGGGGATCTTATAGAAATGTATAAAATTGTAAATGGACTGGACAAGCTAGATGCAGGAAAAATGTTCCCAATGATTGGGGAGTCCAAAACCAGGGGCCCCAGTCTAAGAATAAAGGGGAGGCCATTTAAAACTGAGGTGAGAAAAAACCTTTTCACCCAGAGAGATGTGAATCTGTGGAATTCTCTGCCACAGAAGGCAGTGGAGGCCAATTCACTGGATGAATTTAAAAGAGAGTTAGATAGAGCTCTAGGGGCTAGCAGAATCAAGGACTATGAGGAGAAGGTAGGCACAGGTTACTGATTGTGGATGATCAGCCATGATCACAATGAATGGCAGTGCAGGCTTGAAGGGCCAAATGGCCTCCTCCTGCACCTATTTTCTATGTTTCTGTTTCTATGACCCGAAAACATCACCCATTCCTTCTCTCCAGTTGCTCCAGCTTTTTGTGTCTATCTTCGGTTTAAACCAGCATCTGCTGTTCCTCATACACGTTAAATACACGTTGTCCAGTGAGGGCAAGTTGGGCCAAAGGGCCTGTTTCCATGCTGTAGAACTATGACATTGCGCATGTTCTCAGTACTGCAAGTGCATGTCCCATTCAATGTAAGCATGGATTGCTTCATTATCTGAGAAATTTCAAAAGATTGTTTACCACAAGCCAAGCCATTTTCTTTGAGATGGGTATGCCCTAGCCAATTAAATATTTTCTTGTATATACATTAACTTCAATCTTGCTAAGTTTTCTAAATGCCATAATTGGTTGAATAATGTATTCATATCACTGAGTTGAATTGATGTAATGCATTGGTAGTCTTGCCTTACCTTTGAAATTGGCCTCTTTGCCCACATTTGAATGTTATACCAAGAACTGAATAATCCCAACTGGGTCATCAGTATGCATTTTACTAGTGAACAAATGTCACTTGAAAATACTGCAGATGACACGTCTCAACACTTGCAGTTCATTACAAGTAGACTGAGAGGATATTAATTTGATGCATTGGAGTTTTGTGGACTGGACATACTTGAGTAATTTTCTACAATGTTGGGCAGATGGCAGCCTGACAGCTCGACTGGAACAAGTTGACAAGAGACATGGCTTATCCTTGACCACAGAGCTAGTTTTCAGTATTGGTGAAGAAGGCTTATGGAATTCTGGCCTTCATCAGCAAGGGCATTGCGTATATTAGTTGTGATTCTATGTTGTAGTGGTACAAGACGCTGGTGAGATCACACATGGAGCATTGTGTGACGTTTTGGTCACTCTGTTTTCTGGGAAAGATGTCATTAAGCTTGAAAGAGTTGAGAGAAGATTTACAAAGGCTTTGCCAGGACTTGAGGGCTTGGATTTTAGGAAAGGTTTGTGCAGTAAGAGTGCAGGACACTGAGAGGTGATCTTATAGGAGAGTATAAAATCATGAGGTGCATATGCAGGATGAAAGCAGACAGACTTTTTCACAGGGTTGGAAGATTAAGGAGTAATGGGTATAGGTTTAAGGTGAGAGCAGGTAGGTTTCATAGGGACGTGATGGGCACCTTCTGCACACAGAGGGGTGCTGGGTACATGGAAGAAGCAGCCAGATGAAGTGGTTGAGGCAGGTACAATAATAGCATTTTAAATACATTTCGATAGTACATAATTAGGAATTACACAATTAAAAGGATATGGAGCCAACACGGGCAAATGGGACTAGATTAGATGGGCATCTTAGTCAGCATGGATGCATTGGGCCAAAGGGCCTGTTTCTGTGCGCTATGATCCTATGACTATCACACAGCAGCTGGAATATACTCAGGATCTGTACCTTCTACTATAATCAGAGCCCTCCTCTGTTTATTGGTGCCGTGTGTAATGCTTCAAGTTGACTGAGATTCTCTCTCTGGAGTAGACAGCTTTGAATCGCCACGTTAGTTCAGCCATTTGAAAAGTTGTTGAAGGACAGAAATTGTCTTTGCAACATTCATGGTTGTTCTTTGGATGCGCTTCCTCGAGCTCTGATCAGCAAGGCTCTAGTGATAAAATCGTCCCCAAAGTATCTTATGTTGGTCTCAAATGGTAGCTTCAATGCTTGAACATTACCTAAGAATAAATGAGTTGGATGAGTTCTTGGATCCATGATAGTTACCAGCATTATCTTCTCCCATCATTATAGTTTATTATAAGGAATGAAAGCTCCTTCAGCCCCTGAATAGATCAGTATGGAGTTGTTAGACACACATACACACGATTTATTTATCCTTGTACCACAGGGAAACCTAAAATCTTAAATTTATTTAAGAACATAAGAACACAATATGAACAGGAATAGGTCATCTGGCCGTTCAACACTACTCCACCATTTACTGAGATATTGTCTGATCTTCTACTCCAGTACTATTTTCTTGCAATATTCCCATATCCCTTGAATAAAAACTGAAAAAATATAGGAACCCTCAGAAGGGCAGGAAGCATACATGGAAAAAATAAGACAAGAGTTGCTGTTTTTGGTTGAAGGTGCTTCGTTAGAATTGGGATATTGGGAACATAAATTAGTTTTTGGAAAAGACATATAGGACAAAGCGAATAGTGCTCTCTGGATGAGGCCATGATTACCAATGTGATTAGCTATCACAGAGCTATCTGATTAAAAGATATACGAGGGCCGTTAGCGAGGGAGCAACCAAACAAAGGGACATGTGAATGTCGAAAATTGCTGATCAGAGCTGTATTAGGACTGGGTCAAAAGGAGAATGCAGGAAATGCCCCCACCCTTGATGCTTTCATCACACTGTCTTCTACAATGTTTTTTTCTGTGACAGAGCTTCCACAACTATTTAGATTAGAGAAACATCATCCTCTGAATGAAAACATTTCTCTTCATCACCCTCCTAAATGGCCAAATACTTAGTTAAGACATTGATCTCGAGTTCTGGACTCCAAAGCCAGTTAAACATTTTTCCTACCTCCAGCCTCTTAAGTTTTTTAAACATTTCATAGAGTTTCAATGCGATCTTCTCCCATTTTGTCAAACTCCAGAGAATCAGTCCCCACTTTCAAGGATGAAAGAACCAATCGAAGGCTGAGCTGGTACAGTTCTTTATTCAGCACAAGCAGATACACAGGGAAATCTGGTGAAAGAATCCCCTGAAACCCAAAATGTAGGTATGTTACAAAACTTACCTTTAACGGTGCTGCAGTTCTGTCACTGACCGTGTGCGCGACTTTGGCGTCTTTGAGGGGGAGGGCGGGGTTAAAATACGGTTTTCCCTTGCCATCCGGAGCTTTATTTTCTCGAAGTGCGAGATTTGTCTAAAGATTCGTTCCGACTGCCGGTTAGTTCAATTTTTTTTAATCGCCCGACTATTTCATCGCTGCAGTAAAATAAAAATTAGCTCCTAATTCTGTGAACGCCGACAACGGGGACGGATTTTACGTAGGGGACAGGTAAGTGAAAGCTGTTTCTTTTTTCATATAAACCTGCATTTTTAGATGTCAATCAAATTTTAACTTTGCGAAACGGTGATTTATTCCCCATACGCAGAATTTTTCCTGCCGATATGGGGTTTAAATTCACCGCAACCGCAACGTTCCAATCCATCACGTTCCAGAAAATCCCACTCGCAAGCTGATTAAAATGGCCATTAATTTACAGGCATTAAACACAAAATTCCTTCAATTTGGCCTATAAATTAATGATAATTAGATTTAAAAATCATGTTATATTGTGAATTCTTGTGTGAATGTTATTTGGACACTTAGGCTTTAAAAAAAAATGTTAATTTTCTCTTAAGAAATGGATAGATGTTTAGATCTAGTAATTGAATTTTGTAATTAGCTACAATTGAGTAACTAACTAATTATGTGCTTTAATTTCAGGTAATCCAAGTAAGATTGTTTCATATTTGTTTCAGAATGCTTCAATCTATAATAACTGAAAATTTCTTTCAGTTCTCTTAATTTTTAAGACAGTTATGGGCTTTTGACTGTCCTCGATAACAGCTTTTGTGTTAAGTCAATTGAAAAGCAATAGGAAACAAGTTGCTAATTTCCGAGTATGAAAATGGCCATAACATTTTTAATACTGAAGATATGAAAGTGAATTAGGTGTCAAATTAAACTTCCTTTTATGCTTTATCTGATGGGATAAATTGCAGATTTGATTTTTAAAATCTCAAAATTTTGTAACATTGCTACAAAATGTACAGAACTTTAATAACCTATTACATTAAATAGATGATCAAATAGAATTTTAAAAGCCTCAAAGTTTTGGGTGTGAACAAGTATTGGGGTGCGCTACCAGGGGTAATGGTGCAGGCAGATATGATAGTGGCATTTAGAAGGCTTTTGAATAGGCATATGGATATGCAGAGAATGGAGGGATAATGATTCTGTGCAGTGGGATAAGACTTGGTTATGGCATTATGTTCGGCATAGACATTGTGGCCCGATGGTCCTGTCCCCGTGCTGCACCATTCAATGTTCAATGTTGAAAATTCATTGCTGACTGCTCGTAAAGAAAAACTACAGCATCTTGTTATATTTTATTCATTCTATTTGGGATTTTACTAGGAGGCCTTCAACCTTTCATTTCTCTCTTAAATAATTCTCATTTCTATTAATGCGCTTTTTACCAGGGAAATAAAGTTAAATGTTCCTGCTGTCCATTTGCAATGTCACAGATTGTCTGACACTGAATATTCCGCAATGCTATTTATACTCTAGGGTATAAGTTGAACATCAAAAGTTGAATGTAAGCAGAAACAGACATCGGTAACCAGGACACAAATTTAAAGTAATTGCCGAAGAACCAGAGGTGAGATGAGAAAAAAAAAAATCTAGTATTTTATCATCTGAAATGACAACCTGAAAGACCAGTGGAGGCAGATTCGATAATATGAGTTCAAAAAGGAGTTTTATAAACAGTTGAAGGGAAATTATTGCAAAGCTACTGTGGGAGAATGGAGCATTAATTAGGTCGATCTCGTACGAAGACAGTAAAGCCAAATGACCTTTATCCAGTTCTATCAATAACTTACATCAATTTAGTCAATTAAAGAAAAAGGTTTCATGCTTCTTGATGGCAGGTGGAAAGGAAATGGTTGTCAATGTATGGGGAGGTATTTAGAAGTGATGGTCAAAAGGCTCATTAAAACAAACTGGCTTTAGGACATGGATTTTTGAAAATGGAAGCAAAGACTGAGCAAAGGAAAGTTATACAGAATACTCCGGTCAGATTGAATAGGTATTACAGAGGTTGAGAGTGGGTGGTGGGGAGGAGAGGTGGAAATGACACCATAAAGGAATTTTACGAAAAAGAGGTGGTATTAAATTCACTATGAGATGAGGGAGAACCAGTGCACTTTGAGCTGAGCCAGTGCAGACTGTGATGAACAAGGAGCAGGACATTGTATGACACGGGATGTTGTACTACTGAGGATGGATGTAGAGATGGGAGGAGAGATGGACAAAGATAGAAACATAGAAATCATATGTCAGTCCCGCCATCTCGGGAATTAACCTGGTGAACCTACGCTCCACTCCCTCAATAGAGATAATGTCCTTCCTCAAATTAGGAGACCAAAAGTGCACACAAAACTCCAGGTGGGGTCTCACCAATGCCCTGTACAACTGCAGTAGGACCTCCTTGCTTCTAATCAAATCCTCTCGCAATGAAGCACCCAGGTCTCGTTGAACCTTCCCATTTCCTAATCTGACACCTTTCAGATAATAATCTGCCTTCCTGTTCTTGCCATCAAAGTGGATAACCTCACATTTATCTACATTATTCTGCATCTGCCATGCATCTGCCCACTCACCCAACCTATCTAAGTCACCCTACAGCCTCATAGCATCCTCATTGCAGCCCACACTGCTACCCAGCTTCGTGTCATCCGCAAACTTGGAGATGTCACATTTATTTCCCTTGTCTAAATCGTTAATATATATTGTAAATAACTGGGGTCCCAGCACCGAGCCTTGCGGCGCCCCACTATTCACTGCCTGCAATTCTGAAAAGGTCCAGTTAATTCCTACTCTTTGCTTCCTGTCTGCCAACCAGTTCTCTATCCATGTCAAGATAGGATGAGACCACGCGTTTTTAGAGATCAAGTTGAAGGAATGAAAAGCATGAATATGATTTTAGTAAAATAGCTTTAAAATAACTATTTGTACTCCTACTGCTCTCAATGCCACTCCAATAATGTTTTGTGAAGTAATCACTTTACCAGTGTTTAGTGAGAAAGCTGGTAATCTGCACAACAGCTGGGTATGTCATGTTTCACTTTATTACTTCATCCCACTAACACAATGAAATGAAGTTGCCAGCTGATTTTTATCCCTGTTGTCAAATGATTCAGTGACGTCTCCCACGCACCTCAATGTTTATATACCTTGTTGTCTCTTGATCTTTCACTCCCTTACTCAGATACTGGTTCATTCCTTGTTTCCCAATTGTTTCACCCCCACATTCACTACTCATTTCCCCGCTCATGACAGTTTAGTTTAAATTATTGTGGGACCATTTCCTGCTCAAGTTTTTTGGACTTTTGTCTTCTGTTGTTTTCTCACATCCTTGTTGTACATCTGTACATTATTATTAGACATGAGCTCTGAATGTGGAAGTCACCATGTGTTCAGCTAAATGTATTGATTCTGCGTAATTATATCATTTAGCGGTTGAAAGAAAGTAACCTGTATGTATATTTATCCTGACATCTCATTATTGCTTGCGAACTTAACCTGCAAGAAAGGAAAATGCTAGTGGTGGACTAGTAACCTGCTTAAGTGCGTACAGGAAAAAATCATGTATGGTGGTAGAATATGGATGGTGAGTTGTGTTCTTCAAGATGCGGCATGACAGATGGAGTAGAGGAATGGCACCGCTCATTCCCAAGGTCGGCTGCGAGAGGTGCCCTGGGGTACAGAGGATGAGCCGTGGCTGTGTGAGTCAAGAGGCGATATGTTCATGGGTCAATGTGTTCAGATCGAGGTGTCGTTGTACTGGGCTGCTGGAGGCCTTGCAGCAAACTGGGACTCAATTGGATCAGGCTCCACTCCAAGAGACCAAGCGCACATATCAGACATGGCCTGCACTCCCATGGAGTGGCAGAGCAAGGGTGGAGAGCATCGACAACATCATCTGTCCAGGCCAATCCCTGCAACTCCAAACTGATCCCGGCCCCAGGACAACAATGGCCAAGATAAGACTCTACGTTTTTAACAATTCTGAATCATGGCAATTCTTGAGCATTGCTTCAGTAACCTACTATTCTTGATCTCTTGTACTTAGGTATGATTATGCCTATGTATAGTAAGATTTTTATTGAACATGCAAAAAAAAAAGGAATTTCACTGTACCTATGTCGACGTGACAATAAGGTACCATTGAACCATTGTGACTGATGACAGTGTCTGAGGAGGTGAAAGAAGTAATAATGAGTAGAATAGAGGATGTAAAGTTTGGCCCTGAGAACTAAAGTGATATCATGTGCACTGCAGAGAATGGAGGAGATGCATGTCTTAGGGCCATGCCGGTTATCAAGCATTTTCTGTCACTGCAATCAGATCCCTAAGTGATCTTCTGGTGCTGCCTGTCACTGCCCTCTTCTGCCAAACATTGTATCTGCAGTCTCTGCTGCTGCCCGTGGGAAGATCTCCCTTCTGCTTATATCTTCCATCAAACTTTCAAAAAACAATGTCTCGTAACCAGTGGGCCGCAGCCTCAGACTAAAAGGACGTACCTTTAGAATGGATATAAGGAATAGGAGTGGAATTAGGTCATTCAGCTTATCAAGTCTACTCCGCCATTCAATTATGACTAATCTATCTCTCCCTCCTAACCCCATTCTCCTGCCTTCTCCCCATAATCCCTGACACCCATACTAATCTAGAATCTATCTATCTCTGCCTTAAAACTGACTTGGCTGCCTCACCCGCTGAATTTCTGCAGCATTTTTGTCTCCACAGCCTTCTGTGGCAAAGAACTCCACAGATTCACCACCCTCTGACTAAATACATTTCTCCTCATCTGCTTCCTAAAAGTATGTCCATTAATTCTGAGACTAATGGAGATGAGGAGGATTTTTTTTTAGTCAGAAGGAAGTGAGTCTGTGGAATTCAGTGCATGCAGGAATTCAGTACAGGCCAAGTAATTGGGCGTTTTTAAAGCGGCGATTCATTGGTTGCAATAAAAAGGAAATGCAGATGCTGGTTTATACAAAAGGTAGATCCAAATGGGTGGAGTATCTCAGCAGTTCATGCAGCATCTCTGGAGAAAATGGATATGTGATGTTTCTGGACCAGTCTTCAGACTTAATTTTCTTTGATTGGTTCTTGATTAGCAAGGGCTTTAAAGGTTACAGGGAGAAGGCAGAGAATGGGGTTGAGAGGACAAAATCGACCAGCCATGATCGAATAATGGAGAAGACTCAATGGGCTGAATGGCCTAACTATGCCCTTATGTCTTATGGTCGTATGATCTTATAACCAGTATATACTTTTCTTTTTAACATGATAAACATTAGTAGCAGTTGCAACCACTCTTTAATAGGTGAAGATTGTCTTTAAATAGAAACACAGTTGCCTGTGATTCAACCCTATGATGCAAGCTGTTAATTAACATCACTAGTGAAGATGCGGTCAACTACTTAATTATAAAGAAAGAACCTAACCAATGTTGTTCCTTAATTGCGTCAGAAGATATGGTATGCCAGTTATGTCCCCAAGTATGTGCCCAGCCAAATCTCTTCCTCACATGTCACAAAAAATTGAGAGATTAGAGAATTAAATCTCCACACGTTAACGAATACCTGAACAATTAGATGCTAAAACAGTGTGATGCAAAATGATGCAAAATAATCTGAAGCAATTCAAAATGTATGGCTGCCATTTACAAATGAAGATACACAGTTACTATGGTTACTACTACCTTAGTTGAAGTTGCTTTCAGAATTGGTTACAGCACACTGACTTCCAACTATCTCCATGAGAATAATTTAGAAGTTGTCATATTATCATCTCAACAACGTCGGCAGACAGCGACAAGACAAAACACATTCCTGTGCACAGTAGGCATATGCAATAATGCTGCTGAAATTAATATTGTTATTGTTCACTGCCCTCATTTTCAAATCCAATCAGCTACATTACTAACCAGTTAATATCTTTTAGCATCTCTGGTATTAGTATTTAGTGCTGAGACATAAACCCACTGGCATTCCCTTTGTCACAGACCATGTTCCTAATTTCAACCAATTCCATATAAACAAACACTGACTAAGAAACAATGGTTTCCTCAGAAATAGTTTAGTTTAGTTTAAAGATACAATGCGGAAACAATGTGGACCTTTGGCCCACCGAGTCCGCACCGACCAGCAATCCCTGGACGTTAACACTATCCTACACAAACTAGGGAGAATTTACATTTATACCAAGCCAATTAACCTACAAACCTGAACGTCTTTGGAGTGTGGGAGGATACCCAAGATCTCTGAGAAAACCCACATGGTCACATGGAGAACATACAAACCCCGTACAGACAGCACCCGTATTTGGGATCGATCCCGCGTCGCTGGCAGTGAAAGTACTGTAAGGCAGCAACTCTACCGTTGCACCACCATGCAACCCTGAATAAAAGAAGGGGAAAGAACATTAGCACCTTTAATGACCACACAATGGCCCAAGATCCGTTACAGAATATAAAATAGTTTTGTTGTGTTATGGAAGTAATATGTGTACAACAAGATACCACCATTGACATATTTTCAATGGAGTTATCTCAGGGATAATAATTAGCCAGGAATCAGAGGCTTCTTTGGTAGTCTTTCAAAGGGTGCCATAGGATCTCTTATGACAATTTATTCTACATGAACAGGTCTCAGTTTAAGTTCTGAACAGGAAGACCATTATCCAACATTGCTGCTCTCTTCAGTATCACTGGGTATTTTGTGCTTAAGCCTCTTAAGTCGAGCTTGAACTTGTAATCCTGTGGTTCAGAAGATAAAGGGAACAAAATGATTGTACCCAGATAGTTTAAAAATCTGTTCTGGCGAGGTGTAGAAATGAGATAACGGCCTTAACATCTTCATTATTGTGGGTACATGGGAGGGAAAGATTTGAAAAAAATTAGAATAAAATGGGTCATCTCCCTTTTCATTAAAAACTGTTCCTATATCTAAATCTCATATTATTTTGTAAAATACTATAATTATTTACAGAAAATAAAAAGTTGCATTTATTGCACACCTTTCATAACACCAGGAACCAGATTCAATCACAATGTCAATTGCTATTAAGAAATTGGAACAGTATGTGTCACCAGCCAAAACAATGATCACAAAAACCATCAGCTCTGGTCAATTTTCCAAACCCTCCTGTTCCTAAGGGGAAGATCCCAAAAGCAAGATCTTTCAAAATTTTGAGTTTAGAGAGATGCAGCATAGAAAAAAGGCTCTTTGGCCCACTGTGTCCATGCCGACCAATGATCACCTGTACACTAGTTCGATGTTATCCCAGTTTTGTGACTTACACACTAGGGGCAATTTACAGAAGCCAATTAACCTACAAACCTGTTTGTCTGTGGAATGTGGGAGGAAACCAGAACTCCCAGCGAAAACGCACACAATTACTGAAAGTACAAACTCCATACAGATAGCATCTGTAGTCGGGATCAAACCCGAGTCCCTGACGCTGTAGGGCAGCATCTCTACCACAATGCCATTGTGCCACCCCAACTCAGTGGCAAGTTGGGAGAAAATCTATTGGAAGTCACATGTTACTTGACTATTTCAGCTAAATTGAGCAGCAATTTATTGGATTATATTAGTTTAGTTTAATTTAGAGATACAGCGTGGAAACAGGCCCATTGGCCCACCGAGTCTGCACCGACCAGCAATCCCCATACACTAGCACTCTCTTACAAACTAGGAGCAATTTACAATCCTTTACCAAAGCCAATTAACCTACAAACCTGTATGCCTTTGGAATGTGCGAGGAAACCAGAGCACCCGGGCAAAACCCATGCGATCACATGGAGAACCTACAAATTCTGTACAGATAGCACCTGTAGTCAGGATCGAACCCCCTTCTCTGGTGCTGTAAGGCAGCAACTCAACTGCTTTTTTTCCTATTCATTCAGCTATCTCTCATTGGATCCCATGCAATCTAACTTTCCAGAGCAGCCTACCAATGTTGTATTCGGTGTTCTGATAATATTTGACAATGTTGTGAATAAGAGAGCAAAATGAAAGTACGTGGGATTGGGGGAAGGTACGGAGATGAATTTTGCATGAATTATTGGCCCAGGAAGGTGAGACTAGTGTGGCTAGGACATTTTAGCTGATGTGGGCAAGTTGGGTCGAAGGGCCTGTTTCCACTCTCTATCACTCTATGACTCTAGGAACTGGTTAATGATAGTTCTTCAGATGGGCTATTTTAGATGTTGGGATATGTTCATGGTGGGAACATGGGATGGCATAGTATTGGGGATTAGACCAGAGAAAGAGAGAGGCAAACTGTGAAATAGTGTGGAAGGAGACTGGGTTAGGGCATGAAAGAAGGTTTGGGAGCTGTGTAAGTGGGGAAAATGGAAGTTAGGAAATGGGAACTAATAGTTGGGGAACTAATAACAGGAGAAAGGCAGTCAGAGAGAGTGTGAGTTCCCTCCCCTCATTCAGAAAGGACCATTCCATGACTCCCTGGTTCACCCTTTTATCTCCACCTTATACACTCACCTCCTCACAGAACCTTTCTTCATAACCACAGGAGATGCAACATCTAGCATTTTACCTCTTCCCTTACCAATATCCAGGGACCAAAACACTTGTGGCGACTCACTTGGATTTCTTACAATTTAATATATTGGATTTGTTGATCAAGATGCCATAAATCTCCATTAAAAATAAACAAAAGTGGGATTGGTGACCATTTTGCATCTTTGAACTTTATATCCCTTTGGCCCCTCAGTCGTTGGTCTCTTATAATATTCCAATGATACCTTGCATCTCAAGATATGTCTTATCTTCTCCTAAAGCATGTTTCAGGTTTTGGGTAGAAAACTGAAATCAACAATTTGGGGTAACCTCTTTCCCAACTTGGGTTAGAATTGGCTGAACAAGGAGTCCTGGGAATCTTGGTGAGTCAGGAGGCACTGTTTGAGAGGGTTGGGTGGGCAGCATGGAGTCAATGACCTTTCATGGTCATCCATCTAGCATGTTTCCTATTCAATGGATGGTACCTGGACTCCAGAGTAAATCCAGCTTTTCAGATCCTTTTCAGATTTCCAGTCTCTGCACTTTTTTTTCATCTCTACTCAGATTGGTCATGGTGGCGCAGTGGTAGTGTTGCTGCCTTACAGCGAATGCAGAGCCAGTGACCCGGGTTCGATCCCGACTACGGGTGCTGATTGTACGGAGTTTGTATGTTGTCCCATGTGACCTGCGTGAGTTTTCTCTGAGATCTTCGGTGTCCTCCCACACTCCAAAGATGTACAGGTTTGGAGGTTAATTGGCTTGGTATAAATGTAAAAATTGTCCATAGTGGGTGTAGGGTAGTGTTAATGTGCGGGGATCGCTGGTCGGCATGGACCCGGTGGACCGAAGGGCCTGTTTCAGCGCTGTATGTCTAAACTAAACTAAATCAGTTGTAAGATTATCAATGTGTAACATTAACTTAGCCTTCTTTTCTCTATAAATGTTTGCAGACCTGTTGGGTTCTCCAAACATTCTCCTTATTTTCAGATTTCCTGAAAAGGTCATGCTCTGTCTCTCACAACTACACATGTTTTGTTGTTTCTCTTTCTATTCTCCCACTATTTATACCTCCTCTTGATAGATTAGTAGGTTTTAACAAAACTTCTTCAGGCACTTTCAGTCCAACACCATCCATTTTCTCTTGCTCTGACAAATCTTATTTCTTCCATCCATTTTCCCCTTTCTCGGCTACCTAAAATAAGAGTGTTTTCTAAAATTCACCAGTTGCAATGGAAGATCGTTGCCCTGAAATGTTAAGTATTTCTCTATCCACAGATGCTGCCAGACTAGTTAAGTATTTCCAGCATTTTCTATTTTTAAAGCATGAATGTTAAGAGGAAGAACATGCACCCTTTTGCCAGTCAAAACCCCTTTACCCATATCCATCTATCAATTGCCAGGCTGCATACTGTTCCCATCTCTCTTTTCCAGGTTTCTCTGCCCTACTACAATCAGTTTGAAGAAGCGTTCTGACACAAAACATCATCTGTCCATTCCCTTCACAGATGTTGCCTGACCTGCTTTAGTTCCTCCAGTTGTTTTGTGGCACCATGTGGCCCTTTGATCACCCTCTGATGTTCATCCAGCCACTGGCAGATCTTCCATCTCAGCTCCCTGTTCCAGAATTATCGCCAAATCCCCTGATTTTTGGAATGCCCGGAAAGTTATTGATCTTGGAACTCAGTGGCTAATCCTCGACTGCCATCCAGGGTGGAGTACACTAAATTTCTTCCCATTGCAATCCATTAGTTTAAATAAAAATTGCTGGAAATGCTCAGCAATTAGGCCGCGTCTATGGGGAGTGAAATTGAAGTCAACATTTCAGATTGAAGACCGCAAAGATTCTGACAAAGAGTCTTCAACTTGAAACATTAACTCTGTGTTTGTACAAGGACACATAACTCTATTTGAGCAAAGACACATCAATCTATCACCATATAAAACAATGCTCAGCTTTGCTGATTCTAACATGAAAATGAACAACCTCACATATTGTTCTATCTACCATCTTCTCACCTGCTCACATACATTATCCATGACATCTTGAAGCCACTTTACTTGCCCCTAAGTAATTACAATTCCACCAGTGAAAAAATGAAAATATGACATTTGGTTCTTTCAGCCAAATTATTCATATGAATTGTAAAGGGTCTGTCTCACTGTGGCGACTTTTTAGGCGAGTGCAGGAGACTCTGCGTCCGCCAGATGGTCACCACATGTTCGCTGGTGGTCTCTGGTGAGTCTCCTTCATGGTCACGAGGAGTTCCCGCATTCTGGGAAATAGTCGCTGCCTCAGTATGGTCGCCGCAAATTTTTCAATGTTGAAATATTTTCTGCGGCCAAAAATTGATCGCCATGGAAATAATCAATAATTCTGTAATCGCAGGTGCAGTTGTAGTGGGGTCACTATGTAGGTGTAGGTAATCGAGGTAGTCATAGGTAGCTTTAGTTAATCACCTTTGCTGACCAGTCATTTTCATTGGCTCATTGGGGAAAAAAAACGTAAGCAGGATCTTTCAGTACCAAGGACAGTGACGCGCGGTGAGGTCAATGGCTGGGGAGGCACTGGCTAGTATCAGTGGCCCGGCACTCCCTGCATTGATCACCACGTCTCCCCAGGGAGAGAGAGGGGTGGAGCCGGGGCTGTGAGCGTGAAGCACGGCAACTGGAGGGGCAGGAGCGATGCCCCGGGACCGTGAAGGAACGACCCATCTCCTCCTCTCCCCCTTCTCCATTCCCCCTCACACCCTCCTTCCCGTCTACCCCTTGCTTCCTCCTCCGCCCCTCTATTCTCTCTCCACCCCTCTCTCCCCCCTCTACCCGGGGTAGATTACACGGGCCAAGAGTACATTACTCCAGCACAGGGGCCCCCTTAGGCGTGGAGCCTAATTGGGAGCTCTCAGTGGCCCAGAGCCTCCGAATCGGCCACTACAAATCAACGAATCAACCTACCGGTCAGTGCCGCCCACGATTGGAAAGTCAGTGCTGCCAGCGATGGAATCCAGTGCTGCACCGTCACTGCTGAAGCTAGCTAACGTGGAGGGAGAGTGAGGTAGCGTCAATTAGGTGGGCTGAGCCTACGCTCGCTCTCCCTCCACTGGGCTCAAGACACGCCCCCTCAGTGAGGCAGATGTGATCGCGGCCTCCCCTGGTGCTTTTTCATTGCAGTTTTATGACGAGACCAGCAAGCCTAAAATTAATATTTAAAATTTAATACGTGAAATAAGCTACCTGGACTATGCGAGGCGAGGACGTGTAATGAAGGGGTTTACAAACATTACATTGGTGACATACAGAGAGATAGTAACAGGCACACGCTCATTGCCCGCGCTCCATCCAGTTTCTGAAGGGTTGCACAATCAGAGGGGAGGCTCAGCTCGTCGCTGCCTCACCTCTCATCACTCCCTGTATTTGCAACGGAGCTGTGCAAATTTGGCGATTTTGACTATAAAAAATGATTAGATGCATATAGAAATGACATTTATAACACAGATCAGTGGAAAAATCTTTATATTTATTTTATTTTATTATTATTTTTCTTTAATTTTCTTATCAGCTATTTTCATTGGGAGTATGACAGGTGAGGCTCTGTCTCCCCTGCCTCCCCTGACCGTACGTCCCTGACCAAGGATAACCGACCGGTAATGTTAAATGTCCGCCGAACTTCACAGCTGTGTATCTCTGGCTGATTAAAAGTTGCCTGGCTTCTTAAAAGTTGTCTCCACTCCTTCTCCCCCCCCCCCCCATCCTTTATAGGAGTTACCATACATTGTGCTAGCCGTCTTAATTACAGCGGCAACCTTCCTGAATATCGCGGTGTGTGTCTGTATCACTTTGACTTTGCACCGTGTGAATTTCAGATCCTCCTGCTTGCCGTGGCCCCTGCCTTTGCGGGTGTGGGTGTGGGTGTGGGTGTGTGTTCCACTCTGACAGTCGCTGTTCCAGTTCCAGGTTTTTCAGGCGACATTCATTTTTGACAGTTGCCTGCAGTCCGCTGAAAAATCGCCTAAGTGGGACAGGCCCACAAAAAACACTTCCAAAGAATCAACCCCTACAATATCCTCAGTACGAATTGGCCTCAACATAATTTTTTGGTCTCAGGAAGGTAACAAAGCCTGACCTGTGAAGTAAATCTATGGTTTATATTCCCTGCTCTGCATCTCTCTTGTTTCTATCATGTCCTCAAATCTGAGTCATTAAATGATATCCCTTTGAGGAGAATCATGCCTCCATGCAATTTGTTTTTAAATAAGTTAAGGTTCCAACATTCACAGGGCTCTCTGTACACATATGGTTGACAGAAGAGGATACCACACAGTCTCCCCAACCACATGATCAATGGCTGCCCTAATGTGACCAGCACTGTAAAGTAGAGTGGAGCCATGCTGTTCACCTTCAAGGTCCAGCTGGAGAGGAAAAAGCCATTCTATCACTTGACATTGTAATCATTCCTCTTTCACTACTTGCCAGCTTGCCATATCAAGGGATAAATAATACATTCTAGTCTTGCTGACAATGTCCACACGACGTGAATTGATTAAATAAAAAGTATGATTGTTTGGCGAGTTAGAAGAACTGGGATGCAATGGGCAAGATCACAATGGGCTGCACGGTGGTGCAGCAGTAGAGTTGCTGCCCTGCAGCTCCACAGACCCAGGTTCAATCCTGACTATGGGTGCTGTCTGTATGGAGTTTGTATGTTCTCCCCGTGACTTGCATGGGTTTTCACCAGGTGCCCCGATTTCCTCCCACATTCTAAAGACATACAGGTTTTTAGGCTAATTAGGTTGGTAAATTTGTAAATTATCCTTAGTGTGTGTAGGATAGTGTTAGGGTGCTGGGATCACTGGTTGACATAGACACGGTGGGCAGAAGAGCCTGTTTTTGAGCTGTATCTCTAAATGAAACTAAACTAAACTAAATAAACTAACTAAACTAAACAATCAACTGTCCTTCCATGTGTAAACTAATTTGGTTGGGTATGGGTCAGTCTTCTTACCTATAGAGAAATGGCCTTGCTGAGTCAATGCATGAGATACTGAAGATGAGGAGGGTCAAGGATAACATGCGCACACTCCCACCAACTACCTCTGCTACCTGCACTTCTAATGCCAAAGGAACAGTTTCTTAGCTGTCCGTATACCTCCGGCAGAAGAGCAGGATCTGAGGACCTTAGTTGCCTATATTGCAAGAAGTTGGGCGAGCAATTTATTTGTGTTCAGCTGCTAAAGGTTCTCTGAGTGGGCTGTGTTGAATCATTGGTTTACTCTACATTTAACCGAAGATGCCACATTGGAAAATACCACATTGGACAAAGACTGTGCAAGGAACAATCTCCTGGAGGATGGTTGCGGGGTTGATTATCACTTAAAAGGATTGATAATACTGCATTAATGAGGCTTGACAAAATTCTGGGGAATGGAACAAAACACAAAGTGTTTGGGTAACTCAGCGATTAGGCAGCATCTATGGAAGGAAAAGACAAATAATTTTTTGGTTCAAGACCCTTCTTCAGACTGGTGATCCATTCCCTCCATCGATGCCGCCTGACCCACAGAGTTCCTCCTGCACTTTGTGTTTAGCTCAGGATTCAAGCATCTGCAGTTCCTTCTATCTCTATTTTGGGGATTGAAGCTCGTCTTGCTTTCTTCTGGAACATGTGTGAGCAATTTTTCCATCCATGGGCTATCCTCCAAACCAACGTTTCAATGGAGAGGAAGCTGCATAAATCATTCCATAAAGCTTGGTTCTGATCAATGTTTGAAGTGCAAAATATACATAAAAGGTGAAATACCTCCAGCATTTTAAGTTATAACTAGACCAAGGGCAGACCCATTGGGTCTGCTCCCCCAATACAGCCATCCCCTAACCATAATCCCCACGGGAGGCGTGGGGGGAGAGAGGGAGCGGGAGGGAGGCAGAGATGGTGGGGGGGGGATGCAAGAGAGCGAGGGGGGTAGAGTTTGAGAGTGGGGGGGGGTGCGTCGTCACAGGGGAAGGATGGTTTCCGAACGCAAAACTCCATTGGTCGCGGCTCTCGGCTGGCGGCTTCTTGCTCCCGGCTGTGCAGTCTACCCCGAGGGCAACCTGTCCCTTACCAGTTGCCCCCACGGGAGGCTGACTCCATTCTCGAGGCTGCAGGCAGGGCCGATTATGAGGGTCGGTGAGTGGTCGGGGGGGGGTGGGGGGTGTCCTCACTAGCGCTGAGTAGAGAAATAAGGTTTTAGACTCAGGGGGAACATCCCTAGTGGAATATGTTACATTAACCTTAATGCGTTTTGATTTGAGACCTCACACACATACACACACATGAAAATAGGTGCAGGGAGGAGGCCCATGCGGCCCTTCGGGTCACCACCACCATTCATTGCGATCATGGCTGATCATCCCCAATCAATAACCCGTGCCTGCCTTCTCCCCATATCCCTTGAGTCCACCAGCCCCAAGAGCTCTATCTGTCTCTTAAATCCATCCAGTGATTTGGCCTCCACTGCCCTCTGTGGCAGGGAATTCCACAAATTCACAACTCTCTGGGTGATAAAGCTTTTTCTCACTTCAGTCCTAAATGGCCTCCCCTTTATTCTAAGACTGTGGCCCCTGGTTCTGGACTTGCCCAACATTGGGAACATGTTGCCTGCATCTAGCCTATCGAGTTCTTTTATAATTTTATAGGTTTCTATAAGATATCCCCTCATCCTTCTAAACTCCAGTGAATACTAGCCTAGTCTTTTCAATCTTTCCTCGTATGACAGTCCGCCTCCCAGGAATCAACTTCGTGAACATAGCTGCACTGCCTCAATCACAAGGATGTCCTTCCTCAAATTAGGTGACCACAACTGTACACAGTACTCCAGATGTGGTCTTCCCAGAGCCCTATACAACTGCAGAAGAACCTCTATACTACTATATGAAATCCTCTTTATGGGCCAACATTTCCATTAGCTTTCTTCACTGCCTGCTGTACCTGCATGCCAACTTTCAGTAACCGGTGTACAAGGACACCCAGGTCTTGCTGTACCTCCATCTTACCTAACCTAACCCCATTGAGATAATAATCTGCCCCTTTGTTTTTGCCACCAAAGTGGATAACCTCACATTTATCTATATTATACTGCATCTGCCACTCATCTGCCCACTCACTCAACCTGTCCAGGTCACCCTGTAACCTCCTAACATCCTCTTCACAGTTCACACTGCCATCCAGCTTTGTGTCATCCGCAAACTTTCTAGTGTTGCTCCTAATTCCCTCTTCCAAATCATTAATATGTATGGTAAACAGTTGCGGCCCCAACATCGCAACTTGCTTCCTGTCTGCCAACCAATTTTCTATCCATGTCAACACCCTACCCCCAATACCATGTGCTCTAACTTTAGTAACCAGTCTCCTGTGTGGGACCTTATCAAAGGCTTTCTGTAAGTCTAGATACACTACATCCACTGGCTCTCCTTCATCCATTTTACTTGTCACATCCTCAAAAAATTCCAGATGATTAGTCAAGCATGATTTTGCCTTTCATAAATCCATGCTGACTTGGACTAATGATTTTACAGCTATCCAAATGCCCCATTATTACCCATTTAATAATTGACCAGCATCTTTCCCACCACCGAAGTCAGGCTAACTGGTTTGTAAATTCCTCTCATGATTTTTGCGTATGCCCTCTGTAAGATCACCCTCATCCTCCTGCGCTCCATGGAATAGAGACCCAACCTACTAAATCTCTCCCTATAACCCACACCCTCTGGTCCTAGCAACATCCTCATAAATCATTTCTGAACCCTTTCAAGCTTGACAATATCTTTTCTGTAACAAGGTGCAGAACTGAACACAATATTCTAAATGTGGTCTTGCCAACATCTTATTCAACTGTAACATAACCTCCTAACTTCTATACTCAATTGGTGAGTATAAATTTAATCTTCGTGGGCAGAGAGCAAGTGTTGGATGAAATAGTCACCTAGTCTATGCTAGGTCTCAGCAACGTACAAGAGGCCACATCGGGAGCACCAAATGCAGTACATGAGGTTTGAAAATGTGTATGTGAACATCTGTCTCACCTGAAAGGCCAGCTGTTGTCCATGGACGGAAGAGAAGGAACGTTAGTTAATTGGATCAGGATTTTACTAGTTATATGATAATCACAATTAGCACCAAAATAGTAAGATTAACAAGAACTTACTAGTTTGAAGTTTGATCTTTATTTTATGAGGAGTTGCGATGAGGGATTTCGTGAAGAACCCCGCCAGGCACGCATGCGCGACATTCTTCAAAGCAGCGGTTTGGAATCACAGATAACAAGAATGACTGAAGATAGTAAGATTAAAGAACTCGAATATACCAGTTGACCTTATGATAGAGGGTTGGGAGCGGAGGGCACGAAATCCCTCATCGCAACTCCTCATAAAATAAAGATCAAACTTCAAACTGGTAAGTTCTTGTTTAATAGTAAGATTACCAGTTTGAAGTTTGATCTTTATTTTATGAGGAGTTACGATGAGGGATTATGTGAAGACCCCGCCTGCACGCATGCGCGACATTCTTCAAAGCAGTGGTGTGAAATCACAGATACCAGAGTGACTAATATAGTATGATAAGAGAGAACCTCCATACCAGTTGATCTTTATAATAGAGGGTTTTGGGAGCGGAGGGCACGTAATCCCTCATCGTAACTCCTCATAAAATAAAGATCAAACTTCAAACTGGTAAGTTCTCATTTAATCTTACTATTTTACTTCGGAGTCACGTGAGTGACTACGTGAAGATTTCAAAGCTCTGTGATTTCATGCCCTGGGAACCGAGTCCATGCTTACATGCTAGGAAGAAAAGAGGATGAACGTAATTCAGTCATGACACCGTGCTGAAAAACAAAGAAAAGGTATTTATTCTTACCTAACAGTATGCCCCACATTGGGTAATTTATTTTGACAGAACTCAAAAATCTTTCCCGCAAACGTGTCAGGAACGGCTACGGGTTTATTAATAAAAGTGTGAAAAGTTTGTGTTTCATTGCTCCAACCCGCTGTGGCAAGGATGTGGTCCAAAGAAACTTCCATCATCCTAGCCGCCGATGTATATGCCGCCCTGGTGGAGTGAGATTTGAAAACATTAGTATCCACCCCCGCTGCATCTAATACCACCCTTAACCATCTGGATATGGTTTGCGCTGTGACCTTATGGTGAGCGCGTTTATGGCTTATGAGTAAAGCTCTCTCCGTGCCCCTTAGAGTCTTGGTGACTTCTACGTATTGTAAAATATGTGTCACAATACAGAGCCGACTATCTGCAGGATAGGCCAGAAACTCTAATTTTTGTCCAGTGGAACCAGGTCGGGCTTGTTTGAGTAACCCCTGTATTAGAAAAGTTATCTTGCCACTTGTGATATACATGGCGTTCATATTTAGCTTGTGTAAGGACTGGACCCGTTGTGCTGTTACAAGTGCCATTATCATTACCATCTTGTATGTTAGTTTGTCCAGCGTGAGCCCCGATATGGTGTGTCCATCCTCGTAACATGTTAATACGATGCCTATATCCCATGTATGGGTGTATCTGGGCCTGGGGGGATTAGAATTAAATATACCCCTCATAAGTTTAGATACTAGTGGGTGTGATCCTATAAGCCAAGTGATCACTCCCTCTGCCCAGATAATTAGAAAGGGCACTTCTTGCACAATTAATGGCACTGTAACTCAATCCTTCATCGAAATGAAGGGTGGCCAGAAACTCCAGTACTTCAGTAATGGTGGCTGAGTCATATGTAGTGTTCGTCCTGGTGCAGAACACTTCCCATTTCCTAACATATGTCAGGTACTGTTTCCTCGTGGACTCCCTGCACGATGCTGAGATGGCATTGATCGTCCTATCGGAGAGTCCGTATCCCAGGAATGGCCTGTTCAGAATCTGCAAATCAATAAGTTCATGCGGTCATGGCACGGATGACTTTCCCCTGTCACGGGGTGTACCAACAAACTCGGCCGTTTGTTGATCCGGATGCAGGGTTCTGAGGCCATCTTTTGTACTGCTGGGAACCATGGTTGGGTAGGCCAGTCGGGTACAACCAAAATACCCGTTGCGGAGTCTTGTTTAATTTTTTGTAGAGGCAGAAGGGGGGAAATACATAGCAAAACAAATCCCCCCAATACAGCGAGAAAGCGTCCATCGCTGCTGCCCCTGGGTCTGGTTCCCAAGCAACATATGTTGGAAGTTGGTGATTAAGTCTGGATGCAAAAAGGTCGATATCTGGTGTCCCATACCGTTCTATAATATCTGTAAACACTTTTCGATCCAACATCCATTCAATGTTGTCGTTGAATTTACGTGATCTGGTGTCTGCCACTGTATTTTTGCTTACCTGGGAGGTAAGTGGCTGAAATCCAAATCTCTCTTTCCCAGACAACCAGTGCCAGATATTATTAGCCATTTCATCACATGATATCGACTATATTCCTCCCATATGATTAATATAGGCCACCACTGTGGTATTATCAATTTGTAACCGTACATGCAACTGGGGCATATCAGAGCAGTAGGCCCTCAGTCCATAAAATGCTCCCAGCATTTCTAAATAATTAATCCCTATTGCTTTGAACAGGGTTAATTCTTGTGTACTCCATCTGCCACCACAACTTGTGATGGTATTAGTTGCTCCCCAACATTTAGCACTGGCATCAGTTTGTAATGTAACCGAGGGGTTCATGATAGTGATGGGGTTAGAACAATGCTGAACATTTTCTCTCCACCATTTTAGTTCCGATTTTGCTTTCTCTGGTAGTTCCATAGGCCTATCAAAATGGCCTGCATGATTTTTGAGAGCTGAAATTTTGCGCTTTGCTTTGCAGATTTTGATAATGGAGAGGTCCAAATTGTGCTGCTGGGAACGCAGCCACTAATTTCCCAATCACTCTGACTACTTGCTGAATAGATGGTTCCCTGATGCCAGTGAGGCTTTTGCATGCTATCACCAAGTCTGTTACTTTGTGTAGTGGCAAGGTGATAGACATTCGAACTGAGTCAATAGTGAAGCCCAAATAATCCATTATAGTGGAGGGTTCCAATTTTGATTTATCTGGATGTATGATAAATCCCAGCTTTTGAAAAAGATGTTTTGTGGCTGATACTGCCAAAGTAGCCATTTCCAAATTCTCACCTACAATGAGAATATCATCAAGGTAAGCCATGACGATATGGTTATATTCTCTTAAGTATGCTAAAGCTGGTTTTAATAATTTAATAAACAGCCGTGGTGCTGATGATAAACCCATTGGGTAAGGCCTTATACTGCCATAGCTGTCCCATCCAGACAAATTTCAGGTATTTACGATGATCCTTGTGTATTGGTACTGAATAGTATGCATCTTTAAGATCGATGCAAGCCATGTAGTACCTATCAGAAATCAACTGTGTGGCTGTGACAAACGTGTCCATTTTGAAATGGGTATACTGAATGTAATTATTTAGTTCGGTCAAATCTATAATAATGCTGCAACTGCCATCTTTTTTGTTTTTTTTAAATATATTAGATACAAACTCTTGAGATTCCCTGTTTATTTTCTCAATTACTCCTTTATTGATTAATCTCAACAGTTCAGCATGGCCTGCTGTTTTCTCTTTTTGCGAAAGTATGAACTTCCGGCTAGGCGTATGCTGAACTGGGATGGGGAGTTTGTTCACAAATTCTAGTTTGTAACCCTGAATACATTGGAGTATGTAAGTATCAGATGTAAAAGTGCTCCACACGTGATGAAACAAGTGCAAACCGTCCACCATTTTTGATGCACCTAAACATGCCATATTTTTGAGACAACCAGACCCACCTACCTCCATGGTTACCGCCGATGTTGTGTGTGTTGTCTCTGTCCTTGTTTCTTTGCTTTGTTGTGGGGTGGCGCAATTTTCCAAGAAGGCCGGGCTGGGCCATGGCCTAAAAAAGACCGCTGTGCAGGTGGACCGGCCCTCGAGCTTTCACCACCAGGTGTTCTTTCATTATATCGATGTCTGGTGGTTGTGTAGGGGTGCTGCCGCTGTTGATAATGAGATTTCGAAGTGTTTGGCACCTTGATCAGGCCAATGGCCTTGGCCTTTTCATCTAATTCTTTCACCTGCTTCGAAAGGTTGTCCCCAAACAGCAAATTTGGTGGCTGAGCACTACTGGTCCTGCATAATCCCGCAAATTTGGGATTAAGTGCTGGTTTAATGATGCTCTCCTATATATTGTTGATTTCAAACTGAGTATTATACAGTAATACTAGAGCATCTTGTAGCTCTTTCTGGCAACTCCACCCCATCAGCTGTTCTGGTCACTGCTGTGATCCCTGCAGCCAGCAGTTTGAGGATCCTCTGTAGCTTCACCTCCTGCTTCTTATGGATGGGCTCATATTGCCCCAGATGGGGTTGTTGACTGCTGGAACATTAAGAGAATTGCAATTCTCTGGAGCTTCTCTCTTCTTCTCTTCAAGGTATTTCTCAGCCGTGGAATTAATGGCTTGCTCCTGCAGCTGGATGGTAGCCATATAATTGATGCAGAAAGGATGGCTGCCAGCTTTGGGGTGTATGGGCAGTCCTTTCTTGTGTTGGCATAGCATGTTTGTTTTGCCATGCCCAGTAGTTCTTCTGGCAACCCCTAACACAGATGATTTTTCAGCCATTGCCCCTTCTTCAGAGTCAGCCCCGTTCTGAGCCCCCCTAAATGCTGCCCCTGCGAAGAGGGTGAACATTGGCAGTCCTTGCAAGGATGCTGCCGTGGGTCTGCGAAGAGACCCACTGTGGACTCTGCCCCTGCATAAGCAGGTCACGCTGGAGCAACTGCTCCACCATCAACGCTTCCATGCGGGAGAAAGACGCCCCACCGTCGCTATCCGCGAACGGGGCGTCCTCAGGTCCGGACCCAGCTGAGTCAACGGCCCTGTCCGACTTCCGGGTGGCTTTGCCACCGGGCCGCGGCGTACCTTCGGTCTCTAGCGGCGGGAAGTCGGGAACTGCTGGTAGCACCTGCAGCTCTGGAGAAACGGCACGCTGCTGGCTGCTTTCCATAGCAGCTGTTTTTGCCGCTCCTCTCCTGGACTTGCGCGACTCCATGGTGTTTCCTGAAACACAAAACACGCGCAGTCGCCACGCTCACCAGAAAGGTAAGACTTACCTCTAGTTTTTTAAACTTACACTGGAGGAGCAACGCTCCTCCCGACTGTCGCTTCCGCAATGCGTTCGACGATATGTCGCGCATGCGTGCAGGCGGGGTCTTCACGTAGTCACTCACGTGACTCCGAAGTAAAATCTTACTATTTTACTTCAGATTCACATGAGTGACTTTGTGAAGATTTCAAAGCTCTGTGATTACATGCCCTGGACCACGTCCATGCTCACACACTGCCGTAATACTGATGGAGGAAGTATGTTAACGTATTTCAGACTTGAACAAGCTGAAAAATAATAACATTTATTAATACAACAATAAACCCCTGAACTCGGGGACAAATGTTTAGGGAACAGCACTTAAAACTGAATCCTCCAACATTGCGGGAGTGGCCACAGATCTGTTATAAAACCACTGAAATGTAGTTTCACTGGCCCAGCCCACTATTGCGAGGACATAATCCATGAACACCTCCATGGTCCTTGCCGCTGATGTGGATGCAGCCCTGGTAGAATGGTATTTAAAAAAATGTTACTGTCTTACCTGCTGCACCGAATACCACCTTGAGCCATCTCCTGATGCCCATTTTCAGACCTGTAGTCGCAGGTCTGTGTAGTTTAAGCAACTCTTCTGTAACGCAGTCACTTGATTGTGGGTCAAAACCATTCTATCCAGGTAATTCCTGTAGAGTTTGGACCCGATGTGCTGTCTTCAGTGCCATTACCATCACCACTTTGAAGGTGAATAAGTCCAGTGGTAAATCTGCTAAAGGCGACCAGCTCCTGAGTAGGGTCAACACCACCCCTATATCTCTGGTAATACATCGTGGTCGGGGAGGGATAGAACATACCCTTCAGTGTGGATACCAGCTGGTGAGATCCCACTCCAATGTTGAGATAGGATGACAGTGCACTCCTGGCACTGTATATGGCACTGTAACTGAGGGACTCATCATAATGCAGGCCCGTGAGGGTTCCAGCACAGTGGAGATCATAGCAGATATGTAGGTGGTCTAGGTCCGACTATAGTAACCTCACATATCCTTATGTGGGTGAGGTACTGCTTCCTAGTGGACTCTCTGCATGCTGCTGTATGATGTTTGGCTTTCTTCCCAACCCATTGTTCAAGCGTTTTGGAATGCAACATGCGCCTTAATTTAGTTCAACTGACAAGTTGCTAAAGAACTTGCATGGTCCTTTCTGTTGCAGATTCTGTTTGCGTTTTCTGCAACACCCATCTGATGAAACAGAATGGGGGAAAGCATAGAAAAACACATTTCCCCCCAATGTAGTGAGAACGCATCCATCGCCACTGCCCCAGGATCTAGTTCTCAAGAGACATATGTTGGTATCTAATGGTTCAACCTAGACGCAAGGAGGTCGATATCTGGTGATTAGTGCATTAAGCCCATAGCCCGTGACATGCTCCCAGCATTTCTAAACAGTTTATACCTTGTGATAGAAGAAAAGTAGACTCGTGCAAATCCCATCTACCACCCCAACTGGAAATGGTGTCGGTAGCTCCCCAGCCCTTGGTGCTTGCGTCGGTTTGTAACACGACTAATGGGTTTGATGTAATGATCGGATTTAACAATCACAAACATAGCTAATCCACTACTGTAGCTCAATTTATGCCTTGAATGGCAGCTGCATAGGCCCGTAAAAATGTCCAGCATTCGCTTTTAATGCTGAGATTTTGCTCTTTGCAAGCTTTGATAGTGTAACGGCCCAATTATGTAGCTAGAATGTAGCTACAAGTTTACCAATTATTTTAGCAGTATGTCTAATAGTCGGTTTCCTGGCGCAAGCAAGGCTGTTAAATACCTCTATTATGTCTATAGCTTTGTTCCCTGGGATAGTGACAATCAGCTCCCTTGCATCCCAGAATGTATATAACCGCTCTCCTACTTGTGAGGTTACACATGCAGCACTTCGAAGAGAACCAAACCCCCTTACCTCCATGGTTACCGGCGGGCCTGACATTCTGGTTCCTGGTGTTCCGTTGAATTGTGTTGAGGTGCTGCTGGCGTGTAGGTCCTTACTGGTCTATCAGGTGGCCCCTGAGGTCTTGCATATGGTGTTTATCTGCGCATTGCCGGCCTGCTAGAGGGAGGTGGGTTCATCAACCTGTCTGCCTTCGCCTCCTAATCCAGGTCCTGGACCTGTTTGGGCAGGTCCTCACCGAACAGCTGTCTCGGTGGTGGCATCGCAGATGCCTAGTACAACCCCGCAAATATGGGGTTTGGAGTCGGTTTGATGGCGATACTCCGGGAAGCGTTAACTTCATGACTAATATTGCAAGAGCATCCTCCTGCTCTGCCGTCATTTCCATGCCGTCAACCGACCTGGCAAAGGCAGTAATCCCCGACGTCAGCAATTTCAGGATGTTTAGGAACTTCAGCTCCTGTGCCCTTATCCCCGGACTGATGTTGCCCCAGATGGGCGTGTTGACTGTCAGTACATTTAACGATATGCAGTTGTTTGGGCCTGGTATATGTTGATCGCCTCGGTAAAGACCTGTTCCTGCAGCTGGTGTGTGGTGAGGTCGCCTATGCTGGCCACTGGTTTGGGCTGCAAAGGCTGACCTGAGTGCTTCGGCTGGGCGAACTTGGGTTCCTCCTGGGTTTCCTCAGGTACTGTAGGTTATTGCTCCAGCCCGTCTTATGTGTCAGCCAGCTGCTGACCCGTGGCATTCCCCACCGAAGATGGGGACATGCTGGGTGGCCCAGCCGCATGTCTTCTGGACTGGAGGACATCTGGTCCAGCTGCAGAGATTGTGCTCTAGGATACGCTCCATCATGCGCTCCTCTGAGCCATGTGACTGCCGCCGCATATGCGGACGACAAGTCGACTTCCCCAGGTTCTCCAGAATCACTGGGGCTTCTACCAGTGACAAGTGTTCACTGGCAAGTAGTCGGCGGCTGCCGCACCTGCGGTGCCGTACGACTCCCGCGCGGACATGCCGCTAGTCCGCTTGTCGTTCGGACTGTAGCGGTCCCCCTGCCTGGTAGGAAGGCAGCGGAGATGAGTCCGTGCCGGCTCCCGCAGCCAGGCTCTCCGACATCCGCGCGGGCTTACCGCCACTTCTGACCACATGGGGCTGTGACGGCGCATGGTCGCTGCCTGCCGCCTATATGCGGGGCCGCACGACTGAAATCCGCTGCCACCGGCCTGCACTCTGGCAGCCTGACCCGGTGGTGAGCCGGTACCTCCTGCTCCTGCAGGGCACCCTGACTTCCCAGCAGATCCATCACCGGCCCGCAATCGAGCAGGTTACCCCCGGCGGCATGTCAATGCCCTCCACTGCAGCGGGGCACGACTTGGGCGCAGCTCTCCCCCTGGTCCGCCCTCTGGTGACCTGCATAGTAGGGGAGACAGAACATGTCGCCGAGCGGGTCACACGTTTACGCACCTTTGCTCCACTGTCCCTATGTTTAGGTGACAGTGGTAGGGAGTCAGGGTCTTGCCTACCCTGCTCCCTCGCGGTGCTCCTACCACTTTGCAGCTCCATGGTCAGCCGTGGTGGAGAGGCGGGTCCTGGCTGCGCAGGGCTCCCTGACGTCCACGTTCTTATCCCGGTCCGCAGAGCGGGTGCTGCCGGTGTTGCGGGCAGCTCCGGGAATGGTGGCCGCTGACTCCCATCCGAGGTCCCATGGCCCTTGGAGGCATGCTTCGATGCCTTCATTCGGGTCTCCATCCATCCTTTCTGTAAGCAAATTCTAAAACAGAAGCTCAGCAACTCAAGGTTACTATCTTACCTGAGGGTCTTTAAGAAGCATCTGGTGGAGGAGCGCACTCCTCACCCCCCCCATCCCTTCCCTCCCCCCAGCTCCAATGTATGACCAGACTCTCATATCAGGACCATAAACTGCCGCTAACGGCAATCCTTACGCCTATGTAGTGAGTCGGACCCCGGCTCTGCATTATACCTCCATAGGGTAGCATAGCCGTCAGACCGCGGTATTTCCCTGCGGCTCGTGGGCGTTTCGGTCGGAGTTTCCTGCTCTGCCTCGCTACCCACGAATGGCAGTCTCTCCGAGCCCGGACCCTCCTGGATCACGGGCTTGCCCGACTTCAGGGGTAGCTTAGCCGTCCAGCCCATGTGACCCTGCGGGCTGTGGTGTAGATTCGGGCTGCCGCTCTGATTCGTCACTGCCTGCGAATGGCGAGTGTGAGCCCAGGACCCTTACCGGTCAACGAGCTGCCCAACCTGCCCGGTGTAGAAAATGAAGTCGGGGCTGTCGCTGTGCCATCGCTAGCTGCGAACAGGCATATAAGACTGGACCCTCCCAGGTCCGGTGCGATGGAGTAAAGCCGTCAGCCCACAGAGTCCTTGCTGGCTGCGGTGTAGAGTCGGGGCTGCCGCTCTGCCGCGCCTGCGAGCCCCACTCCCTGGTTAATGCCGACAGCCCGCAGTGTCCTTGCGGGCTGTGGTGTAGAGTCGGGGCTGCTGCTCTGCCCGTACTAACTTTGAACGGCGAGCCTGCAAGCCCCACTCCTTCTTCCATGCCGACAGTCCCCGTTGTTCTGCGGGCTGCGGTGTAGAGTCGTGCTGCCTCTGCCGTCCCTTCGACCGGCGAATATGTGAGACTGGACCCTCCTGGGTCATCGGGCTTGCCCGACTCCAATCTTTGCTGCCGCCGCTGACTGCCCGCATCCCGCGGTCCGCAGTCAGTGCCGAAGCGGCCTTGAGTACTCTGTACACAGAGTCCCTAAAATGAAAAAAGGACCGCAGGTTAGTTTTTTCTTACCTGCAGGTCCCTGCAGTAGAGGAGCAACGCTCCTCACCACCGCCTGTCGCTCACATGCGGTCAACGATATGTCAATCATGCGTGCCTGGCGGGGTCTTCACGAAGTCACTCACGTGACTCTGAAGTAAAATTGTATGTTATATTCAAACTTTGAAACATGCATGGCTTATTATTACACATAGTGCTGGAGTAACTCAGTGGGTAGGACAGCATCTCTGGAGAAAATGAATAGGTGATTTGGTTTGGGACATTTCCTCAGACTGATTGTGGTTAGGGGATGGGGTGGGGGTGAGAAAAACATGAAGAAATACACTGCCTGGTGAGTGATAGGTGCACACAAGCACATGGAAGAGATGGGGGGTGGGGGGGCGGGAAGGTTAAAAGGTTTCGACAAAAAAAGCCAGAGATGAAAAGAATTTAAAATGTGAGCTGAGGGATAAGAAGTGTAAATTGAGGGAAGGAAATATACCGGCAGAAGGAGTGGGAGAAACAGGTGCATATTCACAGATGAGTCGCACAGGATGAGGGGGTAGGGGTGGAAGGTGGAGAGAAGATGTGTTGTGGTTTGTGTGTGGGGGGGGGGGGGGGGGGGGGGGGGGGGGGGGGATTCAATGATCTATATAAGTACCATTTCGGTGAGGTGCTGTTCCTCTTCGTATGTGTGTGTCTTTCCACTATGACAATTTAGTTGAGGCATAGAAACAAAAAGTCATTGTGGGACGGGAAGGGTGTTGAAGATCAAGTCAACAGTCAAAAAGAGAAGTTTATTGTCATGTGTCCCAGATTAGGACAATTAAAATTTCTTTGCTTGCTTGTCAAGCAAAACAGAATAAGTGTGTGTAAACATAATACAGAACAGATATAAAAAAGTTCCAGTTGCCTCTAATACCATAGACCATATATATACAACAATAAATAAACACACTTGTTATTGTTCAGAGTTTGTTTGATGGCAGTTTAAATAGATCAGATGGCTATGGGAAGAAACTGTTCCTGACTGGATTTCCAATAACAAACTCCTCCTACCTTCTTTCCCAATGGCAATGGAGAGATGAGTGTGGCCAGATTGTATGGGGTCCCTTATGATTGATGTGGCAACCTTTTGCAGCGACTGCGATAGATCCCTTTCAATTTGGGGAGGTCAGAAGCCGATGATCGAACTGGGCAGTGGTCCACAACTTTCTGCAATCCTTTATCCTTTTCGCTCCTGACGTTCAGGTTTACCGAAACAATCCACAATGCAACCAAAGATCAGTAATGCTCTCTACTGTGCACCTGTGCAAGAGTTTCGATAGAAGACCTCCTTGACATACTCTCCCATAGTTTTCCATCAGAATAATGGGCACTGATGTGCTTCTTTATTATTGCATCAGTGTGCTGGGAGGCAGGAAAGGTCTTTTCAGAAATATGCACGCCCAGGAAATTGAATAATATTTAACCCCTTCCCACCAATCGTCCCCCATTGATATAAACGGGATTGTGGGTTCCTATCCTACACCTTCCTAAAAGTCACAATCAGTTCCATTGGTATTATGCTGGTGTTGAGGAGCCAGGTTGTTGTGCTTGACACCTATTTGGTCAATCTCACTTCTAATAAATAACTCATACTCCGGAACTTTCAATCACCATCAGTGATTTCATCCCACAACATGTGTGAACTTGATGATGGAGTTGCACTATGTCCGCTACGCAGTCCTGCGTATAGAATAGTACCGCAGGGTGCTTGACACGCAGACCTCTTGAGGTGCTCCCGTGCTGATTGCGTTGGACTGATTTGTTAATGAGGATGACCACATTTCCACCAATACAGACACAAGACTGGGGTTTGTGGATGAAGGAAGTTTGAGATTCCTATTGCACGTAGGGATGGGCGCAGTGACCTAAATCAGAGAGCTTGGTAATCAGCTTGTAGAGGATGACGTTATTTAAAAACGCTGAGACCTGGAGATCTATTGAATACAGCCGACATATGAAGTTTATGTGTCCAAGGAGTCCCATAGCGAGTGGAGAGCCAGTGAGAATCACATCCACTGTTGACCTGTTCTTTGCGGTAAGCGAACTGCAATGGGAACTGCAGTTAGCCACTAGGAAATTCTACATAAGTATTTGGCGAATCGTCACATGGGTCAATGCTTTGTCTCATTCAATCATAAAGGAAGGCCACATCGGGAACGCGGTGCAGGCAGTAGATGAGGTCACAGAATTGGTCACATCTGGAATCCGGTGAACCCAACTGTGACCTCCTTTTCACAACGGAGAGACTAAGTTGTAGATATCCGGCGACCAATTTCGCTATAACACTTAGCTACCGGAATTTCGTCGATCAAATTAACCACCCCCTCAATTGTTATCCACCTATCATTCCTCAGGCTTGTCCTGCCAGATTCTCTCCAAAGCTTTCTTCTTCTTTCCCTTCCCCCGCTCCCACCACAATCAGTCCGAAGAAAGGTCCGAGACAAAAACAACATCACCTATCCAAGTTCTCCGAGATGTTGCCTAGCTGCTGAACATTGCTATTCAGCACTTTGATTCTTTTTTGGTAAAGCCCGCATCTGCCAGCTCTTCCTTGCTCCTCCCATGTGGCTCCATTGTACCCCCTCACACCCCTTCAACCCCGTTGTCAAAAAGGCTCCTTTAAACTCCTTTAAGCTGAAAACACACAAATGGCTACCAGTCAGTTTTGTGCACATCCCTGCCACCTGAAAATACAACAAGGATCTGCTGAATCAGATTAGAGAGAGAGCGCGCGCGTCAATACTAAGGTCAAGCCAATCCCTTTCCCAATAACTTCTTGGAACTAAATGTTCCCAAGGCACGAAAGCTTTGCTGTCTTTAACACCACTGCAAAAAGAATAGATACTTACCTAGCAAAAATATTTAATTAGCTAGCAAATTTAAAGAATTTACAAAAGGAAATCGCCTTGACACAGGAACGGAAATATCATAATTATTCAAGAGAGTGCACCTCATGCTAATAAACATAATGGTCTTAATGGATGGAAAATTGAGGACAGTGTAAGTCTGAATTCTCAATGTGACCCAAAGTGTAAGAGCAATTTTGTAAAGTTTCTCTGATGAGTAATCAAAATCCTGATGTGAACTGTTTTAAACTTTGTCAATGTTTATGTCGCAAGAGGGCATGATTGAGGTATGTTGTTACTCTCTGGCTCTCTCTATGGATATCAAAATGAATGGTGCTTTACTGAAAGCAACATTTTAATTAAAAATAAATTTTAAAAAACCAATAACATACCTGAAACAGTGCCAAAGATTAATTATGAGCTGGCAGCTATTTCGATGAACTCCAGCATTAACAAAGACAACAAGAGCTTTAGAACAAAAGAGTACTAATTATTATCCGATGACAGTTTCACTTTAAGATGTTGAGGACTTTTCTAACAGAGCAATAAATAGAACGAAAACTATCAGGAATGATTCAATAAATTCAATAACTAACAATGTTCCTTAATTTACCATTCCATGTACACCAGATGGCGCTTTCAGGTGAGACATGATGTTCACACATACACATTTTCAACACCTCATGTTACTGCATTTTGTGTTTCTGATGTGGCCTCAATTCTTGTAAGTTGCTGAGTCCGTAGAGCAAAAGACTAGGTTTTACTATTTCATGCCAACACTTGCTCTCTGTCCATGAAGAGTTAAAATTATACTCACCCAATTGAGTATAGAAGTTGGAGTTATGTTACAGGTTGAATAAGATAGTTTGTGGCAAGACCACATTAGTGTGATAACTCCACAATTAGAATATTGTGTTCATTCTGGGCACCACCACCCACCTGATGATAACGAGCACACCTGTTACAGGAAAGATATTGTCAAGCTTGAAAATGGTTCAAAAAGATTTATGAGGATGTTGCAGAGGACTAGAGGGTGTGAGCTATTGGTGGGAGGTTGAGTAGGTTGGGTCTCTATTCCTTGAGACAGGAGGATGAGGGGTATCTTAAAGAGGTGCACAAAATCTGAGTAGAACTAGTCGTTGAGGAGGAGTCTCTTGCTCAGAGTAGGGGAATTGAGGAACCAAGTCTCTTGGTGCGAGTAGGTGAATATAATGGCCATAGGATTAAGACAAAGGGGAAAAGATTTTAGTAGGAATCCGAGGGGTACCTTTTCACACAAGGGTGGTGGTTTATGGAACACGCTGCCAGAGGAGTAGTTTGATGCTGGGACTATCCCATTGTTTCAGTGAAGCAGTTGGCACAGGTACATGGATATGACAAAGTGAAATGGAGGGATATGGACTATGTGCAGTCAAGTGGGAATTAGTGAACTGGGGCATGTTGGCTGGTGTGGGCAAGTTGGGCTGCGAAAGGGCCAGTTTCCAAACAGTATCACTCTATGTACTCATGATGTCATGTCTAGTATGTTGCTTGGTACTTTACGAGGATGTTGCCAGGACTAGAGGTCTTAAGCCTATAGGGAGAGGTTGAGTAGGATTGATACACTATTCCTTTCGAGAATAGAGGATTCAGTGGTGATAGTAATGACACTGTATGTAACATCTATATCGCCCATTGCGTCTCTCTCGCGCTGCCAAGGTGAGCTGTTATCATCTTTGGACGCGGAGAAGGCATTTGATCGAGAGGAGTGGCCAATTCGTTCAGAGTCAAAGGAGAGATTTGATTTGGCAAAATAATTTGTAGCCTGTTTAAGCAATTTATAGTCATTCACCCTTAACATGTATACAGTGACAAATTATTGCGATCTGGATTATTTTCAATTAACACGTGGGCACTCGTCAAGGTGCTGCCCACTGCCCTTCGTCCTAATCCGTTATCTTTTTGTGCCATTGCAATTGTGAGCCTCTCTCTATCTACATTTAGGTCAACTACATTATTCCAGGGCATAGGAGAGGAAACAGGGAACAATCGTTGTGTCCTCTATATGCTGTATTCACCTCTTCTTATTGTTAGCGACCCTATATCCAGTACCCTGCAATTGGTCCTTGTTGGATCCAGTTTGGGACTTTGTCTTGGTGCTATAAATTAAACCTCCAAAAAAAGCAAATGCTTTCCCATCAACTCAGACCCCTACAGAATCCAACAGGAAACCCTGCCTTTCCCATATCTCAAAAAGGTTTGTATATTTAGGAAGACACATCACCCGCTTTTTCCGCATCCCTGTTTGCAGCTAACTACCATGCCTCAAGTTAGCCAAATGAAAGGCTGACTTTGAGTGATGGCGTAGTCTGCCATAGAACATAGAAACATAGAAATTAGGTGCAGGAGTAGGCCATTCAGCCCTTCGAGTCTCTGCACCGCCATTCAATATGATCATGGCTGATCATCCAACTCAGTATCCCGTACCTGCCTTCTCTCCATACCCTCTGATCCCCTTAGCCACAAGGGCCACATCCCAACTCACTCTTAATATAGCCAATGAACTGGCCTCAACTACCCTCTGGCAGAGAGTTCCAGACTCAGACTCACCACTCTCTGTGTGAAGAAAGTCTTTCTCGCATCTCGGTCTTAAAGGATTTCCCCCTTATCCTTAAGCTGTGACCCCTTGTCCTGGACTTCCCCAACATCGGGAACAATCTTCCTGCATCTAGCCTGTCCAACCCCTTAAGAATTTTGTAAGTTACTCTATAAGATCCCCTCTTAATCTCCTAAATTCCAGAGAGTTATAAACCGAGTCTATCCAGTCTTTCTTCATAAGACAGTCCTGACATCCCAGGAATCAGTCCCTGGTGAACAAGGTGAACCAGCCACTCGCTATGGCTGGAAGAGTGCAGTCAGTGAAGACGACTATACTTCCCAGATTTCTTTTAACTTGTTCCAATGTTTGCTGGTTTTCCTACCCAAGTCATTTTTTAACTCAGTTAACCAATCTATAACCTCCTTTATATGGGGTAACAAGGTTCCAAGGGTCAATAAGTGTACTCTCCAAAGAGATCGTGAAATAGGTGGACTGGGCCTTCCTAGCTTTATTAATTATTACTGGGCATCCAATATCCAAAAGATATTACTCTGGCTCCACTGACCAGATAAAGACTGGTGTCTGCTTGAATCACAATCCTGTTACTTTTCGTCTCTCCCAGCTTTAGTATATTCCTCCCTGCCATTGAAACCCTCTAGATTTACATCCAACCTTGTCGTACTATCAACCATCAAAATTTTTAATCAATTTAGTTGCCATAATAAGCTTACATCAACTTCAGTTCTCGGTCCCATTCACAGTAACCATTTAGTCCCCCCCCTCTACACTTGACTCAACCTTTCGACGGTGGGGTTTGAATGGTCTTATGTCCATTAAGGATTTATACACTAACAACATATTTGATAGTTTCGACTACCTACACAACAATGGCCTCCCACATAATCATTTCTTTAAATATCTTCAGGTTCGCCACTTTGTCATGAAACAATTTCCTTCTTTTCCTGATCTCCCTCCTGTCACAGTGTTGGATAAACTCACTCTTGTCTTTGCAAATAAATGACTGATCTCTGCAGTATATTCTCGATTGATGTATTTAGGAGAACAAACCTGACAAAGTTAAAGCTAGGTGGGAGGATGACCTTGGTATGAATCTGTCTGAGAAATGCTGGACAGAAGCACTGAAAAAAGTCCACTCCTCATCATCATGTGCTAGATTGGGGCTCATACAATTTAAAGTTTTACACAGGGTTCATTTAAGCAAAGCCAGGCTTGCTAACATATATCCAGGGACGGACGCTGGCTGTGACAGGTGCTCGTTCTCTCCAGCCAATCTAGCTCATGCATTCTGGTCTTGCCCAAACTTGTTAACTACTGGGCAGTGGTTTTTAAAACCATCAGTCAAGTCCTTGGGATGACAGTGAGACCTTGCCCACTTATAGCTGTATTTGGTGTAGCAGATAAAACCTTGGATTTAAATACAACCCAGTCTGATATCATTACATTTACATCACTTTTGGCCCGTAGGAGAATCTTGCTGGTCTGGAAATCTAACACTCCTCCATCTGCCGCTGCTTGGCTGGAAGACGTCATGTTTTTTTAAGGTTAGAAAAGATTAAATTCACATTGAGGGGGTCTGTGAATAAGTTTTATTTGAAATGGGAACCCTTTTTTATCATACTTTGAGGGTCTAAAGGAACTACCTGTTGACTGAGGGCACTTGACATTAAGTGGGGATTAGCCTTTATTCTATTTTGAGACTTTATTATTGTTAAAAAGTGCATTTGATTTTGTGATATATTTGGATTGTGAAAAAATAAGCTGCCAAGGGGCGTTTAGGGAGGGTGGGTTAGGGTTATTTTGTTTATATTATTATTATTATTATTTATAAAAAACAAAATGGAGGAAAATGTAATGCCATACATCAGATGTACTGTGAGTTTTTTTTCCCTCCAATAAAAAAACTATTAATTATAAAATCATGAGGAATAGATCACCTTGCCCAGAGTAGGTGAATTGAGAACCAGAGGACATAGGTTTAAGGTGAAGGGGAAAAGATTTAATACGGATCTGAGGGGGTAACTTTTTCACACAAAGGGTGGTGCGGGTATTGAACTTTGTTTCTACTTTGTTACCTTATAACCTTATGTTATGAAAATTGAACTTTCCAATTTTAAGTTACATTTTCACTACCCCACCTCTCTTTCCTGTGAACCCCACTCCAGGGTACACCCATTTCTTCATTATCCCAGCCCAAAAAACCTACTCCTTTCCTTTTTTGTGAAGTTTAGAAAACCTTCAACGTTTCTTATCTGTTCTCGAAGTCATACAGCACAGAAACACCTCTTCAATCCATTCAAGTCACACTGATCAATCAAGAAAGGCCTGTCCAGGGGAATTAGTACTTTTGTGGCGGCTCCCAAGGGTTGGGCCATCCCAACTATCAAACCCCTCGGCACGGGAATGGTTGAGTCTAGAGGCTAGAGGGATAAAAGGCAAGGGTTTGGTGCCATCTTCCTCTTGCGGACTTCTCCGATGACAAGAAGGACATTATGAAAAGTACCTCCAGAAACACCTGGCTCCTCGCTTTCATTTCGGGACGTTCGCCCCACATTGGTGACCCCGACGTGATGCCCGCCGGACGCCACTCTAGAGGCTGAATGAAGGCCCGTTCTGGGTGCTGGAGCACGGACAGACGACCTTCGTATTGGATATGGGGGGCCGGCCAGAGGCCGTGTCGATTGACTGGTTGAAGCCAGCACATCTGGACATTGATCACCCAACCTCGGCCGCGAGGGCGCCCCCCCTTCACGGCTCCCTCCGCCTGTCACTCCACCTGTCCTTCCGCCGGTCCCTCGACCTCTCCCTCCACCTGTGCCTCCGCCAGCCCCTTGGTCGTCTGACTTCCGTACGCGGTCTGGCCGGGTTGTACGCCCGCCGGTATGTTTCGTGCCTCTGGTTCTCTGGGGGGGGGGGGGGGGTTCCTGTGGCAGCTCCCAAGAGTCGGGCCATTCCAACTATCAAAGCCCTCGGCATGGGAATGGTTGAGGTGGCCCTTAGCTAGAGGGATAAAAGGCAAGGGTTTGGGTGCCATCTTCCTCTTGCAGACTTCTCTGATGACAAGAAGGACATTATTAAAAGTACCTCCCAAAACACCTGGTTCCTTGCTTTCATTTAGGGACTTTCGCCCCACACTTTGATGCAATTTGTTTTCAGCAGATATTAAAATTATTATCCCTGCAGAATGGATGCTGTTCTGGCCAAAATAGATTGAATATATAAACTTTCATGAATATGCAACTAGTCTCTGCTGACAGAAATATAACAGATTGGAACTAAAGGCTTGAAATTACACATGATCTGGATTGTAATAGAAAAAACATAAGAGTGATTCAAGGGTGTAATTTTATCCCAACTTTTAACTGTGGCATAATGATCTTTTAGTCAATATTTCCACTTCCATGATCAATTTCTCAATACTCTAATGAGTTCTGTCTACAAGAACAGGGAATTATAGTGTTGCTGTAAAATGTAGGGAAGGCAGCAGACAGCCTGACATGTGTTAAAGTAATCGAAAGCAGGGTTTATTAACCTTTGGTCACAACGCTCACTGAAGGCTCCATAGATTGGACTAATATGGATAAAATAGAGCCTTCCCGATCAAAGGAATGAAAAATGGAGATGAAAATTAAACAAGGTGATTTTCAACGAATGTTTAAATGTCAAAGACCCTTTCAGGCTGGCACGACCAGGTAAGTGAATAACCTAGCTTCAACTAAGGGAGAATGAGGTTCAACACCACCATATAAAAGCAACTTATAAAGTCAATTTTTCATTCTTGACTGATAAACATGCTCATAGTTAATTTCTTGCTAAAGCAAGCAGATGAGCTGACCATGGACTTGGATTAGGAGAGAAACGGAGCATAAAAATATCTAATAACTGCTTGAACACAAGTACATAGAGTGGTAAAGAAGGCATATGGTTTGCTTGCCTTTATTAGTCGGGCCACATTTGGAATATTCCATGCAAATCTGGTTGCCCCATTCCAGGAAGGATGTGGATGGAGACTTTGGAAAGAGTGCAGAAGAGGTTTACCAGAATGATGCCTAGATGAGCGAATATTGGGTACAGGGAGAGATTGGGCAGACTTGGATTGTTTCCTCTGGAATGCCAGAGGTTCTCTGGAGGTTGCGGGAGACCTGATGGAATTATACAAAATAATGAGAGGCATAGGTAGGGTAGACAATTAGTATTTTTATCCCCAGGATAGAAAAATACTAGAGGGCAAAGTTTAAAGTAGGTGTGCAAGGCAACTTCTTTACACAGAAGGTGATTAATGCCGGGAACGCGCAGCTAGGGTTAGTGGTTGAGGCAGATATGATAGTGGCATTTAAGAGACTTTTGGACAGGCATATGGATATACAGGGAATGGAGGGATAGATTATGTGCAGGTAGATAAGAGATTATCTTGGCATTATGTTCACCACAGACATTGCTGGCTAAAGAGCCAGTTCCTGTGATTTACTCTTCTATGTTGTGATATATATTGTGTCTATCAAATTATGAATGAATGAATGAATATGTTTATTGGCCAAGTATTCACATACAAGGAATTTGCCTTGGTGCTCCGCCCGCAAGTGACAACGACATACAGTGACAGTTAGGAATGACACATAAAACATTAAACATTAATAATAAAACACTATTGATTTTACTTCGGAGTCACGTGAGTGATTCCGTGAAGAAGCCCCGCCAGAGAGCCTGCGCGTCATTACGTCAGACGCATTTGGTGCACCGACAGGCTGGAGAGCGCAGTTCCACCAGCGGTAAGTAAAACACCCACAGGTAAGTGTTTTAAACTTGCGGCGGTTTACTAGGTTTTAGTAAGGCTGGTTACAGGAGCCAGCAGGGACACTTCCAAAGGAAGAAAAAATATTAAACAGTGAAGATATGAGGAGAGTGTGTCGCCAATAAAGTAAAACGTACCCGTGGGGCTGCGGTCAGCGGTTGTACACCGGCTTTGAGACGCCGACTTCAGAGCTGCCGGCAGTTCAGCCAGCGGCAGCAACTCCGGTGCTTTAGAGCAGTGTGGTCACTCCTGTCGGGAGGGAGGCCAAGAGTAAAGTGGCCAGGCCTGTCAACTCTGATGAGTGAGGCCAGAAAGACTTTTCCCCTTCCAAAAATAAAGGTTGGGGACGTTTGGACAACGTGGAACACCTCATAGATAAAATTATCAACCAGGAGGTGTTCCAGCCGGGGTTTTATACCCCAGGGTCCCCAGCAGTTTGGTTTAGCAACTTCTAGCAGAGGTCCATATAGCAAAAGAGCTGTACACATATGAAGGATAATATGCCTACGAGTCTGCATGGGGACCCATAACAGCAGCGCCTTTTGTTGCATGATACCTCCCGTGAGCATGAGCCGGGAGAGCCGGGGCAGTATGAATCTGACGCTGAAGTTTGGTGTCACTGCTTATGTGCATACACCAAAGCACATGAGCTATGCTCCAGGTGTGCCGGATGTGGCCAGCAAATTTGCCATACCGGTGGGAGCTGGTGAAGTCATGGATGACAATCTGGCCAGCAATTTAATTATATGGCCTCTCACCAGCTTCAGGACTCCATAATGGAGGAAACTTCGAAACAAGAGATATCAGACACCTGTTAATTGTGCATCGCTCTAAAGGAGCGCATCATGAGGGCGCATGAATTGAGGCTGCAGAAAATCCTAAAAACTGGTTGGAGCAGGAATAATGGCGTTTGGGCAAATGGTACAAAGGCACCACTATTAAAACCCTGCTGTGTAATGCCCATTTTGAACATTAATTATTCACAAAATAGCCATCAAGCCTACGCTCAACCCACGATTCACAGCCTTGCGCAGATCCTCTAATATCCAGGAAAAGACCTGGAAGATGAGGCAAAAACAATCGGCCTCATCAAAACTCATCCTGAGACCAGGATGCCGCCTCAAAAACCATACCCTTTCAGAACGGGAAGGTGTAATTGAACTAGAGACGATCGTACAGGTCAAGTACCGTGCCGGGCGACCCCAGCTACACGTATCGCTCTTTGGGGTTTTGGCTAAGATCAAGTGTAGCATCTGTGCTTATCAGTTTAATATCTGATATGTCCCTTACTTAGGGACCAAAACATTGGCACGCTCTAATGCACACCCCAAACAGGGCCAGGAGACCGAGGAATCCATTGATTCATCATTGATTTAATCTGGTTGATGAACAACAACCCTCGATCCGATGAGTAACCAGTGTTATTGGTAAATTACTGGCGGGTTTTCCCTGCAGTACAGTTCAGACATCTGCACTATCAGAATGTGCAACGAGCTAACCAACAAGCACTAAAAGAGCATACAGGTCATTTCAATAGACCAATGCAGTTGTCAGCCGAAACTATCACCAAGTTGTGGTGGTGGATAACTAATGTCTCACGATGTACTAGAAACATTCTGACTCAATAACCTTCAGTTTACAAACTGATGTGAGTGCTTCAGGGTGAGGAGTCACTGAAACTGAGTCAAGCTGTGGTGGCAGATGGAATGTGGAAGAGGCATTAATCCTGCACAGGCATGGGATAAACTATGCAGAATTGCTGGGTGTGTTCTATAGCCTAAAAGCATTCTGCTCAACAATGCATGTGCAGCTTCAGATTGACAATACCACAGCTGTTGCATATCAACCACATGGGTGGAATGAGGTCATTATTATGTGACAATCTGGCTAACCTCATCTGGCACTGGTGCATTACGAGAAACATCTAGGTCTCAGATATCTACCTACCAGGTAGAGAATAACATGAAAGTGGCAGACACCAGGTCACGTAAATTCAATGACAACACAGAATGGATGCTGAATCCAAAAGTTTTCAAAATAATTGTCGGCTGGTATGGATTGCCAGACATAGGTCTGTTGCATCCAGGTTAAATCACCAGTTACCTAAATATGTCTCATGGGAACCAGATCTAGGGGCAGTAGCGGTGGATGCATTCTCGCTACATTGGGGACGTATGTTCTTACGCTTTTTCCCCATTTTGCCTCATCACTCAATGTCTCACCAAAATAGAGCACGACTACGCTTTAGGCATTTGGTGATTCCTAATTGGTCTACAGCCATGGTTCCCATTGGTTCTGAGACTGATGACACAGCCCTTCATGGCTATCCCCAAATGCAGCAACTTGTTGGTTCACCCTGGGACAGGAGAGAGTCACCTTTTACATGATCGTATTAATCTGTTGAATTGTATCTTCTGACCAGACTGTTCCAGGGACTCGGACTACCGAGTAGGACCATGGATGTGATTACGGTGGCCTGGAGAGATAGTACTAAAAAACTATATGTATCTCATATTAGGAAATGGGAGATGTTCTGTTTACAGTCAAATATATCTTATCATACTGACAGGCATACCGGATGTATTGGAGTTCCTTGCTGCATTGAATTTTGATGAGCAGTTAAGTTGTAGTGCAATTAATAGTGCTCGACGTGCTTTGTCCTATTTAGGGCAAGGGTCCGGACAACACTGTCGGATCTCATCTATTGGTGGCCCGATTCATGAGAGGTATTTTAACAAAAACCCTCCCAGACATAGATATACGGAAATCTGGGATGTGAGCATAGTTCTCACACTGCTTCGGCAATGGGCTCCAATTACATCTCTGCATTTCCAGAAGTTAACGCTCAAAGTAGTCATGTTCATGGTGCTAGTGTCAGCACAATGGGTCCAGATATTGCAAAACTTATGACTGGACAGCAAGCATTCTTTTGTAGATAATATAACATTTTAAGTATATGATCTAATCAAACAAAGCAGGCCAGGGATGGCTGGAACCAAAATAAGCTTAAAGTATACCCCATTGACCTGAGACTATGAGTAGTTACGCACCTGACTCAGTATGTCAAGGTCATCAAGAGTCTCAGAGGCTCTGAAACAGCGATGCTCATCAGCCCCAAAAACCTTCATACAAAGGTGTCAGTACAAACTATTTCTAGATGGCCAAAACAGGTTTGCATTATGCTGGAGTGGACATTGATGTGTTTAAATATCACTCTACCAGGGTGGCGTCAACGTGTGCAGCAAAGGCGCAGGACGTGCCTTTAGTCCAAATCCTCACCGCAGGATGGTCCAGTGAAGGAACCTTTTTCACGATTTATGATAAACTTGTCCTCGCAATGGAAGGATTTGGGCATGCTGTTTTGAGTTCTGTTTGAGCTCCTTTGTAATTTCCCCTGCGAAAGAGGGGCTATTACTGTTCTTTTATTGTTTAAGATGTTCATTTTAGAGTTTAAACAATGTTCAATACATTATTTGCTTATCCTGTGTCAACCGAAACAATGTGCCGTATGGAACTGTATCTACGGCATGAAATCACAGAACTTTGAAATCTTCACGGAATCCCTCATGTGAGTCCGAAGTAAAATAGTAAGATTAAATGAGAACTTACCAGTTTGAAGTTTGATCTTTAATTTTTGAGGAGTTACGATGAGGGATTACTTGCCCTCCGCTCCCGGCCCTCATAATCGCAAAGATCATCTGGTAGTTCTAGTCTTCTGAGTCTTACTATATCACTTCGACTGTAGTTACTGTGATTTCACACCGCTGCTTTGAAGATTGAAGCGCAGGCGCTCTGGCGGGGCTTCTTCACGTAATCCCTCACCGTAACTCCACATAAAATAAAGATCAAACTTCAAACTGGTAAGTTCTCGTTTAATCTTACTATTAAACATGTAAATTAAATAAAATACCAGAGCAAAAGTAGGCTACAAATTTTTGGCGATTGAGCAGAGCTACTACTCGTGGAAAAAAAGCTGTTTTTATGTCTGGTTGTGGCAGCTTTGACGGTCCGGACTCGCCTTCCAGAGGGAGGTGATTCAAAAAGTTTGTGGCCAGGGTGAGAGGGGTCAGAGATTATCTTACCCGCTCACTTCCTGCCCTTGCAGTGTACAGTTCATCAATGGAGAGAAGGTTGCAGCCAATAACCTTCTCTGCTGATCGGACGATTCGCTGCAGCCTCCGGATGTCGTGCTTGGTGGCTGAGCCAAACCAGACCATGATGGAGAAGGTGAGGACAGACTCTACAATGGCCATATACAATGTCAATGTTTCTGTCATAATATTGGTGATCTGTGCAGTTTTTACAACATTTCTAAACTAAAGGGAACCACAATGGTATCCCTTTCTACCTTATCAGTGCACAATGACACAAAGGCAGTGAAATATTGATTATGATCTGTGCTAGGAATGCTGTGGTCTAATCTCCTTTCATACCCAATGGATAAATATCATATCTCAACTTTGCGCAGTTAAATAAAGGAAATGTAAATATACTTTAATGGAACAATATGGTAGAGCTGTCATGGGTAATATGCAACAGAGAGTGTTGTTACATACAGGAAAGTAGCAGGATTCGGCCTTGAAACCTCGTTTCAAATTCCAAAAAATGGCAACAAGTATCCATTCTTATGAGGAAGAAGCTGAAAATTAAGACTTAATCTAATTAATCTAATTTACAATCTAATAAAGAATAAGTAGGCTCTACATTGATGCCATGTTAGAAATGCAAAATTAAACAACATTTCTGGCAGATGCACAAAGTGGTATTTTTCGATGGGAACTGATTTTGGGTGACTTTGTCATTCAGCGATGTGTTGGAGATAGGAGTGGGCAACATAAATCTATGATAGGGATGCAAGGAACTGTAGATGCTGTTTTACAAAAAAACGAAGTGCTGGAGTAACTCGGCAGTTCAGACAGCATCTCTAGAAAACAATAGATGAGAAGGCACAATGCCTTCAGCCCTTTGGGAACTTAGAAAGGGTTTCATTTGCTCAGTTCAAAGTGTACTGTATGTCAGTTGACATTATTTACAGTCGGACACATGGTGGACGAAGCAGAATTTCTCACTGCATACTACACAAACACCTAAAGCTGATCTCTCACAAGAAAAACAAAAACAATTTGAAGTCAATGGTGTATCAGTATAGATTCCATGGCTTGCTTCTGAACTAGACTCTGGACAGTTACTCTGTTAGGGAAGAACTCTTTAACTTAGTCAGAAACGTATCCTACTATCTTAAACTGCATTCAAGTTCCAAGTGGATTCTTCTGTATGAATGAGCATTTGGTATGTATGCGCAAGACTAGAGATGACAGCACGACCGGCATTAGCATTAGGTCCCCCACTTAACCCTATTGGTCTTGCACATCTTTCTGTGATTTGTGGTGAAAGTTAGATAAAGTGGTGCAGGTGGAATAGGGGTGGGTCACTTTGTGAAATGCTGCAGTGAGGCTGAAGTGTGGGCAATGGTGAGGAGGGTGAGTAGTGACCAGGCTAGTTATATTATTTTAGTAGAGGGGACGAATGATAAAGTATATGGAAGTTAGGGCAGTTGTATGCTTCCCCTGCACAATATGGAAGTTCAAAAATACATTGCTGGAAACTACACCTGCAGGGAGCATTTTCCCCTACAGCTGTTGCTCTGTGTGGAGCAGGCAGAGTAGTGGTTCGACTTGATATAAAGCATCTGATATACTGATAGAATCGTGGTAGGTTTAACGAGATCCTGTGTTCCCCAAGGCCACTCCATTTTCTCCGAACATTCCCACCTTTCCCCAGTTACCCTGCTCTTTTCCCCTCTTGTGTACATTTGTCTCCCATCCCCGTCCCCCCCATTTCAATATCTCCCCCTTTATCCCCTTCCCAATAACCTCTTCCACTACATCCGTACCTCTAGCTTTACATTTCATTCCTCCTCTCCTTATCTGACAACCTGTGGTCTCCTTTTCACCTCTAGCCTTTGCCACCTAGTCCATCCATGTCCCGATTCGAAACGTCATCTCTCCTTTCACCATCTGCCTGGTCATTACTCCATTGTTTCTATGTTTCTATGTTGCATTCCCTCCCATGATGCTGCCTGACCCACTGAGATCCTCCAGCACTTTGCATCTTGCTCATGATCCCACCATCTGCAATCTCTTGTGTCTCTACTCACTCAAATCAGTTGCCTGGAATGCATGCACGTGTGTTTTATCTCTGCTTTCAAGGCCACTGAGAAAAATGGCAGGACAGGAGCAATATACAAGTTAGATCAACACTGTTCACTCTTCAGCAGTCCATCACAGACTTGTCACTTCCTTGCATCACGTCCATCCTCACTGTGAGTAGCTTCAAGAAGACTGGAAGTATTGTCAATGGTCCCAACAACAACAGCTTTTCTCCATTGCACCTTCTGCGAGAGGATGCAAGAGCTTGAAAACTTTTTTAAAATTTCAAAATAGACTTTATTCAGGTAATAAATATATACAATACATGAACCGTGCAAAAAAAATCATCTGACATTTACGGAGGCTTTACAAACATTCAATACAGTTTACACACATTGCTCAAATTTCAGAAATCTATCCCCCACCCTTGCCACTCATGTGGCCCACTGGCGTGGAATCCCTTCCCTTATTTTGAGGTGCGTCTCCAACACACCCTGCACCCCATGTCCAGCAGCGGAAGGAACTTAAACTGTGGTCCTCCTCCACCGAGCCTTGGTGTTGGCTGCACCAAGCTTCAGTACGTCCCTCAGCACGTACTCTTGCAGTCTGCAGCGGGCCAATCGGCACCATTCTCTGACGGACATCTTGCTCTGCTGGGTGGTCAACAACGCAGGGGCAGACCAAAGAGCGTATTTCACTGAGTTGATGACACTCCAGCAGCACTCGATGTATTTTTTTAAATAAATAGACTTTATTCTTTTTTTTTTTAATTCGACTTTATTCGAGAAATAAATATAAACAATACATGATCCTTACAAAACTCCATCCAACATTCTCAGAGACTATACATACATACAATACAGTTTCCCCAAACCACAATTTTACCCCACACCCTTGCCACTCATGTGGCGCACTGGCATGGATTCCCTTCCCTTATTTTGATGGCGTCTCCACCACACCCATCCAGCAGCACTCAAAATTATTCATTCATTCGATGTCAGTCTCTGAATGCGTCCAGACTTATGAACAGCTCTTCCCAACTGCTTTCAGATTCCTGAAGCAATCACCTATTTCCTACACTCTTCTCAGAGGTGCTGACACACATTCCTAATCTTAACTCTGCCTCATTCCATTATTATACATTAATTGTTTTGCACTACTTCAGACTGCATGACAATGTTGCACCGTTTTGCTGTTTTGCACTCATTGCTGTATTTATTGTTATATTTATCATTCATATGTATCCAGTTCATCCAGTGAGATCTTTATGTGAACAAGGCATTTCATTATACCCTAGTGTATATGATGGTTAATTAATCTGAATCTGACAGAATATAATTAGATGATTGAAAGTCATTCAGGCAAAAGTAATCAAACATATATAATATTTTATTTCCATGGTGTCAAGAAGATCAAAAATGTTTCAGGATCAACCTAATTTAATCCCTCTCCAATTTTCTGCCTTCCTACATTTTAAAATGAAACTGAAAAATAGCCTTGAGAGCAACATCGTTGCCCTAATACTTGTATCCTTCCTCTAATTGTTCTTTTCATTTAATCTTCATTGGATTTAAAATCAAGGTGAAAAAATCAATTTCCATTTCTAATTTAAATTACCACACATAAATTAAAAGCCAAGTCAAGGAATGAATGGCATTTGGGAATTACAATTACTCTTTTTATTGTTAGTCAATCATTGATTTCACTGAATTACAAAAAGTTACGACTCAGAGGGCAGACATTCTGTCTATTGTTCTTTTGTCAAAATAACATTTATTCGCAAGCTCCTTACAAACGGATTGAAATGCAAGAATAACTAGACTGCATTATGTGGCAGTGAATGGGGATTCACCAGACATAAAGACAGAACAGAACAATGAAACACAAAATGATACACAATTACCCAGATATAGAATGGTGCCAGTAAAATGTGTTGAAAGGACAATGCACACTGGCCAACTGTTGCAAAATTCAAAAGTGATTGAGATTTAAAACATCTTACTTGCGCTATTATTTGCATGCTTCTTCAATTCAAATGTTTGAGGATGGGCAATGTTGATAGTCAAGGATTTGTAGGATGAGGGCAAATCAGTAATGATGGTGGGGTCTGGTGAATGTTGTGCAAGGTCTAGATGCTCTTGAGATGAGGAGGTCTGAGAGAGAGTTGTAACAATGAATAAGTAAATACTTACTTTAGTTCATTAGAACTTAGTACTTAGGAAGTACTAGTATTAGTATTAGTACTTAGAAGTTCACGATAAAAATAAGCCAAAGTCAGCATGGCTTTGTGAAGGGGATGTCTTGTTTGACAAATTTGCTGGAATTCTTTGAAGAAGTAAATAGTAGGACAGGCGAAGGAGAGTCAGTAGATGTTATTTACTTAGATTTTCAGAAAGCCTTCGACTAGGTGCCACAAGTTGTGCTGCTTAGAAAGATGAGAGCCCACAGTATGAAAGGGCAAATACTAGAATGGATAGCAGATTGGCCGGATAGCAGAAGACAAAGAGTGGCAATAAAGGTTTTTTTTTCTGGTTGGCTGCCAGGTCGAGTTCCGCAAGGGTCCATGCTGGGGCCGCTACTCTTCATGTTGTATATTAATGTTTTGGACGAGGGGATTGAAGCCTCTGTGGCAAAGTCTGCGGATGATAAGAAAATAGGTGGAGGGGCAGGTAGTGTAGAGAAAGCAGGGACTCTGCAGGACTTGGACAGGTTGGGAGAGTGGGCAGAGAAGTAGCAGATGGAATATAGTGTGGCAAAGTGTGGAGTCATGCATTTTGGTAGTAGGAATAAAGACGTAGACTATTTTCTAAATGGGGTGAGAATCCAGAAATTGGAGGTGCAAAGGGACTTGGGAATGCTGGTTCAGGATTCCCAAAAAATTAATCTGCAAGTTGAATCGGTAGTACTGAAAGCATTTATTTCAAGAGGGCTTGTATACAAAAACAGGGATGTAATGTTGAGGCTCTATAAGCAACTGGTAAGGCCACATTTTGAATATTGTGAGAAATGTTGAGCACCATATCTGAGGAAGGATGTGCTGGTTCTGGAGCGGGTTCAGAGGAGGTTTACAAGAATGATCCCAGGAATGAGTAGGTTAACCTATGATGACGGCACCGGACCTGTACTCGCTGGAGTTTAGAAGAATGAGGGGGGACCTATTTGAAACATACAGAATAGTGAAAGGCTTGGATAGAGTGGATGTGGAGAAGATGTTTCCATTAGTGGGAGAGTCTAGAACTAGAGGTCATAGCCTCAGAATTGGAAGGAGATGAGGTGAATTGGAAGGAGATGAGGTGAAATGTATTTAGTCAGAAAGAATCTGTGGAATTCTTTGTCCCGACTGCGCATGATCTGACTGCCCTGACAGCAGGAGAACAAAGATGAAGAAGATGGAACTTTATTGCCTTCCATCACAGTGAGGAATGTGGAATCCACAGTGATGGATGTCTATGTTAACTTTTGTGTGGTTGTGTGTCTTGTTGCTTTTCACTCAGTATGGCTGTTTTGTAACTCAAATTTCACTGTACCTTAATTGGTACATGCAACAATAAACTGACCTAGAAAAGAAGAAAGAAAAAAACTGTTATTTGTCTCAAGTACTTAAAGCCAATTTCTAGAATTTCTGCTTTCTGGAGTGTGGTGGTCACTTAAAAATGCAAGAAAAACTGTTAACTAGTTAGTGCATAACAAGTCCTCAGAATGGCAATGATGTGACCAGAATGGAATAGATTGGGTAGACATAACGTCTCTTGCCCAGAGCAGGGCCCAAATTTACATTCTGTAGGTTCAACTGGTAGAGCAAAGAGAAAAATACCAGAGTGCGGAAAGTGGTGTAACAGTGTTAATGTTTTATAGTATAGTATAGTATGTCCCGGAGAGCCGCATGGGCCAGATCCACCCACCGAACAACCACGGCGCCGACGACCGATGATCGGAACATGCCCCGGTAGGCCTGACTCGCCCCACAGGCCTCCCAGGGAGCTGCGGAGAAGCCGGATGGCGAGGCCTATCTGAGCTGAAGGAGCCTCAGTGGTGGCAGCAATGGGAGCCTTGGCGACAGCTTGAACCTCGACAGCAATGGGATCCTCAGCGGTGGTGGGGCCTCGGCGGCAAAGGGGGCGTCAACGGCAACGGGGGCATCGGCAGCGGGAACCTCATTGGCAGTGGAGTGTGAGGGGGGAGAGGAAACGACAATTGGGACCCGGCATGGGGGAACCACCGTGAGGAACGGTGGGAGAACAAAGGAGGACTCGGAGGGGGGGGGGGGGTCACTTTAATTTTAAAATCCTCTGCCCAGGTGATATCTTTGTTTGTTTGTTTGTTTATTTGTTCCAGTGAAGGCATTTTGTGTACCTTGTTGTGTGTTGTCACTGTTGGCAGACCATTTTCCTCTGAGGATGAATAAAGTTTATCGTATCATAGTAATAGAGAAAGTGCAGATTAATTAAAAAAAGGTCTTTATTTCCCATCTCACCACTGGGGAGATAGTGGCTTACCACATACAATTCAAAATCTAGTCGGTAAAGTGGTCTTACTGCATTCAGGCACAGATTACTTCACCACTTTTTTCCTCTGCATTGTAGTTCACATTTCAGCCAAAGTGATATTAGGTTTGTCTTGACTAGATTGCCTTCTTCTTCCTTCTCCCACTCCTCCTACTCCTTGCCTTCCTTCTCCATTCATACAGAGCTGTTACCTCGTGCAAGCAGATTTTTTGCATCTATGTACCCACAGTTGGACTGCTCTTTCTGTGCTGAACATCACTGTCACCCTGAACCTCTCTCCAGGTGTTGCCCTCATTATGACCAGTTTGTGGAGGACGCAGTGGACAATGAAAATAAAAGCTCGAGATCCTCTCATGGTGTACTAGAGAAAGCTTCCCAAGCTGTCCCAAGGGTGTCTTGAGGATCTCAGTGATTCTGCACTAAGTTTATTTGTACACTGAGGATGGATCGATTGTAATCATGTATTGTCTTTCCACTGGCTGGCTATCACGCAAAGAAGCTTTTCACTGTACCTCGGTACATGTGACAATAAACTAATCTCAACTCAATTTTAAATGTTTATCTATTATGACTGAGCAAGGAGCCAAAGACAGAGGGCATAGTTTGTGCTCAAGACCTAAGCATCCTGCAACCTGGTCCTACAGTTGAAAAGTGGACCCAGATGTTTTGTATGTGGTTCTTAGATGCATAGCATAAAGGATGCTTTGCTGAACATCTAACATGTTTGTGGTTGATGAGGAATGGCACGGTTGCAATCCATCATCAACACTCCTCAAGTCTCTGTGAAGTTCACTTTCTATGAAAATCTGTAAGCCCTCAACATTGCTGTTCACGGAAAAAAAAGTACATTAATCTTTTCTTAAGCTAAGAGTATGCATAACTCTTAGAGTTAAGAGTATGCCAAACATCCCACCTGCGGCAAATCAGGAAATGCTCAGAACCTCAGGATGGCATTGTCGTTGGACATGCCGCATTTGAAGCACCATCTTGTGTCCTTCAAGTTCAGGGATGTTAAACATTTTGAATTTTCATTTGGCCATACAAGTCTGTTGTCCTGGCAGTAGCGCTGGTTTGGAGTTGCAGTAGTCGATCTGATCAGACAATGTTGTTGATGTTCTCCATCACTACTCCTTTACTCTGTACCACAGCAAGTCACCTCCAATCCATGTGCTTGGCCTCTTGGCATGTGATCCAATCGAACTCCAGGCTGCTGCAAGGCCTCCAGTGGCTCACTCCACTGATGCCTTGATCCCGGCATGAACTCATCAACTGGGACAGCACAGTGGTAGAGTTGCTGCCTTACTGTGCAGGGCTGCCAACATTGGGTGAGAGTTGAGAGTGAGAAATCTGGACCCACCCTACGACAATGTCGACGACAAGCTACCACCTAGTCAACGTCGTTACGACAACCGACGTCGACCGGCGACACAATTCCTCGCGAATTGGGATGTCCACCTACGACAGCCTACGACAACCTACGACCACACGGGCGACAATCTATGACAACCGGTCAACTTACATCCACCTGTGACAAGATACTACAAATTACGACCCTGTCGGCGACAACTGAAGACGAATTGCGTGAAATGCGTGAGTCTCACACTCAATGCGTGAGAGTTGGCAGCACTGCAGTGTGCAGTGCCAGAGACCCAGGTTTGATCCTGGCCTCGAGTGCTGTCTGTACGGAGTTTGTAAGTTCTCCTCTTTCAGTCTGGGTTTTCTCCAGGTGCTCCGGTTTCTTCCCACACTTTAAAGACGTCCACGTTTGTAGGTTAATTGGCTTTGGTAAAAATTGTAAATTATGCTTAGTGTGTACAGTAGTGCTAGTGTAGTGGGATTGCTGGTTGGCACGGATTCGTAGGCAAAAGGGTCTATTTCGCTGAACTAAACTCGCGAGTGTGCTGTCTCTCACTTCAAACGGCCAACGTGCAGCCTCTGTGACACCCAGACCATGGAACACCCAGAGTACCTCTGAGGAAATAGGGAGTAAGCTCCCAGCTGCTCACCGGTTTCGTTCTTTGTTTCCGTTTGCCACTGCCGCCGCCGCCGCCGCCATCTTGTAAATAATGAGTGGAGAGAGCCATCTAACTGTGGCTGCATGGCTAGAGCATTGCTTGCACAAGGTAGCAGATCTCTGTGATTACTGCCGCTGCAACTCTAGTTGCATTGATCCTCAAACAGATCATAACTGGACCATCACTCATGGAAGAGCTTTGTTGGATGATACCTCCTGGCATTCTCCCCTATTCCTTCAGCCTGTACTCTAATATGTAGTTATTTCTCTTCCTGTTGCTGGACATGTGGTCACACTGGAATGGAAATCTTTCATTTTCAAGAGAAAGTTAGATTTAGCTCTTGGAGTACTGAAGGACTAAAGGAGTCACGGAATGTGGGGAAAAAGCAGGAATGGGGTACTGATTTTAGATGATCGGCCATGATCATATTGAATGGTGGTGCTGGCTTGAAGGGCTGAATGGCCTACTCCTGCACCTATTTTTCTATGTTTCTAATAAGATTAGTAAAATGTTTATTATATCATAACCATGCATGAAAATAACTTTGGCAAATTTAATAGAATTAGATAAAACCAAGAGAAAATTAGTGAAAGTGAAGTTGTAATGATATCACAGATATAATGGATTGGAAAAGGTGATTACTGAATAATTGCATCCTCATGGTTCAAAGTCACTACTGAGTAAACGGCTTTGGATGATCCTAACCGATCAACATATGGAAATATTTGTGCCACTGATTCTAAGCAAGAAAATCAAGGAGAGTTTTTGAGGTTCAATAACTATTAATATAACATTGAAACTACTGATGGAGTGATATTAAGAGACAAATGCCTCATATATATATATGCTGTTTAACAATTATATTAATGTATTTGATATAAGTCCCGCCATCCCGGTAATTAACCTTGTAAACCTACGCTGCACTCCCTCAATAGCAAGAATGCCTTTCCTCAAATTAGGGGACCAAACCTGCACACAATACTCCAGGTGTGGTCTCACTAGGGCTCTATGCGACAGCAGGAGGACCTCTTTGCTCCTATATTCGATTCCTCTTGTTATAAAGGCCAACATGCCATTCGCTTTCTTCACTGCCTGCTGCACCTGCATGCTTACTTTCATAAGATTTTCATACATAACTAAATAATTGCATCCTCATGGTTCAAAGTTACTACTTACAATGGCAGAGATACTTATACATTTCTTATCTGAAACATTGACCTGGGACCTAGTCTTCATGGTACCAGCCAGCAGCTTGTGGCTTCTTTTACAGAATTGGCCAAAAAGGCCTTGTAATGCATGAATCCTCTGCTTTAGATTGGCTCTATTCTGGCTCTATTTTGACCAGGATTTACATATTCACTCATTTGTTCCTGGCAATATGCCTGTAATTGTGCATCAGGATATAGAAATTGATAATAACATAGACATGGTTCTTTGTATAGGCTGAAAGCAAGTGCCAGGAATTTAGCATTTGTGGACATGCTTTGGTGATAGACCACATTCCACATCCCACATTTTGAGCTCTGGAAACTCACCTGAAATCATTGAAGGCATAGCAGAAAATAACTAGCAGTAAAGATTAAAAGAGATAATGAAAATGTGAAACAGAGGGCATGGCTCCAATAATTACCCACTCAAAATCTCTTACAGACATAATTATGGAAGTAATATATTAACTTACTTTTGTTTTGGTTATCACCTGAGCGTATCTCTGTGAAAAGCTTAATTCCTGAGTATTAACCTCTCAGACAACCTGTCTTGGGCCTAGCATATTGATGTAATTACAAAGAATGTGTGCAGGTGCCTAAACTTAGAAGATAATTGGCATGTCATTGAATAGTGATACACAAAGGTACTGTAGAAGGTATCCTGGCTGGTCGCATCATGGATTGCTATGGTAATTCTAATGCACAGAAAAGCAACAGTGGTGGACTTGATCCATCAAGGGCAAAGTCCTCCCCACCGTCAAAACCATCTACATAATGCCTTGGTTCAAGAAGGTGGCATCTATCATCAAGGATCCCAACCATGCTGTCTTCCTGCTACTACCATTGGGCAAGAGGTGCAGAAGCCCGAGGCCCTACACCGTCAGGGTTCATGAAGAGTTACTTTCCCACAACTATCAGGTTCTTGAAACTATCTAATCTTACATCAGCAACTGAACACTATGGACCACCGCTTGCAGTAACATGAAGTTGGCTTCTAATTGTGTTTTGCACTAATATCGTGTTTATTCACATTATTTATCTTTTCACATTGTATAATTTATGTCAAATTTATGTCTTGTCTGAGTCAATGTGCCTATGGTATTAGTGTAAACAAGAATTTCATCACCATACCATATTTTGCATATGATAATTAAAGTGACTTAAATTGAGATATTTATCATATATAAATAAGATACCCAAATATAAATGGGATCCCAGTGTAAAATTCGGAGTTAGTGCATTGGTTTGCAAGAAAGTGGGATTTTCTAGCTTCACTTTCATTTCCAGTACTTGTTGCCCAGGTAGTGTGCGATGTCTATCCCCCTCACTTTGAGGTTCACTAATAATATACAATATGTAGTTTATAGTTATCCCTATCAATCTAAATATTATGGTTGAAAAAAATCTGGGCATTATAACCAATAAGTTGCAAATGCTAATTATAATTTTCACTCATGGGGGATATGGGTGCTTCTGAAAAGATCATAATTTATTGCTCATCCAATATTCCTCTTGGGAATGTGATAATGTTTCACCTTTTTGAATATCTGCAGGACTTCTGGTGATGGTATTTCCACAACATTGGTGCACAGGGTGTGAACCCAGTGCTGGTAAATGATCCAATGTAGATTTCCAAGGCATGATGCTATATGGGATAATGGCTTATTCATATAATCTTTGCTTTGTCCATCCAAGTGAAAAAAAGATCTTAGATTTAACCGTGGTTTCAGAAATGTCCTTGGTATATTGCCACAATGCTTTTCACAGGTAATAAACACAGTAGACATGTTGCAGCAGTGACAAGTGCCAATATTTAACAGCAGCAATAACGTCACATTTCTGACAAATAAAGATGCTTTGCAAGCACTGTGAAAATATTTTGCCCAAACTACATAAGACAACGTTGGAGCAGACGCAATGTTTGGTTTCATGCAGAATCTTAAAGGGATGAAATAGAATCACAGCTTTGAGAAGTAATGTCCAAAATGTAATGCTTTGACAGCTTAAAGCAAAGTAGCCATTGGTGAAGCAACTAAATCCAAAAATGATCAAATATCAGGTGTTTGAGGACTGCTGATATGTTGCATGGTCGTGGGGCTGGACGACTGTTTAGAGACAGGGAAGGTTGAGGTTATGAATGGATTTGAAAACAAAGATAAGAAATTTGAAACTGAGGAACTGATGCACGATTGATGATTCCGTACCATCAGAACACAATGTGGACTATTGACTATTATTTCAAGATTATGACAGATGCAAGGAAAGCCATTCACAAAGCTATCAAATACTTCTGTCAACAGATAAGCTGAGACAAGAAATTAATTAAGTGATTTTCTGGAGGAGGTCATAAGGTCATAAGTGATAGGAGTAGAATTAGGCCATTCGGGCCATCGTCTCCTCCGCCAATCAATCATGGCTGATTTATCTCTCCCTTCTAACCCCATTCTCCTGACCTCTCCCCATAACCCCTGACCCCTGTACTAATCAAGAATCTATCTACATCTGCCTTAAAAATATCCACTGACGGCCTCCACAGCCTTCTGTGGCAAAGAATTCCACAGAAGGAATTCCACCCTGTGACTAAAGACATTTCTCCTCATCTCCTTCCAAAAAATAGGTCCTTTAATTCTGAGGCTATGACCTCTAGTCCTGGACTCTCCCACTAGTGGAATCATCCTATCCACATCCACTCTATCCAAGCCTTTCACTATTCTGTATATTTCAATGAGGTCCCCCTAATCGTGATAACATAGGAGTAAGAAGGTCCACAAAGGTGGGTCATCGCATGGATTTGATGTGTTAATGGATGTCATTTGCTGAGGAAGATCATGTAGTTGAGAAATAGTAGGGTCCAAGGAAAGCCACGAGGAGAACATCAGAAGTAGCTATGTTCTGCAGTGCAGCTATTGTGGCTGATGTCAGGAAGGGAGGAGAGGGGAGAGTGATTCACCAGATGATCTCATTAGTAGTGACAACATTCCACGAGTTTATTTACAGGAGACATGATCAGGGGATAAAAACAAAGTATTTTGCAGAGAGAGAAAAAGCTAGAGGATATCAGAACCTCTTCAAGGACACCTATTATTGACTGCAGGCCTTTAAGAGCTAAGCACATGGAATGTTACATGTACATAGGACTGGATAATAAGGCAGATTTCCACCCCTGAAGGATAATCCTAATAGTTTTTCATGGTCATTATTTTGTAAAACTAGTGATCATTTTGTAATAGCAATTCGATTCAAATTCTACAGTTGCCATGGCGGGCATTGAGCAGTCTTAAGAAGGGTGCAACACCTAACATCATCTGTCCATTCTGACCACAGATGCTGCCTGTCCTCTTAATTTTTTCCAGCATGTTGATTTTTGCTCTGGAACGCCTGCCTTAGATCGTTAGTCCAGTTCTTTGAATTACTTGTCATAGAATCACAGTTATATAGAGTGAATGGCCCTTCAGCCCTACTCATGCATGCCAATCAAATTGGCTAACCAACCTAGTCCCACTTGCCTGTGTCTGACCTGTATCCTTCCAAACATTTCCTATCCATGGACTGAACAATTGTCTTGTATATGTCATAATTGTATCTACTACTACCACTTCTGCTGGCAGCTCGTCTATGCACCACCCACTGTGTGAAGAACTTGACCCTCAGGTGTCTTTTAAAACCTTCTCCTCCCACCTGGTCTGGAAATGCAACTCACCATACTGGGTTTAAATCCTGGATCTCCCTGCCCAACAGGACTGTGATATTTTCACCAGAGTGATAGCAGCAGTTCCAGAAGCTGGCTCAACACATTATCAAGAGCAGTTAGTGATGACAATAAATGTTAGCCTCACTGGCCCACATCCCAAAAACAAACATAAAAAACATTGTCATCACAATGAGCAGCACAGCGACACAACTGGTAGAGCTGCTGCCTCATAGTGCCAAAAGACCAGAGTTCAATCCTCGGGTGCTGTCTGTGCAGAGTTTGCACGTTCTCCCTGTGATCACGTGGGTTTCCTCCCAAAGATGTGCGGGTTTGCAGGTTAATTGATCTCCGTAAAATTGCGCCAAGTGTGCAGGCAGTCAATAAGAAAGAGGGATAATGTAGATCTGATGTGAATAGGCGATCAGTGTTCGGCTTGGACTTGGTAGGCGAAAGGGCATGTTTCCATGCTGTATCTCTAAAAGAAGCTCAAACTTGACCTCTCTACTTGTCCTCTCAAACCCATGTTGATTGTTCCACAAGACCCAGCACAAATGCCATGTGCTCCTGTCGCTGAATCATTGTTACACCAGCCTTATGTATGTCAAAGATGATAGTTCAGGTCTATTTCACAACATGATTTGGACGTTACGCATTATGAAATTTTGATGCATCTGTTCCTCATGTACAAGGTGCATTGGCTCACCATACACAACACCTTTAACTTGCCTCTTCCAAAGCCAGAATTTGTAGCCTACGTGGGCCTTTACTACAAAAACAGATGGCATACATTCTGCTTCTGGTTACTCCATTTATGACGATCCCTTATAATGATTCTCTGCATCAGCAGATTACTGTTATTGAGCTTCTTAATAAGCCTTCCATCTGATACTGTGTTGAATGCTTTTTGAATGTCATATATTCAATATCTACTTAGCTATCTTGATCAACAACTGAATAATTACTTGATTGATTTGATCATGGTAATTTTGTTTTGTAACTAGCAGTTAAATTAAAAAAAATTCTACAGATCTCTAATTCATCCATGGCCCTTTCCATTACTGCATCATTTGCAACACACTGGGCAGATCATTCCCTCTGTTCATATTTTATCAACATTATTTCATATTATTTAATATTTTGCCTTTGAGTTACTGTTACGACTCCCGAATGCAGGTACTTCAAAGCTGCGTAACATAGTCAAAATCCAGGCTCAAGTTCAAGAAAATAGTCTTTTATTTTGTTAAAACCCAAACCTGATTCAAACAACTCAGTCAAGGACAAGAATAAACTAATAAACAAAGATAACAGTGCTCCAGTCAGCCTCGCAATGGGCCGTCAAACTAGAGTCTCTAACCTGCCTAAATGGAAATAACCCTTAAACAAAATACACAAAAACCCTCAGGTTAGCCCTTATCCATCCCAATTCAATATTAATTGACAAATGTAGCTAATAATACAAAGTTCTATACCATGTGGCCAGGCCTCCTGCAGTTCAAACCACAGTCTGTTCATGAGTCAGGGTCGATGAAGAGAGAGAGAGCTCTGGGAGACTCCTGGTATTTAAGCTTTCGATGAGTCACCCGTCACCTGATGCAGGTTGGCCAATCGGGTACAGGAGCCCTTAACCCCTTGATTCCTGACTCCCAGCCATGGGGCCTGCACTCAGGAGAGAAACAAAAGAGTTAATTACATAGCATTCACCAGAGGGGAGGGAAGTACCTAATAGTTACAACCCCCCACCCCCCAACCCCTCCTCCACCTTTGCATTTAATTAATATTAATCAGATTTCTGAACAGTATTTTTGAAGTGTAGAAGGATGGGTGATGGTAGATTTGAAGACCTTGAGGAGAATCCTTCTTCCATGGTATTGTCACATAAATCACAGAGTTTTTACAGCACGAATGAAAGCAATTCAGTCCACTGACTCTGCTTGAACTTTGTCGAATGATGTAGCCCCATTCCCTGTTCTTTTTCCATATCAATGCAAATTAATTTCTCTCGTGTTCATTCAATTCCCTTCCTGTCAGTCGGAAGAAGAGTTCTGACCCAAAGCGTCACCTATCCATGTACTCCAGAGATGCTGCCTGTCCACTGCATTACTCCAACACATTGTGCCCTTCTGAAAGTGCTGTTTGATTTTATTTCCACTGCTCTTTCAGGAAATGTGCAGAAACTGGAAAAGATTTAACAAAGTGGCATTCTTTGGCAGTAATTATTTGCAAATTGATATTACACTCGCACTCACACACACACACACACACACACACACACACACACACACATACACTCACACACACACAGACTATCTCTCTCACACACATACACACACACACACACACACACAGACACACACACATACACATACACTCACACACATACTCACACACACACGCTCACACTCACACTCACATGCACACGCACACAGACTCACACTCACACACACTGACTCACACACCATATATATGACAGTAAACTTTCTTGAATGTACTCACACGGCTGAGCACGGCCTCTCCACTGTGGGGCTTCCGATGTCAGTGGCACATCTGCAATCAGCATGACCTCTGCACCTACCGGAAATGACGCAATCGGCGTGACCTCTGCACTCACCGGAAATTACGCAACCAGCGCAAACTGTCCACGAAGCGGAAATCACAAAATGAGCGGGACTTTTGGACTGAACACAGTCAGACGTAATAAAGCATTTATGCCTTCCAAACACAGTCAGACCTAATAAAGGATTTATTCCTTCCAAACACAGTCGGACCTAATAAAGCATATATTCCTTCCAAACACAGTCGGACCTAATAAAGCAATTATTCCTTCCAAAAACAGTCGGACCTAATAAAGCATTTATTCCTTCCAAACACAGTTGGACCAAATAAAGCATTGCAGTTTCAAGCACAGGCAGGGCAGGAGGCCAAACAACTCATGGCATTGTCATTTTATTTCATTTCATTTCCAATTAAGCATTGCACTTTCAAGCACAGGCAGGGCTAGCAGGCCAAACAACTCATGGCATTGTCATTAAGGGTTAATAAATCATTTATTGCAAGTACATTGCAGACTCACAGCTCAGTTGATTCACAGATTGCAGAGTGACTGACTCACATCCAGGCATCCAGGGTTTATAGTCCTCATCCTCCCTGAAGGAGCGTTAACTTCAGTGGTGATTGACTGGTGAGAGGACCATCAGCTGATCTCAAAGGTTTTTAAACACTCATAACTTTTTTATTTTTCATCAATCGGAAAAGTCCTTGAGGATGGCTCAGCGGAGGAGAACTGTGAGTAAGATGGCCAAAAATTACAGTGATACAGGGTAGCATTTTTTTCTAAAATCAATATACAGTGCAGACAGGAAGTGGTCAAGTTGAGACTTTTAATTATACAGATTGTAGGTCTGCGTCTGTGGCTAGCATGCAAATAGTTGCCTGGGTTGGGATACATCTTGGAAGGACCCATCCACCTTGGAAGGACTTGCTGCAAGAGTATGTAAGCTTATAAAAGAACTACTTGCACAGAATATCAAAATAGTTTATCCTTTCAAAAACACCAGTTACAACATAATTAGGGCATTGTCATGAATTCTGATCACAACAGTCTTGCAAGGATCTGACGGCATTTCTGGAGGCAGAGAAGTGATTAAGTAGAATAAATCTGGCAATGACAGATTTCAGCGTTATGATCACACTGCATAAGCTGGAATTGGCCTCTTGGAAAAATGAAATTTGAGAGCAGATTTGATGGAAGCCTTCATTAGTTTGATGAAGGGTCCCGACCTGAAATGCCACCCATCCATGTTCTCCAGAGATGCCACCTGTCCCATGGAGTTACTCCAGCACTTTGTGTCCTTGATCATCATTGTAACTAGAATGAATCTGCTCTCAACACTAAATAGTTTTCGAAGGGGAAACATATTTAAAGTAATGAGAAAAAGACATGGGGGAGGAAAGGAAAGTAGTTATGTTAATAGGATGGTGGCTATGATCTGAAAGTCTTTGCCACACAGATAAATATTCTGTACCATGTGCATCATAACGATTACTTGGAATTTTTAATTCCCTTTAACTTATGCCTTCCATTTGGAATAGTAAGAAATAGAGAGAAATAAGCGTAAGAGAAGTGTCTAAAGAAGGGTCTTGGCCCAAAACTTCACCAATTCTTTCTCTTCAGAGATGCTACCTGTGCTGCTGAGTTACTCCAGCATTTTGTGTTTATCTTCGGTTTAAACCAGCATTTGCAGTTTCTTCCTACACATAAGTGAATAATCATTTTTTATACAGATGTTATGGAGGAAGAATGTTCTCGAGATTGTCAATAAAATTAAGGCTCTTTTATGTCAGCCCCCACAAAAGAATGTTTCCATCTATCTTGTCAGAACTAAATGAATAAGTGTCTAACACAAGGTATTTGCAAAAATAACTGAATTATTGGAAACATTCCTTTCATTCATCCTTGTTTCTGATGAGACAAAGGTGTATTTTTTATGGGCTAAAGAAATCTACTGAAAACTTACTAATTAAAAGTGTTCCAGCTTGATAATACGCTTGTAGGTTACAGCATCAGTATTCAGGTTTTCATGTAAAATATTTGGAAACAATTAAAATGACAATATATTTATCCAGTATTGATGAGATTTAGATATTAATGTATAGATTCATCAATTTGAGTGGCTGTTCACTTATCCTAAGCTATGCATTATGAATGAAAGGAAGCAATATTTAAAAGTTTAAATATTTCATTGATTTTATTTTCTGAAATTCAATTTATTATTTCCAACTTTTGAATTTATTTCCCTATGCCCTCATGTTCTGTACAATTCCAGGCCAACAGGACAATGAGGTCATAGGTTATCGGGCTTCTGTCTTGGTCTCTGTATTAGTCGTTACTGGAAGATTTATGAAAAGTAATTCACTTCCTGTTCTCTCTTTCTCTCTACCTGCCTCTCTGTCTGTGTGTCTGTCTGTTTTGATCCCCCACCTGCTCCACATCTCTAAGGGGAAGTCAGTCCTAATTTGATAACAATACGAATTCTACTTGGAACACATCTGTCTGATTCATGGTTAGTCGCTGGATTATACTTATGAAGCTGCATCATTGTAAGCATTGTTGGGTGTTCAACCATGAAACTCATGGGTCATCAGCACTCCTACTGCAAACACTTATACTGGTTGAGAAGGAAGCCCACCTCCAGGAGGCAGTGTGACACAACTTGTGTGTGCATGTGTTTCTCATTACATGCGGAGATTTCAAATTTATTATATCTCTTTTACATTAGCAGATAATTGAAGCTTTTACAGCAGGTTATGCCTTGACTTTGTTTGATCATAATAGCCTCAGTAGTTATTTAAAATCACTTCCAATGTTTACTTCCACTTCAGATTCAAGATTTATTTCTATCACCATCTCCATCTCTGCTGCCATTAAAATATTGCTCTTGAGTTTAACAAGTTACCATGCTCAGTGTTCTTGAGAAATGAACAATATAAATCAGTTCTGCAGATTCTGTGTGGTTCTTGGTTGGTCATATCCACACCATAACCAGTTATTCTAAGTCACAGGTTCCAATGTCAGTCGCCACAGGATAACATTTCTTCTGTATCAAGGTGTAGAACATGCCCCATCCAACATTTGCACAGGGCAAGTAGAGTTCACCAAGTTAAAGCTAAGGAAGATGAGATCTTGTTATTGAAGAAAACTTGTATAAAATATTAAATGTGCAAGATCTGCTGTAGAGGCATTCTTATATATATTAATATCACATATTTGCTGAGGAAATTGCTCCTTTTCATTATCCATCGACTTATAACATGCATCTGAATGGCGACATTCAATATTCAGTAAAAGACCACATTATTGATGGCATCCACATACTAAAATGAAAAGATAATTCCTTTTAAAAATCTACTCAAACATTATGTATACTGTACTTCAAGTACATTAAATATACAATACAATAAACCTTGAAGGTTTAACTCTTTAATGTGTTAAAGAATAATAAGATTAAATGAGAACTTACCAGTTTGAATGATCTTGATTTTATGAGGAGTTACGTTGGTCATTACATGCCCGCCACGCCCAATCCTCTCTCATAAAGATCATCTGGTAGTTCTCGAGTCACGCATCTTACTATGTCACTTTGGTGATTGTTATTTGTGAAGAACCCCGTTCAGGTCGCATGCGCGTCAATCTTCAAAGCAGCGGTATGAAATCACAAATAACAATCACAGCTACTATATTGCCAATTACTCGTGATGAACAGGTTGCTATTAACTCCAATCTCTTGCCACAGGGCGGAGTCAAGGCTAATTAGTTATTAAAGGTAAATCCCAATGATCAACGAACAATTTATCCCATTCCACAATGTTTTACTGTTATTAATACAGTTATATTGTCTTTGACAACCTCTATAATGGGAATTGCATAGCTTGGATCTTTGAGACACTTATGAATCTGTTGTTAGTCAGGAAAATAAGTTTTCATATTCGGAAAGTTCATATGCCCGACACTCTCCATTTTCATAATAACATGCCACTCCTGCCTTATTCCATGGGTGGTTTGCATGAGAGCTTTGGCCCAATTTCCGAACCTTAACTTTAAAATATAACCCTGACCATAATCCAAACTTGCTTGGAATGCTACTACTGTGCCTCAACCAGATTTTTTATCCTTTGTGTGTTGTACAAACAAATGTAAATATTACAACTTGTGAACAATGCACTTACCCATGTTTTAGAAACATAGAAACATAGAAAATAGGTGCAGGAGGAGGCCATTTGGCCCTTTGAGCCTGCACCACCATTCAATTTGATCATGGCTGATCATCCAACTCAGTATCCTGTACCTGCCTTCTCTCCATACCCCCTGATCCCTTTAGCCACAAGGGCCACATCTAACTCCCTCTTAAATATAGCCAATGAACTGACCTCAACTGTCTTCTGTGGCAGATAATTCCAGAGACTCACCACTCTCTGTGTGAAAAATGTTTTCCTCATCTCGGTCCTAAAGGAATTCCCCCTTATCCTTAGACTGTGACCCCCTTGTTCTGGACATCCCCAACATTGGGAACAATCTTCCTGCATCTAGCCTATCCAACTCTTTAAACATTTTGCACGTTTCTTTTTTTTTTTTTTTTTTTTTTTTTTTTTTTAAAGATAGAGAGATAGAAAAAAGGAATAGAAAATAGAAAAGAAAGTGTGAAAAGTTTGATGGAGATTGAAGTATTACTAAGTAATCCAATCTTGGAGATACATTCATGATTTGTTATGTGTATTTCTTCATCCACTCAGATATTCAGGCCTCAGTCAAGTCCCTGCGCCGAACCGTTGTGACCCTGTAGATATTTAATATAGGGAGACCATATCTCCTTGAAGAGATCTAACCTGTCCATGAGGACAAGTCTCAATCTCTCCAAGTGAAGTGTCTCCGTCATTTCTGTATTCCACATTTTAATTGTTGGGGATACAGGGCCTTTCCAAAATTTTAATATTAATTTTTTCCCAATTATTAAAGAATAGTCGATAAAAGTTCTATGATTCCTTGTAATTATTTGTTCCATTTCCGGTACTCCAAGTATGATTAACTTTGGGTCATAAATCATAGTAATATTAATAACTTTCGAGATTATTTTGAATATTTCATTCCAATATTGTAAAATCTTCGTACAATTAGTAAATGAGTGTGACAGAGTTGCTTCCATGATTTGACATTTATCACATATAGGTGATAGTTTTGGAAATATATTATGTAGTTTAGATTTAGAATAATGTAATCTATGTAAGATTTTAAACTGTATAAGTGCATGTTTAGCGTTTAAAGAGCAATAATGTATATGTTGTAGGCTTTCTTCCCATATTTCTGGACTTATTATTTGACTTAGTTCATTTTCCCAGCGCTGTCTATGTATTTCCGATGATGGGATATCACTTTCCAACAAAATATTATAAATGTATGATATCATTTTTTCTGTATTTGGGTGTTTATTCAAGCATTCATCTAAAATTTCACTCTTTCTATTTCTAAGTTCTTGTGTATTTGCATTTTGCACGTTTCTATAAGATCCCCCCTCAGTCTTCTAAATTCTAGCGAGTGCAAGCCAAGTCTATTCAGTCTTTCCTCATATGAAAGTCCTGACATCCCAGGAATCAGTCTGGTAAACCTTCTCCCAGATCTTTTCTCAGATTTGGAGACCAAAACTGTACGCAATACTCCAGGTGTGGTCTCACCAAAACCCTGTTCAACTGCAGTAGAACTTCCCTGCTCCTATACTCAAATCCTTTTGCTATGAATGCTAACATACCATTTGCTTTCTTCACTGCCTGCTGCACCTGCATGCCTACTTTCAATGATTGGTGTACCATGACACCCAGATCTCGTTGCATCTCCCCTTTTCCTAATTTGCCACCATTAAGATAATAGTCTACCCTCCTGTATTTGCCACCAAAGTGGATAACCTCACATTTATCCACATTATAATGCATCTGCCATGCATTTGCCCACTCACCCAGCCTATCCAAGTCATCTTGCAGCCTCCTAGCATCCTCCTCACACCTAACACTACCCCCCAGCTTAGTGTCATCTGCAAACTTGGAGATGTTGCATTCAAGTCCCTTGTCCAAATCATTAATATGTATTGTAAATAGCTGGGGTCCCAGCACTGAGCCTTGCGGTACCCCACTAGTCACTGCCTGCCATTCTGAAAAGGACCCGTTTACTCCTACACTTTGCTTCCTGTCTGCCAGCCAGTTCTCTATCCACATCAATACTGAACCCCCAATACCGTGTGCTTTAAGTTTGTATACTAATCTCTTATGTGAGACCTTGTCGAAGGCCCTCTGAAAGTCTAGATATAACACATCCACTGGTTCTCCCTTATCCACTCTGCTAGTTAAATCCTGGAAAAATTCTATAAGATTCGTCAGACATGATTTACCTTTCATAAATCCATGCTGACTTTCTCTAATGATTTCACCACTTTCCAAACGTACTGCTATCCCATCTTTAATAACTGACTCTAGCAGTTTCCCCACTACCGATGTTGGACTAACTGGTCTGTAATTCCCCGTTTTCTCTCTCCCTACTTGTTTAAAAAGTGAGGTTACATTAGCTACCCTCCAATCCTCAGGAACTACTCCAGAATCTAAGGAGTTTTGAAAAATTATCACTAATGCATCCACTATTTCTGTGGCTACTACCTTGAGTACTCTGGGATGCAGACTGTTTGGCCCTGGGGATTTATTGGCCTTTAATCCATTCCATTTACCCAACACCACTTCTCGGCAACCTGGATTTCACTCAGTTCCTCCACCTTATTTGACCCCCGGTCCCCTGCTGTTTCCGGCAGATTATTTATGTCTTCCTTAGTGAAGACAGAACCAAAGTAGTTATTCAATTGGTCTGCCATGTCCTTGTTCCCCATGATCAATTTACCTGTTTCTGACTGTAAGGGACCTACATTTGTTTTAACTAATCTCTTTCTCTTTACATTTCTATAAAAACTTTTGCAGTCAGTTTTTATGTTCCCTGCCAGTTTTCTTTCATAATCTATTTTCCCTTTCCTAATTAAGCCCTTTGTCCTCCTCTGCTGAACTCTGAATTTCTCCCAGTCCTCTGGTAGGCTGCTTTTTCTGGCTAATTTGTATGCTTCATCATTTGTTTTTATACTATCCCTGATTTCCCTTGTTATCCATGGATGCACTACCTGCCCCGATTTATTCTTTTGCCAAACTGGGATGAACAATTGTTGTAGTTCATCCATGCAGTCTTTAAATGCCTTCCATTGCACATCCACTGTCAACCCTTTAAGAATCACTTGCTCGTCTATCTTGGCCAATTCACTTCTCATACCTTCAAAGTTACCTTTGTTTAAGTTCAGAACCCTTGTTTCTGACTTAATTTTGTCATTCTCCATCCTAATTAAGAACTCAACCATATTATGGTCACTCTTGCCCAAGGGGCCCCACACAACAAGACTGCTAACTAACCCTTCCTCATTACTCAATACCCAGTCTAGAATAGCCTGCTCTCTCGTTGGTTCCTCTACACGTTGGTTTAGAAAACTATCCCGCATACATTCCAAGAAATCCTCTTCCTCAGCACCCCTGCCCATTTGATTCACCCAAACTATATGTAGATTGAAGTCACCCATTATAACTTTTTTACCCTTGTTGCACGCATTTCTAATTTCCTGTTTGATGCCACCCCCAACTCCACTACTACTGTTAAGTGGCCTGTACACAACTCCCACTAGCGTTTTCTGCCCCTTAGAGTTTCGCAGCTCTACCCATATTGATTCCACATCCTCCAAGCTAATGTCATTCCTTTCTATTGCATTAATCTCCTCTCTCACCAGCAAGGCTACCCCACCTCCCTTTCATTTCTGTCTATCCCTCCTGAATATTGAATATCCCTGGATGTTCAGCTCCCAGCCTTGGTCCCCCTGGAGCCATGTCTCCATGATTCCAACTATGGCATAGTCATTAATAGCTATCTGCACATTCAACTCGTCCACCTCATTACGAATGCTCCTTGTATTGAGACACAAAGCCTTCAGGCTTGTTTTTACAACACTCTTACTCCTTATACAATTATGTTGACAAGTGGTCCCTTTTGATTTTTGCCCTGGCAACCCACCACCTCTTATTCTCTGTTGATTTTTTTTTTTTTTGTCTTTCCCCCCAACATGTTGGGTCTGAGTGCTTCCCTTCTCTGCCTCCTGCCTCAGAACCTGTCTACTGGCTTTCTCCATTTGAGTCCCTCCCCCCAACCATTCTAGTTTAAAGTAGCCCCGGTAGCCTTTGCAAATTTCCCTGCCAGGATACTGGTCCCCCTCCGGTTCAAGTGCAACCCGTCCTTTTTATACAGGTCACTCCTTCCCCAGAAGAGGTTCCATTGATCCAGAAACTTGAATCCCTGCCCTCTGCACCAGTCCTTCAGCCAGGCATTTATCCTCCACCTTGCTCCATTCCTACTCTCAATGTTGAGTGGCACATGAAGTAATCCTGAAATTGTTATGTTTGCGGTTCTTTTCCTTAACTCTCTTCCTAACTCCCTAAATTCTCCTTTCAGGATCTCTTCTCTTTTTTTACCTATGTCATTGGTAGAAACATAGAAACATAGAAATTAGGTGCAGGAGTAGGCCATTCAGCCCTTCAAGCCTGCACCGCCATTCAATATGATCATGGCTGATCATCCAACTCAGTATCCCGTACCTGCCTTCTCTCCATACCCTCTGATCCCCTTAGCCACAAGGGCCACATCCAACTCACTCTTAAATATAGTCAATGAACTGGCCTCAACTACCCTCTGTGGCAGAGAGTTCCAGAGACTCACCACTCTCTGTGTGAAGAAAGTCTTTCTCATCTCGGTCTTAAAGGATTTCCCCCTTATCCTTAAGCTGTGACCCCTTGTCCTGGACTTCCCCAACATCGGGAACAATCTTCCTGCATCTAGCCTGTCCAACCCCTTAAGAATTTTGTAAGTTTCTATAAGATCCCCTCTTAATCTCCTAAATTCCAGAGAGTATAAACCGAGTCTATCCAGTCTTTCTTCATAAGACAGTCCTGACATCCCAGGAATCAGTCTGGTGAACCTTCTCTGCACTCCCTCTATGGCAATAATGTCCTTCCTCAGATTTGGAGACCAAAACTGCACGCAATACTCCAGGTGTGGTCTCACCAAGACCCTGTACAACTGAAGTAGAACCTCCCTGCTCCTGTACTCAAATCCTTTTGCTATGAAAGCTAACATACCATTCGCTTTTTTCACTGCCTGCTGCACCTGCATGCCTACTTTCAATGACTGGTGTACCATGACACCCAGGTCTCGCTGCATCTCCCCTTTTCCTAATCGGCCACCATTTAAATAATAGTCTGCTTTCCTGTTTTTGCCACCAAAGTGGATAACCTCACATTTATCCACATTATACTGCATCTGCCAAACATTTGCCCACTCACCCAGCCTATCCAAGTCACCTTGCAGTCTCCTAGCATCCTCCTCACAGCGAACACTGCCCCCCAGCTTAGTGTCATCCGCAAACTTGGAGATATTGCCTTCAATTCCCTCATCCAGATCATTAATATATATTGTAAATAGCTGGGGTCCCAGCACTGAGCCCTGCGGTACCCCACTAGTTACTGCCTGCCATTGTGAAAAGGACCCGTTTACTCCTACTCTTTGCTTCCTGTTTGCCAGCCAGTTCTCTATCCACATTCTCGAAAAATTCCACAAGATTCGTCAGACATGATTTACCTTTTGTAAATCCATGCTGACTTTGTCCAATGATTTCACCACTTTCCAAATGTGCTGCTATCCCATCTTTAATAACTGACTCTAGCAGTTTCCCCACTACCGATGTTAGACTAACTGGTCTGTAATTCCCCGTTTTCTCTCTCCCTCCCTTCTTAAAAAGAGGGGTTACATTTGCTACCCGCCAATCCTCAGGAACTACTCCAGAATCTAAAGAGTTTTGAAAGATTATCACTAATGCATTCACCAATATGTACCACGGCCTCAGGCTCCTCTCCCTCCCTTTTCAGGATATCTTGGACACGTTCAGACACATCCCGGACCCTGGCACCAGGGAGGCAAACTACCATCCGGGTCTCCGGACTACGTCCACAGAATCGCCAATCTGTCCCCTATTACTAATGCCCTCCTCTTCTTTTCCTTACCCTTCTGAGCAACAGGGCTGGTGTCTGTACCGCAGGCCAGGTCGCTGTTGCTACCCCCAGGTAGGCTGTCCTCACGAACAGCACTCAAACAGGAGTACTTATTTCCAAGGTGTACAGCCACTGGTGTACTCTCTAGCGCCCGCCTCTGCCCCTTGCCTCTCCCAACCGTGACCCACTTGTCTGCCTCCTGTGGTTTTGGAGAGACTACTTCCCTGTAACTCCTCTCTATGACCTCCTCACTCTCCCTGACCAGACGGAGGTCATCGAGCTGCTGCTCCAGGTTCCTTACACACTACTTTAGGAGCCCCATCTTCACACACCTGGCACAGATGTGGACGTCTGGAGGGCTACCCGACTCCACTACCTCCCACATCTGACATCCAGAACAGTAAGCTGCGCTGGCACTCATACTTCCCTTACCCTAGATACAACACAAAATACAATATACAATACAAAAGTACAATACAAAGTACAGTACACTACAAACTGCTGGAATCTGACTGCCAATCAGTCCACCAATCAACGGCTTCCTCAAGCCCAGTTAATTGAATGGAACGTTACAGATTTAGAATGTTATGGATTTCCCTTACCGCTCGGACGTCGCTCCTCCCTCACCAACGGCTCCTGGGCCTCTGTAAAAACAAAGCCCCGCACTGGGTTTTTACACTCACCGCTCGAACGTCGCTCCTGGAAGTGCTAGACCCATTTTGTTGAGTAGGGTTGGTAAGGTGCATGGAATTTCTGCGCTATCATGCTGCCCCCAGCTCCAGTGAACCACCTACTGCCGATGAGCGCCTGGGCCTTAATTGATTCGTTGGCCTTAATTGATTCATCTGCAGGTTTTCTTCCCCTGTTGAATAGGCTTACCTGAATAACAGATTCGGTGGCTGGCTCTCACATCCCCCTGTTGGCGCTGTTCACTGCCGGCATATATGTGCTTCAGTACGTTCTACTGACTTCTTTAGAGCGTGGAGTCAGTTATATCCTGACCTTTTGCTCTTCCCTCCTCAGAGAGGGCAATTTGTAGGCAGCCCTAAACAGGTGCCGCCGCATGCCGCAGGATAGCTATACTGATAAGAACCCATTGGACCTATACCCGAATAGAATATTCTGCTGGGATGGCAACTTTATTGTCAGGAAAAAAGGTACCTCTAGCACGTGCCCTTCATCCCTTGGGATATGCCCCATACCCTGAGACTCAGTGTCAGCAGGATACTGACCCGTCTTGGTCTCTGCCTCCAAGAGGGAGACCTGTAGCAGCTCTGTCAACTGGAGCTGCTGGTGCGGCCTGCAGAGGTGGAACTTCTGTCTCAACCTACTATCAGAGTCAGTGTCAGAACTAATCCTCATCTATGAAGTTACTATCAAACAGTTCTCTACTAGATAGTGCTGCCGCCTTTTTGTTCTGGATGGCGCTGACACTCATCCTGTTGGCGTGTGCCCTGCTGTAGCACTGTATGCAACAGTTGCTGGATTTGGGATAGTCGTTTCAAACGCACTATCCAGCCCCGGTGAGGAATCATCCCCCGACTCCGTGGGCCTTGCTATCCAGCCCCGGTGGAGAATCATCTACCGACTCCGTGGGCGTAGCAGACTTATGTGTGAACTTGAGCAACCCTGTCCCAGGCATTGCTGGCGCCGCCTCTCATAGAGGCCTGCACTTTTTGACATGAACCAGCCCTGTACCAGACGTTTCTAGCACGGCTCTCCCGTAGGCCGGTAATGTCACAAATGAAACAGCCCTGCATCAGGTGCTGCTGGCGCGGCTCTCCCGTAGGCCGGCACTTTCATACATGAAGCAGCCCTGTCAGGCGCTTGCTGGCACAGCCTGTCCCATAGTCCCACACTATTACAAATGAAGCAGCCCTATCCCTGGTGCTGCTGGCACGGCCTGTCCCATAGGCCCGCGCTATTACAGTGTAGGCTCACTAAATCAAAATTTTAGTGTACAGCTTTACCCGTAAAACCATATAACCATATAACAATTACAGCACGGAAACAGGCCCTCTCGGCCCTTCCAGTCCGTGCCGACCATTTGTTTTCCCCTAGTCCCATCTACCTGCACTCAGACCATACCCCTCCATTCCCTTCACGTCCATATACCTATCCACTTTACTCTTAAATGTTAAAAGTTTAACCCGTGAAGGGTTAAAACAATTTTTAACCCTTCACAGCAACTTGTGCTAAACAACAAGGATTTCATTGTCAGAGACATATGACAATAACTTTTTAAGACTTTAACTTTAACTTTTAACTTAAGAAAAACACTATAACATACATTAAACTTTATAATTAAGAAAAAAACCCTTGCAGCCCGACTCACCCGAGTCCAAATAGGGCTAAACAAGTCCTTTCTCACCAATTTTATTCCTTGCCTGGGGACTGACGTCTGTGAGCCGCTGACCGCACTGTCAGCGACTCTGGCGTTATTTCCTTACCGTTCTACGGCATCCCCGCAGGCTGGGAGCCACTGACTGCCTTGTTAGCAGCTCCTTATCTCGCAACCCGATCTTTTTGCCGGTTATCCACTTCCGCGGTCGGACTGGGTTTCCCCACAGTCCATAACCAGTACACTCGTCAGGCTGTGAAACTGGCAGTAAAACCTCTGTGAAGAGAGGCTCCTGCCTGAAAACCCCCCTGGTAAGTAAAAACAAACTTACCTTCTAAGTTTAACTTACCGCTGGCAGGAGCTCTGTCCTGCCAGTCTGGTGCTTGCGCCAGTGCGGCTGACGTACTGACGCGCATGTGGCCTGAACGGGGTTCTTCACGGAATCACTCACGTGACTCCGAAGTAAAATTAAACATTAACTCTTAAATGCTAACTAAATTACTCCAGAACAATTAGAGCACTGGCATCCACCTGACTGTGGAGAAATGCAAGACACAAATTGCTGGAGTAACTCAACCGGTCAGGCAGCATCTCTGGAAAATATGGATAGGTGATGTTATGAGACAGGACGCTTCTTCGACCCGACCAAAACGTCATCTATCTAGGTTCTCCAGAGATGCTGCCTGACCTGCTGAGTTACTTCAGCAATTTGTGTCATTTTAGATCTAGATAGTGTTCAGTCACGGACTGATAAGTGAGCAAGAAATGACATGCAATGATAATTGAAACCCTATCATCAACAACTCAAAATGTTAGCATGCAACAAAAGCTTTTCACTGTACCTTGGTATTAGTGACAATAAACTAAACTGAACTCATTGCCTATAATCTCAACGGGACCAACTGCATGAATGCTATGGCTACAAGAACAGGTCAGAGAGAGTTGAAGTTTTGCAAACGAGGTAACTCACCTCCTGATGATAAAAAGCATTTGAAACATCTACGAGATACAAATCGGGAGTGTAGTGAAATGCTCTCTGCTTGCCTGAATGAATGCAGTTATAATAACAGTCAAGAAACTTGAGGCCATTTGAGACAAAGCAGCGCATATGATTGACAAATCAATTCCTGTGATTTTGTTGTGTCTCTTGATCCTTGCATTTTTGACACTTGAGCACTGCCCAGAGATATGTGTTTAGAGTTTAGAGATAAAGTGGAAAAAGGCCCTTCGGCCCACGGGGTCCACACCGACCATTGATCAGCCGCGCACTAGTTCTGTTATCCCACTTTTGCATCATACACACTAGTGCCAATTCATAGAAGCCAAATTAATCTACAAACCTGAACATCTTTGGAAGGTGGGAGCAAATGGAAGCACCAGAGAAAACCCACACGGTCACATGGAGAATGTACAAACTGTGCACAGACAGCACCCATAGTCAGGATCGAATATGATTCTCCGGCTCCCAAGACAGTATCTCTGCCCGCTGCACCACGTTACCGCCACTGTGTTTAGGTTTGGTGCGCCCTTCCATAGCTGGTAGTGCATCTGGTCAACATACTGATTACACCTTAGCAAGAGTCCAGGTAGGTGGATCACTCGGCTAAGCACCACATTTTCCTTTGCTGAGAAGTGCTGCTGCCACAGACGGCTCTCTTGTTCTGTTCCAGCCATTTTTGATATCTCCATAGCTAAGACAGTTCAAATAGGAACCTCATGGAGGTATGGCTCACTTGTGGATTAGAACCTTGAAGATCCCTACAGCTATATTTAACTCAGCTATTCTGCAACTGAATGTCAGCTATTTGCAACTCAAGCACATTCTCAGCCAGAGTCATAGTTCTCATGATTTGTTGAAAATTGTAAAGATCTTTTATAACATGCATATATTTTGTTTCTATAAGTACAGTGGGTACTGATCAAAATTAACCACAATTGCTTTCATTATTTACATATCATACAATACAATATGATATACAATAAAACTTTATTCATCCCCGGAGGGAAATTGGTCTGCCAAGATTTACAACACACAACAAGGTACATGAAAACTTGAAATTAAAAGTGAAAACAAAAAGAAAAAGCAAACCACTGTTGGCTGGCTGCCTTGTGCACATCACCTTAACTGGAATGAACGAACAAACAAACAAACGCAGACATCCCCTGCGCAGAGGATTCTAAAACTAGAGTTGAATTTAGTAAGATGTAAAAATAATAAACTCTTTGACCATGAAAGATTGTCTCTGATAAACTTAGTTGTGCCTTTGGTTGAAATAAATCAGTTTTGTTAAAACTTACATCAAAATTTAAAGACCTTTTAACAACAGGGGTATATTTTAACCTCCAGCAAACTTTGAGCAAAAAGCAAGTGGCATGAGTGTTAAATTTGCTTTTAAACCACAAGATTGAGATCTGAACTGTTAAGTGGTAAATTTAATTTACACAACATAAATAACATCCAACTATCTATCATCTTCAACAAGAACGGACCAACTACTTCCCCTGACATTCAACAATGGTAATGCACCTAAATCTCTTAATACCTTTTAACATATAACCATATAACCATATAACCATGTAACAATTACAGCACGGAAACAGGCCCTCTCGGCCCTTCCAGTCCGTGCCGACCATTTGTTTTCCCCTAGTCCCATCTACCTGCACTCAGACCATACCCCTCCATTCCCTTCACGTCCATATACCTATCCACTTTACTCTTAAATGTTAAAATCGATCCTGCCTCCACCACTACTGCTGGAAGCTGATTCCACACAGCCACCACCCTCTGAGTAAAGAAGTTCCCCCTCACGTTACCCCGAAACCTCTGTCCCTTAATTCTCATGTCATGCCCTCTTGTTTGAATCTTCCCTACCCTCAATGGGAAAAACGTATCCACGTCAACTCTGTCTATCCCTTTCATCATTTTAAAGACCTCAATCAAGTCCCCCCTTAACCTTCTGCGCTCCAAAGAATAAAGACCTAACTTGTTCAACCTTTCTCTGTAACATAGTTGCTGGAACCCTGGCAACATTCTAGTTTATCTCCTCTGTACTCTCTCTATTTTGTTGACATCCTTCCTATAACTAGGCGACCAAAATTGTACACCATACTCCAGAATTGGTCTTACCAATGCCTTGTACAATTTTAACATTACTTCCCTACTCCTATATTCAATGCTCTGATTTATAAAGGCCAGCACACCAAAGGCTTTCTTTACCACCCTATCTACATGCGATTCCACCTTCAGGGAACTATGCACAGTTATTCCTAGATCCCTCTGTTCCACAGCATTCCTCAATTCCCTACCATTTACCATGTACGTCCTATTTTGATTTGTCCTGCCAAGATGTAGCACTTCACACTTATCAGCATTAAACTCCATCTGCCATCTTTCAGCCCACTTTTCCAAATGGCCCAAATCTCTCTGTAGACTTTGAAAATCTACTTCATTATCCACAACACCACCTATTTTAGTATCATCTGCATACTTACTTATCCAATTTTCCACCCCATCATCCAGATCATTGATGTACATGACAAACAACAGTGGACCCAACACAGATCCCTGAGGCACCCCACTGGTCACCGGCTTCCAACCTGACAAACAGCCATCCACCATTACTCTCTGACATCTCCCATTCAGCCACTGTTGAATCCATCTTGCTACTCCGGCATTAACACCCAAAGATTGAACCTTCTTAACCAACCTTCCATGGGGAACCTTGTCAAAGGCCTTACTGAAATCCATATAGACAACATCCACTGCTTTACTCTCATCAATTTCCCTAGTTACCGCTTCAAAAAATTCAAGAAGGTTTGTCAAACATGACCTTCCAGGCACAAATCCATGTTGACTGTTCCTGATCAGACCCTGTTTATCCAGATGCTTATATATATATTATCTCTAAGTATCCTTTCCATTAATTTGCCCACCACTGACGTCAAACTAATAGGTAGGTTTATTCTTTGAACCCTTTTTAAATTATTAACAAACTAATAATTGCTAGGTTTATTCTTTGAACCCTTTTTAAACAATGGAACAACATGCACAGTACGCCAATCCTCCGGCACTATTCCCGTTTCTAATGACATTTGAAATATTTCTGTCATATCTCCTGCTATTTCTACAATAACTTCCCTCAATGTCCTAGGGAATATCCTGTCAGGACCTGGAGACTTATCCAGTTTTATATTTTTCAAAAGTGTCAGTACTTCCTCCTCTTTGAATCTCATAGTTTCCATAGCTACTCTACTTTTTCCCCTTAACTCACAGAGTTCAATGAGTTTTAACATATGTTTAGTTTAGTGTCACGTGTATCAAGGTACAGTGAAAAGGTTTTTTGCAATGTGCTATCCAGTCAGCAGAAAGACTATATATGATTACAATCGAGACAACCACATTGTGCAGATAGTGAATAAAGGGAATATTGTATAGTGCAAGATAAACTCTGATTATAGATAGTCCGAGGATCTCCAATAAGATGATAGCTCTTTAGTTGCCTGATAACAGCTGGGAAGAAACTGTCCGTGAATCTGGAAGTATGCATATTCACACTTCTGTGCCTCTTGTCTGATTGTAGATGGGAGAAGAGGAAGTGACAGGGGTGAGACTTGTCCTTGATTATAGACATTGTCCATAGAGGCTTCAGTAAGGCCTTTGGAAAGATTCCATGTGGTATTCTGTTCCTCAGCTAGCTCCTCGCCGCTCATTCCCCACACCCACCACCCTCAGATTCCTATTAAATCTTTCCCTCTCACCTTAAACCAAGGTCCTATGGTTCTCATCGATGTGACCTCACCGATGTCTTGCATCACTGTAACACAACTTCCCAACTTCTATATTCAGTACTCTGATTGTTCAAGGCTAATGTGCCATTAACTTTCTTGACTACCCTCTCTACCCGTGATGCCAATTTCTAGGAACTATGTGCCTGCACTCCTATATTCCTCTGCTCCATAATGCTCCCCAGAGCCCTGCCATTCAATGTGTAGGTCCTGTCCTGGTTACACTTCCTAAGATGCAACACCTCGCACTCATCTGTATTAAACTCCATTAACCGTTCCTCAGCCCACTTGCCGAAACAAGTAAGATGCTGCTGCAATTTTTGATAACCATCTTCGTTATCTACAGTGTCACAAACCCTTTAGTGTCAACTGTAAACTTAACTATCATGCTTTCTACGCTTTCAACCAAATCATTGATATAGACGCCAAACAGCAATGCGCTCAGCACCGAACCCTGAGGCACACCACTAGTCATGGGCCTCCAGTCTGAAAAACAACCTTCCACCCTCTGCTTCCTTCATGAAACCAATTTTTCTATCCAGTCGGCTAGCTCTTCTTGAATGTTCTCTAACCTTCCAGAGCAGCCTATCATGCGGAAACTTGTCAAATGCCTTGTTGAAATCAACATATGCAACATATGCAACATCTATAGAACAGTGTGGAATTCTCTGCCTCAGAGGGCGGTGGAGGCAGGTTCTCTGGGTGCTTTCAAGAGAGAGCTAGATAGTGCTCTTAAAAATAGTGGAGTCAGGGGATGTGGGGAGAAGGCAGGGACGGGGTACTGATTGGGGATGATCAGCCATGATCACATTGAATGGCGGTGCTGGCTCGAAGGGCCAAATGGCCTATTCCTGCACCTATTGTCTATTGTCTATTGTCTATCTACAGCTCTGCCCTCATCATGTTTTTCGGTTACATTTTCAAAAAACTGAATCAGATTTGTGAGACAAAACCGTGCTGACTATCCCTAATCAACACTTGTCTATCTAAATGCATGTATTTCGACGGCTGTCAGCTCTGCAAATGAAATATGAGGTGCTGTCCCTCCAGTTTGTGTGTGGCCTTACTCTGGCAATGGAGGAGGCCAGGCAAGAAAGGTCAGTATGTAATTGGGGAAGGGAGTTAAAACAGCGAGCAACCGGGAGATCCTCCAGACCGAGTGCAAGTGTTTGGCAAAGCAGTTACCGAGTCTACACTTAGTCTTGCCACTGGAGGCCACATCAGGAACACCGGATGCATTAGATAAGGTTAGAGGAAATGCATGTGAACCTTTGTCTCACCTGGAAGGACTGTTGGCATCCCTGGCTGGATGTGAGTGAGGAGGTGTAGGGACATATGTTACAATGCCTGCGGTTGCAGGGGAAAGTACCTGGGGCAGGTGTGGTTTGGGTGAAAAAGGATGAGTTAACCAGGAAGTTGCAGATAGCAGAAATGGGAGAGGGTGGGAAGATGTGGGATCACATTGGAAGTGGTGGTATCAAGTTGGAAGTGACAGAAACATTGGACAATCATGTGTTGGATGCGGAGGCTGCAGGGGTGAAAGGCAAGGATTTGGGGACCTTTATACTTGTTCCATCTGGAGGGGTGGTGGAACAAGACAGAACTATGGGATGAAGAAGAGACACGAGTGAGGGATCCATCTATGAGTGCCGGTGTGGAAACCACATTGTTTAAAGAATGAGGACATCTTGGATGTTCTCGAATGGAAAGCCTCATCTTGGAAGCAGATGAGGCAGAGATGTAGGAATTGACAGTTCGGGATATCATATTTGCAAGGGACAGGGTGTGAGGAAGTGTAGTCCAGATAGGCATGCAGACCTGGCGGCTATGTGAGCTTAGATAGGGTATCTTGGCCAGCATTTACAAGTTGGGCCAGATAACATGATTCTGTGATATATGACTATGACTCTCAATGAGACCAAAATTGAAGCCAGCCAACCCCAGACTTAATGTGGTCATATGTACAACCTATAAAATTGTGATTCCTTTTTCAACACCATGCAAACATGTGACCTCAGCAACCTGGATGGAAAGGCCTGTGGGCATATAGAAACACCGTCATCTGCTGTTTCCAATCCTACTCATAGGGGATCCTAATTGGAATATTAAATTTCTCCATCATCATTATTGAATCCAAATTCTGAAACCCCATATTTAACAGCACCATTGGAGCATTTTTGTTAAACAAAGTAACTGCAGAGATTTAAGACAGAAACAAAGTGCTGGAGTAACGCAACAGATCAGGCAGCATTTGTGAAGAAAAAGGATCGGTAAAGTTTCGGGTAGGGACCCTTCTTCACAAGTTCACAAGTTATATGAGTAGAATATCTGCCTCCTAATCCCTTTTTCCTGCCTTCTTCCCATAACCCTAGACACCCGTTCTAATCAAGAATTTGTCTATCTCTGCCTTAAAAATATCCACTGACGACCTCTATAGCCCTCTGCGACAATGAGTTCCACAGATTAACTTCCCTCTGATTCCTCACCTCCTTTGTAAAAGAGCAACCTTTAATTCTGAGGCTACGATCTCTTGTCCTTGTCTCTCCCATCAGTTCAAACAGCCTTTCCATATCTACTCTATCGATGCCTTTCATTATTCTGTATGTTTCAATGAGGTCCCCCCTCAATCTTCTAAACTTCTTCAAACCTTCAGAGGTTTAAGGTAGCTTGCTGTTGTATCTCAGTAATGATTGAGAAAGGTCAATGAATGCCGGCCTTGCTCGAAACAACCTAAATAGAAAGAAGGCTGAATGCTATGGCACCCTGAGAAAGGATTCTCTCATTACTGCCCACTTCTATCATGTTTATACTCCTTGGGGTTTCCTCATTCCTGGTTTTAAAGTAGCTAACAACTGACTGTCTGGCCAATTTACTGGATCTATCCAAAGCTATCTCACAGGTGAGGGATCTTAAGTCCTCCACAGTATCTGTTGGTTTTGCTGAGGGAAGCCAAAACTTTCTTTAGACTTCTATTGAAATGCACCCCAGCTGTCAGATGTCAAATGTACAATCAATAAACTAACACTGCACAGATCCAGAGAGCAAATTATTATATTCTAACTATAGCACGTTGCAAGATGCTTTGCATCTTATTAAAAATGACACATTTCTTACATCTTTAACCTTTTTTTGTGAAAAGGTGAAATGAACAAATGAGAATATACTGAACAAAAACACAGCTGCTCCAGGAATGAGAAGAAACTATTTTATTTTCACCAAGCCCATCCCTCTACTCTGCCTCTCATACTACAAATAAAACACAACTTTCAGAGAATTAATTTTGAACTTATTTAGCAAGGAATGTTTTCACGAAGATTAAAAGGCCACAAAGCCAAAAATTATGTTTCCTCTGAATTACTTTAGCCAAAAACTAAAAATATTAAATCATTAATTTAACGATGTGATCAAAAAGCTTTCCATAGTGTTTATGCCATCAAATCCCTTCAGCCGCTGACTTTTGTCTAAACATGGAATTAATTAGATATAACTTGATATATATATTACATTACTCAGTGAATTAGAAAGAAAATTTGTGTTAATGTAACTCTGTTTGTCTCTAAGATTTAAGTGTAGAAATATGAAGGAATTAGAAAATCATAGAAAGTTTATAGTCATAGACCTGTTACTCTACCCCCCCTTGTAAAACTGATCATCACCATGAAACCTACGACCTGCCCCCTCGACACTGTCCCCTCTGCCCTCCTAAAGGACGTCATCATAACAGCCGGTCCCAGTATCCTCGCCATCTTCAACATTTCTCTGGCCACTGGCACTGTACCTACCTGCTTCAAGCATGCGGTGGTCCAGCCACTCCTGAAAAAACCTAACCTCGACCCCACCTTGCCAAGCAACTACAAACCCATTTCTAAACTGCCTTTCCTCTCAAAAGCCCTTGAAAAGGTAATCTTAAGTCAACATGCCTTACATTCATCAAAATACTATCTTGGAAACATTTCAATCAGGTTTCAGGACTCACCACAGCACAGAGTCTGCCTTGTTGAAGGTACATAATGACTTACTGCTCACCGTTGACTCCGGCAACTATGCAATCTTGCTCCTTCTTGACCACAGCGCAGCATTTGATACAGTCGACCATCCTAATTGACCGTCTCCGGTACGGGGTTGGTATTGATGGCACTGCCCTGAGCTGGTTCATCTCTTACCTCAAAGGTAGGAGTTTCTCTACTAACATAGGCAACTCTTTCTCCTCCCCAGCTAGCCTCTGCTGTGGGGTTCCACAAGGTTCCATCCTTGGCCCCATTCTCTTCTCCCTGTATATGCTTCCCTTAGGCCAAGTCATTGAAAGGCACGGCATTTCCTTCCATTGCTACGCAGACTATACACAACTGTATCTCCCCTGAAGCCCAAAAAACAATCAAATCTGCTTAACCTTACCTGCCGCCTCGAGGATATAAAGTGCTGGGTGGCCCAGAACTTCCTCCAACTAAACGAGAGTAAGTCCGAGGTCATTCTTCTCGGCCCCTCGGACTCAATCAAAATGATAGCAGGCAGCCTTGGAAGCCTTACCCCACTACTCAAACCTCACGTCACAAATCTTGGCGTGATATTTGACTCAGCACTGAAGTTTGACAAACAAGTCAATGCCGTGGTAAAAGCTAGCTTCTTTCAGCTTCGGATAACCATATAACCATATAACAATTACATCACGGAAACAGGCCCTCTCGGCCCTTCCAGTCCGTGCCGACCAGTTGTTTTCCCCTAGTCCCATCTACCTGCACTCAGACCATACCCCTCCATTCCCTTCCCGTCCATATACCTATCCACTGATGATAGCTAAAATAAAACAATTCCTCCAGTTTGATGACCTCGAAAAGATCATCCATACATTTATCTCCTCCCGCCTAGATTACTGCAACTCCTTTTACACTGGCATCAGCCAATCTTCCCTGTCCCGCCTGCTACTGGTCCAAAACACCGCAGCGAGACTCCTGAAGGGCACCCGAAAAAGGGACCACATCCCCCCGATCCTGCCTCTCTCCTCTGGCTCCCTGTGCGGTTCCGAATTAATTTCAAGACCCTCCTCTTTGTCTACAAAACCCTCAATGGGCTTGCACCCACCTACATTAAAAGTCTTCTCACCCATTACACCACCTCCAGGTCCCTCAGATCGGCCGACCTGGGGTTGCTGAATGTCCCGCAGTCTAGGCATAAGCTCAGGGGCGACCGCGCCTTTGCGGTCGCAGCTCCTAGACTGTGGAACAGCATCCCCCTCCCCATTAGAACTGCCCCCTCCATTGACTCCTTTAAGTCTAGTCCAAAAACGTATCTGTTCATCCCAGTTTGGCAAAAGAATAAATCGGGGAAGGTAGTGCATCCGTGGATAACAAGGGAAATCAGGGATAGTATCAAAGCAAAGGATGATGCGTACAAAGTAGCCAGAAAAAGCAGCATACCAGAGGACTGGGAGAAATTCAGAGACCAGCAGAGGAGGACAAAGGGCTTAATTAGGAAAGGAAAAATAGATTATGAAAGAAAACTGGCAGGGAACATAAAAACTGACTGCAAAAGTTTTTATAGATATGTGAAGAGAAAGAGGTTAGTTAAAACAAATGTAGGTCCCTTGCAGTCAGAAACAGGTGAGTTGATCATGGGGAACAAGGATATGGCGGACCAATTGAATAACTACTTTGGTTTCGTCTTCACTAAGGAAGACATAAATAATCTGCCTGAAATAGCAGGGGACTGTGGGTCAAAGGAGGAATTGAGTGAAATCCAGGTCAGTCGGGAAGTGGTGTTGGGTAAATTGAATAGATTAAAGGCCGATAAATCCCCAGGGCCAGATAGGCTGCATCCCAGAGTACTTAAGGAAGTAGCTCAGGAAATAGTGGATGCATTAGTGATAATCTTTCAAAACTCTTTAGATTCTGGAGTAGTTCCTGAGGATTGGCGGGTAGCAAATGTAACCCCTCTTTTTAAGAAGGGAGGAGAGAGAAAACGGGGAATTACAGACCAGTTAGTCTAACATCGGTAGTGGGGAAACTGCTAGAGTCAGTTATTAAAGATGGGATAGCAGCACATTTGGAAAGTGGTGAAATCATTGGACAAAGTCAGCATGGATTTACAAAAGGTAAATCATGTCTGACGAATCTTGTGGAATTTTTCGAGGATGTAACTAGTAGCGTGGATAAGGGAGAACCAGTGGATGTGGTATATCTGGACTTCCAGAAGGCTTTCGACAAGGTCCCACATAAGAGATAGTATACAAACTTAAAGCATACGGTATTAGGGGTTCAGTATTGATGTGGATAGAGAACTGGCTGGCAAACAGGAAGCAAAGAGTAGGAGTAAACGGGTCCTTTTCACAATGGCAGGCAGTAACTAGTGGGGTACCGCAGGGCTCAGTGCTGGGACCCCAGCTATTTACAATATATATTAATGATCATTGAAGGCAATATCTCCAAGTTTGCGGATGACACTAAGCTGGGGGGCAGTGTTCGCTGTGAGGAGGATGCTAGGAGACTGCAAGGTGACTTGGATAGGCTGGGTGAGTGGGCAAATGTTTGGCAGATGCAGTATAATGTGGATAAATGTGAGGTTATCCACTTTGGTGGCAAAAACAGGAAAGCAGAATATTTAAATGGTGGCCGATTAGGAAAAGGGGAGATGCAGCGAGACCTGGGTGTCATGGTACACCAGTCATTGAAAGTAGGCATGCAGGTGCAGCAGGCAGTGAAAAAAGCGAATGGTATGTTAGCTTTCATAGCAAAAGGATTTGAGTACAGGAGCAGGGAGGTTCTACTTCAGTTGTACAGGGTCTTGGTGAGACCACACCTGGAGTATTGCGTGCAGTTTTGGTCTCCAAATCTGAGGAAGGACATTATTGCCATAGAGGGAGTGCAGAGAAGGTTCACCAGACTGATTCCTGGGATGTCAGGACTGTCTTATGAAGAAAGACTGGATAGACTTGGTTTATACTCTCTGGAATTTAGGAGATTAAGAGGGGATCTTATAGAAACTTACAAAATTCTGGACAGGCTAGATGCAGGAAGATTGTTCCCGATGTTGGGGAAGTCCAGGACAAGGGGTCACAGCTTAAGGATAAGGGGGAAATCCTTTAAGACCGAGATGAGAAAGACTTTCTTCACACAGAGAGTGGTGAGTCTCTGGAACTCTCTGCCACAGAGGGTAGTTGAGGCCAGTTCATTGGCTATATTTAAGAGTGAGTTGGATGTGGCCCTTGTGGCTTAAGGGGATCGCAGGTACGGGATACTGAGTTGGATGATCAGCCATGATCATATTGAATGGCGGTGCAGGCTCGAAGGGCTGAATGGCCTACTCCTGCACCTAATTTCTATGTTTCTATATGTCTAGTCCAAAAACGTATCTGTTCTCCCAAGCCTTTCCTGACGTCCTCTGAGTGAGGGCTATTTGTATATATGTATGTAGCCTGCTTGTGTATACTACTCTTATAACAAATGTAAAGCACTTTGGTCAACGAGAGTTGTTTTTTAAATGTGCTATATAAATAAATGTGACTTGACTTGACTTGATAGCATGCAAACAGGACCTTCGGCCCAACTTACCCACACCGGCCAACTTATTCCAGCTACACTATTCCCACTTACGCATGTTTGGCCCATATCCCTCCAAAACTGTTCTATCCATGTACCTGTCTAACTGATTCTTAAACATTGTGATTGTCCCTAATGCAACTACCTCGTCTGGCAGCTTGTTCCATACATCCATGTTAAAATGTTACCCCTCAGATTCCTTTAGTTTAGTTTAGTTTAGTTTAGGGATACAGCGTGGAAACAGGTCCTTCGGCCCACCGCCCAGCTTCTATACTCAATATTCTAACTGATGAAGGCCAATGTGCTAAAAGCCTTTTTGACCACCCTATCTATCTGTGACGCCAATTTCAAGGAACTATAGGTACGCCTAGATCCCTCTGCTCTTCAACACTCCCCAGAGCACTACCCTTCACTGTGTAGGTCCTGCTCATGTTAGACTTCCCAAAATGAAACACCTCCATTACTCTGTAATAAATTCCATCAACCATTCCTGGCCAATTGATCAAGATCCTACTGCAATTTTTCACAACCATCTTTACTATCTGCAAAACCTCCCACTTTTGTATCATCCGCAAACTTGCCCAGTATGTTCTCATCTAAATCATTAATGTAGATGACAAACAGTAATGGGCCAAGCACCTGAACTCTGAGGCACACCACTAGTCACAGGTCTCCAGTCCGTGAAGTAACCTTCCACGATCACCCTCTGCTTCCTTCCATGAAGCCAATGTACTATCCATTGAGCTATCTCCTTAGATCCCATGCGATCTAATCTTTCAGACCAGCCTACCATGTGGAAACCTCTCGAATGTTTTGCTGGTCCATTTATACAACATCTACACCTCATCAACCTTTTTGGTCTTGTCCTCAAAAAAACATGATCAGATTTATGAGATACACCCTCCCAAGTAGAAATCCATGCTGACTATCCCTAATCAGCCCTTGTCTGTCTAAATGCCTGTATATCCTATCCCTCAGATGTTAAACTCACTGCCAGTAGTTCCCAGCATTTTCCCTGCAGCCCTTCTTGAATAGAGGCACAACATTTGCCACCCTCCAGTCTTCTGGCACCTCTCCTACATTTAAAGACGACTCGTAAATCTCAAGGGCTCCCGCAATTTTCTCTCTAGTTTCTCACATTGTCCTCGGATATATCTGATCAGGTCTGAAGGGTCTCGACCAGAAACATCACCTATTCCTTCGCTCCATAGATGCTGCCTCATCTGCTGAGTTTCTCCAGCATTTTTGTATACCTCTGATCAGGCCCTGGTGATTTGTCTACTTTCATAGGCCTTGGAGATTTATCTGGCTTCATAACACAGACATAGACAGAGGGCATTTGGTCAAAAAGATGTCTCAATCGAATCCCATGTTTAAGCATTTAGCACACGGCCCTGCATTTCGCTGTTCTTCAAGTTATTTTTAAATATATTGAGGTTTTCTACATTCACCACACCACTTTCAGCCTGTGAGTTCCAGACCCCTATCATCCTTTGCATGAAAACAATTTTTCTAATTTCCCCTTCATTTATACCCTTTGAGATGAGGGCCCTTATCCCATTTAGCCCCTCAAAATGATATTCAGCTAAATAAAGCCGCCGCTCATCCATGCCTTCTCCAAATAATACGATTGCAGCCTATCCAATCTTTCCTCACAACTAAACCCTTTCAGGCCTGGCAAAATGTATAAAAAATCTCCCTCTCTAGTCACTTTCACATAACATCTCTGCTTTCAGAGTCAAAGAGTACAGCATAGTGATAAAGCAATGAAATAGGTCCTTCATTTTATCATGTCCTTACTGACCACCAAGAACATACCTATACAAATACCATTCCCCAGCACCCAGCCTATAGCCCTCTGTACCACAACAAGTGCTCATCTAAATACCTAGCTCTATCACCCGCACAGCAAGTTTTCAACCACACTGGTGAAAACACATTTTTTTAAAATCCCATAAAAATCTCTTATCCTCAAAGTTAAACCTACACCCTCTGGTGAGATATCTCTACTGACACCACAAGTTTCATATCAATTACGATGTCAATGCCATTGATAAATGTTAGGATTTTTTTATACCTTAACCAGGTCTCCCACAGACCATGGAAAACAAACACAGCCTATCTATCCCTTCTCAAGGAGAAAAGCCGCATTCTAGACAACACGTGTAGGAAAGAACTGCAGATGCTGGTTTAAATTGAAGCTAGACACAAAATGTTGGAGCAACTCAGTGGGACAGGCAGCATCTCTTGAGAGAAAGAATGGGTGACGTTTCGGGTCGAGACCCTTCTTCAGACTGATGTCAGGGGAGTGGGCCAGACAGAGATAGAATGTAGTCGGAGACAGTAAGACCGGTGGGAGAACGGAAGAGGGAGGGGATGGAGAGAGAGGGAAAGCAAGGCTATTTGAAGTTAGAGAAGCTGGACAACATCTTGGATACTCTGCTGTGAACTCGTATCCTTCCTATAGTATGAATTCCTAAACTAAACAATTCTCCAGCTACGGCCTAAGTATTTTTTATACGGTTATAACATAATCTCCCTGCTCTTATCTTACATACCTTGAAGACAAATATCTTGTATGCCTTTTTAACCGTTTCATCTATTTCTGCTGCTGCTGCCTTCAGGGATTCGTGAACATGCATCAAGGCTCTTCAGTACCTCAGTAATTGCCACATTCCTACTAGTTATTACATCTTGCCTAGCCTTGTTAGTCCTCCCAAATTGCATCACTTCACACTTACCAGTATCAGAATCCCAACTGCAACTGCTCTGCCCATTTTACCAATACCTCAGTATTGTTCTACAGCTAAAGATTACACCACTCACTAATCAACAATACCGCCTATTTAGTTTAGTTTAGTTTATTGTCACATGTATGGAGATTTTTGTTGCATGCTAACCGGTCAGTAGTGAGACTATACATGATTACAATCAAGCCATCCACAGTGTACAGATACAGGATGACAGGAATAGTGTTTAGTGCAATATAAAGTCCAGTCAATTCCAATTAAAGATAGTTCAAGGGTCTCCAATGTGGTAGATGATAGTGCCGGACCACACTCTAGTTGGTGATAAGGATGTTGATTCAGATGCCTGGTAACAACTGGGAAGAAACTGTCCTTGAATCTGGAGGTGTGCATTTTCACAGTGTCATCTGGAATCTTATGATTCAGATCTCTTAGATATTAGAGGGGATTCCTGCTGTATGTCACTGGTCACAAGTTTGTTTCCAATCATAAAAACAATCTAGATCCCATGAGCTCTCACCAGTGGCCTGTCTCCCATTGAATGGTCAAAGCTAGGTAAAGAAAAAGGGAAAAGAGCAGAAATACATTGTCTGAAATACCGTAGCATTTTAGACAGCCTGCCTTAGCTTGACCTTGGAGGGAGTGCAGATTAGATTTCCCAGAAATGGGGGGGAAAGAACATATCATTGATGTCGCTGATGATGTCATTATTTTTCTTGAACGACCAGATATATGTCTCCCAAATCTAATGAACCTATTTGAAACATATGGATACTACTCAGGGTTTAAACTGAATATAACAAAAACACAAATTCTTTCATTCAATTATTCTCCATCCCAACAAATCAAAGATGCATATAATCTGAAATGGAATTCTAAAACAATGCAGTATCTTGGTGTAATTATAACCAAAACACTTTCCAACACATTTGAAACTAATTATAACAAATTGAAGAGAACATCAAAAAGGATGTTGAAAGGTGGTCTACCCTTCCTCGAGACTTCAGTGCCAGAATACAAACGGTAAAAATGAATATCCTACCTAAACTATTATATTTAGTCCAATCTCTCCCAATTAATGTTCCCCGAGCCAAACTCATAGCCTGGGATAAAATGATCTCTAGATTCATTTGGAATAGCAAAAAACCAAGAATAAAACTAACAACACTTCAACTGCCGAAAAGCAAGGGTGGAATGGATTTACCAAATCTGAGGAAATCTTTTATGCAGCTCAACTCAGACCTCTGGCTTGTTGGTGTAGACCTGATTATGAATCTCAATGGAAATAAATGGAAAGGGAGATACAGGGTTACCAGACCCAGATTTTAGTGGAAGACAAATATCTGAGAGGGGCTTTGAGACATGCTATGGATCCAATAGTAGCATTTACATTAGAAATATGGAATGTTATAGTGGAAAAATACAAATTAAAAAGAGGGGTTCACGCATTGAAGTGGTTCGCATATCACTCAAAGTTTAAGCCAGGGGTGTATGATTCAAAATTCAAAGAATGTGATTGTTGTTTTTCTTATTTTGTTTTACTTATCGTGAAGGTGTTGCACTGTTTTGTATATATCTCTGTGAAAAATCAATAAAAATGTAAGTGAAAAAAAAATAGATTTCCCAGAATGAAACCATTCTGAAAAATTCCAGATTTTTAGTTGACACGCTGCTGCGTTGGTAGCGTTACTGCCTTACAGATCAGACCCAAGTTTGATCCTGACCACAGGTGCTGTATCGGTGGAGTTTGCATGTTCTTCCTGTGACCACATGGGTTTTCTCTCGGTGCTCTGGTTTCCTCCCACATTCCAAAGACATGCGGGTTTAGAGTTTAATGGTTTTGTGTATATTGTCTCTAGTGTGCAGGATCGAATTGGACTGTGGCTGATTGCTGGCAGGTATGCACGGACTCCGTTCAAGGATTTAGATCAAAGAATGGTGAAAGCACATGCTGAAGAGCACAAATAACTATTTATCCAAGCAAATACAACAACAATGAACAAAACTATCACAACTCAAAAAATTGTAATCAAAAAACTATATACAACCATTATAGTACAACAATACAATCATTGTTCACAATACACTGAACCCCACGCGGTGCCTCCAGAGTCCCCGTGGACACCGCATGTTCCCGCTCCAGGGACACACGTGCACGGACGTAGGCCCGGAAAAGGGGCAGGCAGCCGACTATAGCCTGACCATCGACCCCCGCTCGCCTCTCTCTCTCTCTCTCTCTCTCTCTCTTTTTTTCTTTTTTTTTTTTGTTTCAAAAACTTTATTCAAAAATGGCACTATATATAACCTACAATCATTGTTCACAATACACTGAACCCCACGCGGTCTACCGCATGTTCCTGCTCCAGGACACACTCTGCATGCTTGACTCTCTCTCTCTCTCTCTCTCTCTCTCTCTCTCTCTCTCTCTCTCTCTCTCTCTCTCTTTTCAGTGAAATGGAGCCAAATCGACTACCATTGCCTTATTAAATGACCAAAGTAGCCCAATCGGCAGTACAAGCACCGTTTCTTGGTGGTTTACATTATGAATGTAGACAGAGGAATTTATAATGAGAAAGTTAGTAGAGTGCGTCCAGAGTTGTAACATTTTTAATATATTATTTATATAAGATTTCAAATATTAATCTAAGATGGAGAGAGAGATATAACAAGAAAAGATTGAAGTTATGCATTAGAATTTCAACTTACTGCTTTGGTATAAGACTTGCATGGCAAATCACCTGTCCACTAATATAGAATGCATCAAGAGTAGATTTCTGTTTCGGGACATAAGAAACTGCAGATATTGGAATCTGGAGTTGCAAAATATCTGCTGGAGGGACACAGGGAGTCAGTTTCAGTTTAGTTTATTGTCATGTGTACCGAGGTACAGTGAAAAGATTTTGTTGCATGCTAACCAGTCAGCAGAAAGACAATGAATGATTACAATCGAGCCATTTACAATGATAAGGGAATAATATTTAATGCAAAATAAAGCCAGTAAAGTCCAATCAAAGATCACCTGGGGGTCACCAAAGAGATAGATAGTCGTTCTGAACTACTCTCCAGTTGTGGTAGGATGATTCATTTGCCTGATAACAGCAACTGTTAAGCAGCATTGGTGGAAGGATATGGACAGTCGATGTTCCTGCTCGGGACCCTTCATCTGTTCTGAAAGAATGCTGGAGAGAGAGCCAGTATAAGGAGGTGGGGTGGCGCAGGATATGATAAACAATAGGTGGATCCTAGTGAGCAGGGGTGGATTGGCAGCGATGCGTGGAGGAAAGGGTGGAGAGTGTAACAAAGACTACGAGATGACAGGTGAAGGTAACAATGAACTGCAAATGATGAACTCGGAATGTACCACGGGATTTCCGGTAACATGGCCCCGTACCAGGGTGAAGATGTTGTTTTGTGCAGGTGGCCACGATCATGGCACCTCAAGTCCACAAATATGCTCAATGCATCTTCAATTCAATGATATCTAATCCTTCAGCATTAATTGAAGCAAAAATACAATTCAATACTGCATCAGAATCTTGCATCTTGTATTCTTGTTTCACAATCTCATTTACAGCTAAGGCAAACATTAGATTGTGTGAACATAAGGATCAGGTGCAGGAGGAAGTCATCTGACTGTTTGATCACGCTCCATCATTCAGCAGGACCATTGCTGACCTTTGATGTCTGCTTCATTCTCCTACAATAACCACATATTCATCCATTTCCTTAATATTCAGAAATGTAGCAATCTTTGTTTTGAATTAACTCAGTTTCTGTTGCTCTTCAGGACAGTAAGTTCCAAACATTCTCCACCTCTTACTTGAAACCCGTGACCCCTGGTTCTAGACTTTTCATTCTGGAGAAACAACCTCCTGCACTAAGAATCACTCCTTATTCAACAAATCCATCTCTCCAGGGTCGAGTCTGTTGAATCCATGGTAAGTATGTACTTTTTGTACATAAGGAGAGCAAATGTCCACACAATAGGTTTAGTTACTGTGCTCTCTAATTTTAGAACCCTCTGTCATAGACTGTGAGCGTTCACTTTACCCATGGGTTTTGTATTCTTGCACACCTAGTTATGCTTCCTCACTGTCTACTATCCCACCGATTTGGGTGTTATGTACACATTTACTAACAATGTTAACTGCATTGTCATCTACATCATTAACGTATATAAGAAACAGCATTATTATTTTGTTGTGGATTGTTTCCCTAGACTCGAAGAGACTGGGCACCAATTTGAAGACTGGTTTGAAATCAAAGGTTAAACTGAGAATAACCTTGATGCCAAAGGTACACCAGACATTGTCATAAAGTCATGTGATAGTAGAATTAGGCTATTCGTCCCAAAATCCGTCTTGCACCCCCTCCCCCACTCCTGTCTCCCCCATACACCGCAGCTCCGCCATTGCTCCCCCTCCCCTTAGTTGCAACAGAGGCAGTCCCCCTTAGTCCTTACCTTCCACCCCATCAGCCGTCGTATACAACATATAATCCTCCAAAATTTCCTCCACCTCCAATGTGATCCCACTACTAGCCACACTTTCCCATTTCCACCCCTTTCCGCCTTCCGCAGAGACAATTCTCTCTGCAACTCCCTGGTTAACTCATCCCTTCCCACCCAAACCACCCCCTCCCCAGGGACCTTCCCCTGCAACCGCAGAAGATGCAACACCTGTCGATATACCTCCTCCCTTGACTCTGTCCAGGGACCCCGACAGTCCTTTCAGGTTATGCAGAGGTTCGCTTACATCTCCTTCAACCTCATCTACTGTATCTGTTGTTCAAGATGTGGACTCTTATACATCGGCGAAACCAAACGCAGACTGAGCGATCGTTCTGCTGAACACCTTCGCTCAGCCCGCCTGAACCTACCTGATCTCATGGTTGCTAAACACTTTAACTCTCCTTCCCATTCCTACACAGACCCTCAGTCCAATTCTATTCAGTCCTCAGACCCTTCTATTGTCAGAGTGAGGCTAAATGCAAATTGGAGGAACAGCATCTCATATTTCACTTGGGAAGCTTACAGCCCAGTGGCATGAATATTGATTTCTCTCACTTCAGGTAGCCCCGGCATTCCCTCTCTCTTTATCCCTCCCTCACTCAAGTCACACTAGCTTATCGTTTTCACCCTCCAAACAGCTTACAATGGCCTGTTTCCTCTACCATCATTACATTTGTGCATATCTTTCATTCATTGTTCTTTATTTCTCCACATCACCATCTATATCTGTCGTTTCCCTTATCCCTAACAAGTCTGAAGAAGGGTCTCGACCTGAAACATCACCCACTCCTTCTCTCCAGAGATGTTGCCTGTCCTGCCGAGTTACTCCAGTTTTTTGTATCTATCTTAGATTCAATTATGGCTGATCTATCTCTCTCTCCTAACCCTTTTCTCCTGCCATCTCCCCATAACCTCTGACACCTGTACTAAAGTCAATTATATTCTGAGTCTTCATTATTCACGAGGTATAGGGACATGGATTAGCATCCTATGCGTGATAAACACAGATATTAGCAAGGCCAACAACTACTGATTGTGGATGATCAGCCATGATCACATTGAATGGCAGTGCTGGCTTCAAGGTCCGAATGGCCTACTCCTACACCCATTGTCTACAGTCTATTGCCAAAGGCAATGATTGCTTCATGGATATAACAACTTTTATCTAGTACCAAATCAGCCCTTGCTTTTACGCCCCCCCCCCCCCCCCCCCCGCCCCCCAGCCCATATTCTGGGACTCTAATTCCTTCCCCCACTCTGGACCTGATTCTGCCCCACATTCTTGACTACCTTGTGAGTGCAAGTACACATTCTCATTCTTTTGACGTCCCTAGAACAAATCTGAAGTGGAAATTCGGGTGGACATTTGGATCAGACAGCAGATAATAAGAACACAGTGTAATCAGGCAGTCAGTCAATTTGGTCAGTCAGCAGATAATAAGAACACAGTGTAATCCCAATACTCATGTCTAAAATACCTGCAAGTGTGTTTTTTTTTCTTCCTGGCAATATAAGACTGTAGCACTTCCTATAAAATATTAAAAAAATAGATTTTTGGAGGAAGTCATGGATTGGCAAAAAGATTTTAAAATGAAATACTGTCATGCTTCAAAGTTGCCATGGAAATACCCAAAGGCTCAATGTATCATATATTAGAGATTAAACTAGATTACGCAATTACTGTCAAGCTACTCTTTAATTAAAACTTGTTATTTTAATTAAATTTTGACTTCTTATCAAATGGATAGATCCTTAGAGACTGAAGGCTTAAGAGGGATACATCTTTAAATATAATCAAAGGAATGCATAATTGGACAATGTTAAAATAGATCAAATTTGTGGTGTTGTTCACTGTCCAAAGACATCACAAATTCTTCAGGATACTGGAGAACACAGAACATAGTACATAAAAACATTAAAAAAGTACAGCACAGGACAGGCCCTTCAGCCTATATTATCTATGTTGAACTATGTTAAACTAATTTTGTTTGTCTGCACATACCCTCCCATTCTCTGCATATTCATACGCCTGTATGAAAATCACCTCAAACACCATTGTCGTATTTGCTTCCACCATCAACATTGACAGCCTGTTCCAGCACCTAACACACTCTGCGTAAAACAAAACATCATGCCCCTCTCCTTTAGGCTTCCTCTCTTACGATATAGCTATCACTACTGATATTTCATATTTCCACTTTGGGAAATAGAAGGATATGACTATCAACCCTATTAATGCCTGTCATCGTCATATAAACTACGATCAAGTCTCTCCTCAAACTACGATATTCCAAAGAAAGCAGACCAAAATTTTCGAGTCTCTCCTCGTAGCTAATGCGATCTAATCTAAGCAACATTCTGGTAAACCTCTGCTGAGCCTTCTCCGAATCCTCCACATCCTTCCTGTAATGAGGCACAAGAACATCATAAAATATTCCAGGTGCAACCTTACCAAAGTTTAATATAACTACAACCTGATTTCCTGATTCCTCTACTCAATGCCCTGACCAAGGAAGACAAGCATAATATATGCCTTCTGTACCACTCCATCTATTTGTGTTGCTTCTTTCAGGAATCTATGAACTTCAAGATCCCTTTGTACATCAATATTGTTAAGCCTCATGCCATTAACTACAGACTTTCCCCTTACATTTCACTTCTCAAAGTGCAAAAACTCACACTTGCTGGGGTTAAATTCCATCTTCCATTTCTCAGCCCATATCTGTCCTTGATCTATATCCTGATCAATCATTTGTCAGCCTTCTTTGCTGCATGTAACTGCACTAATGTTGGTCTATTCTGCAAACATACTAACCAACCCATCCACATTTTCATCTTAGTAGTTTACATATATCAGAAACAACAGAGGTCCCAGCATTGATCCCTACGGAACACCACTGGTCAAAGACCTCCAGCCTGAATGACACCCTTCAACCTCTACCTTCTATCTTCAATGGGTAAGCAAGTTGTGAATCCAAAAAGTCACCATGGATCCTAAGCATCTTAATCTTATGGATCATCGTACTGAAACAAACGTTGTCAATTGTCTTACTAGAATCTATGCAGAGAATGTGCACTCCTCTACCCTCATTGATCACCTTCATCAACTCCTCCAAAAACTTAATCAAGTTCCTAAGACATGACTTGCTGTCGACAAATCTTCTGCTAGTTTTAGCTGCTCAACAGAAACTGGTCAACTGCTGCCTTCAGCTGAGGCACAGCTTTGTCGTTACCCTACACAGCACCAGAAACCCGGGTCCGATCCTGACTAGGGTTGCTGTCTGTGTAGAGCTTGTATGTTCTCCCTGTGACTGCATGGGTTTTCTCCGGGTGGTCCAGTTACCTCCCACATTCCAAAAACATGCGGGTTTATAGGTTAATTGGCTTCTGTGAATTGTCCCAGTGTGTAGGATAGAATTTGTGTGTGTGATCATTGTCCAGCATGGACTTAGTGGGCTGAAGGGCCTGTTTCCACACTGTGTCTCGAAACTAAACTAAACTTATCTAAATTAAACTAAACTAAACTAAACTGTACCAACAAACCCCTGAACTAACGAAGAAGTGAAAAAAGCGGAGATATATCCCACTACCCTTCCCTACGTCTGCTCACTGGACCCTAGCATCGGTTTTGAATTTGTGTTCAACCATTATGTTGTTGAAGAAATTCAATGAAAGAAGACCGTATTTTGGAAAATTGATCTGGTTTATCAGACAAAACAAGCCTTATTTTTTCTAAATGTAGTGTCGGTCATTTCTGTGATCCACATCTTCACTGTGGGAACTGTTATCTTTTTCAAGAATTTAAGTATAAGCTTTTCGCAGTTATTAAACCATAGTCAAGGAAGCGTCTTTGGAATATCGTTAACTTAGGGCAGCCCTCTGACATTCCTAATATTATTAATTTTGAATCTGACTCCAATTGAAATTTGAGAGTTTTAGAAATGATATTGAATATTCCCACCCAGAAGTTTTGTATTTTTATACAGGATACAAAAGAATGGGTTAGGGTGGCTTCTTGGAAGTGACATTTATCACAGAGAGGAGAGACAGTTGGGAAGATCTTATTCAATTTGGTCTTTGAGTAGTATAACCTATGCAATACTTTGAATTGTATCAGGCAATTACAATTCCTGATAAAGAACTGCAATGTATGTATATAGGGTTTCCTCCCATATATCTTTCAAAATGGGTAAACCCAGCTTGTCCTTCCATGCTCACCTATAAATCTCAGATGATCTTATGAGCTTATGAAGATGCTTTTCCCAGTTCCCTAGCTAAGGTCAAATTGGCGGAACCATATGGGGAAGAATAAATAAATAAATCAATTGCATTGCAGATTCTGTTCAGTGGTTTTGAATTTTCTATATGTAACCAAATTAATCATTAATGAGAGTGCACTGGCATAATAGGCTGTAACACCAGACAGTGCCGTTGAGAAAAACAAGACTGCAAAGGGAAGATTACATTTATTGTGATAGTGTCTCAAATGTAAATTTGAAAATACCCACGTGATCAGTCAGACAACAAGATAGCTTCCCTGATGTATAATAATTAGTGATAAGATGACGTTATAAAGGGTATTGCAGTTTTGTGAAGAATAAAGAAAGAAAACATAATTAGCCTGCAGAAAATAAAGCAAGGAAACCATTATTAATGCCAAATCTGACCATCACTAACACCCCTTGATTCCGTAATCAGAATAATCATAATCAAAATCATACTTTATTAGCTAAGTATTTTTTGCAACATATGAGGAATTTGATTTGCCATACAGTCATACCAATAAAAAGTAACAGAACACACAAAATACCTTTTAACATAAACGTCCACCACAGTGACTCCTCCACCATCCTCACTGTGATGGGAGGTGAAAAAAAAGTTTAATCTCTGCCTTCTTTGTCTTCCGTTGACGGGATGATCTTACTTCTTACACCTCCTCATCGGGGTGATCAAGCTCCTGCATCGGGGGGGGGGTGGGACTCTCTGCTCCCATGCGCCAGGTGATCTACCCCGGGTCATGCGGCTTTTCGATCCCAGGCAACAAATCGACTCCGATGGTAAGTCCAAGCCCCGCGGTGGGGCTCAAAGTCAGTCCCGAGCAAGGCTTCCAGTTCCATGATACTAAGCCGCAGAGCAACCGGAGATACAATTCGGAAAGCAATCGCATCTCCGGCAAGGTAAGAGATTGAAAAAATGTTTCCCCCGCTCACACCCCACATAAAACAAACCAGGGAACATTAACACATACTTTTTGAACACACTAAAAATAACAAAAAAAAGACGAAAAGGGTAGACAGACTGTCGGCGAGCCTGCCATCGAAGCACCACCCGGTGGAATATGAATGTGTTATTTACACATGGAATCTTAAAAGCTTAATCCTGCTGTCATTTGACATCCACTCAACAGTATGTTTAAACAAGAATTAGAAAATTTGATTAGGGCTTCAGTGAATTCTGGTTGAATTATTGGTTCCAAATTGTTATTTTCATATTTTATATTCATTCAATGGAAGTGGCTTTGCAGGCTGAACCAGCCTAGAACCACCCATCCCTGATTATCTTTGTGAAGGTTGTGGTAGATGTTTCTTGAACTGCTGTCACCCATGAGGTGTGGGTATATTCACAATGGTATTAAGGAGGAGCTGAAAGATTTTTTACCCAGCATATGGGGAAAGAACGATGTTACAATTCCACGTCAGAATGGTGTGTACTGAAGAGACACAAAATGCTGGAGTAAATCAGCGGGTCGGGCAGCATCTCAGGAGAAACGGAATAGGTGATGTTTCAGGTTGGAACCCTTCTTCAGACTGAAAGATAATGAAGCCAGAACAAAACAGGGCTGGCAACAGATGACCTCAGGAAGGGTAAGTCCAATAATGGCCTATTGTTGGCTGGGAAGAAGTGCTAACGACAGGGATACAAGGATGCGAACAGTGGATTGAGTAGGACGGCTAGGGTGGGGGAGGGGGTTTGAGGGGGGTGGGGAAAGAAATGCAGGAGTTACTTGAATTTAGAGCAATCAACGTTCATTCCGGGGATTCAGTGGTGGTAATGCCATTAAATATCAGCAGCTGGTAACTGGATTTTCTCTTATTGGTCATTGTCATTATCTAGAATTGTGCAGCACAAATGAGCATGCTACTGATCAACCCAGGCCTGGATATTGTTCAGCATTTGCTGCATGGACTGTTTCATTATCTGGAGAGTCATGAATGGTGCTCAACATTTGGATGGTGGAATTGATGGCTTTGTGGCCAAGTTTGTGGTGGGTGGGCAGGTAGTGTTGAGGAAGCAAGAGTGTGTAGAAAGACTTGGAGAGGTTGAGAAAAGAAGTGGAATACAATGTAACAAAGTGTTCACTTTGTTAAAAGGAAAAGACTAGTCTAGATCTTGGTCAGTATGGACTAATTGGTCCAAGGGGCCTGTTTATGTGCTGCATGGCTTTACGACCTGGTGACTCTACCAGGAAAACCAAAGGACATGATGTACTCCATCTCCACAGATAACCAGGCACACGATACACGAAGAATGGTGGATACATGTCATTACACAATGCCCTGCAAATTTTGCCCTGCAAATCCTACTCAATCTCAGAATAACTCAGGGCTTGATCCTGGAACCTGCTTTGATTTGCTTTCATGGAATATCTTTTGTGGCCAAAATACTTTGCTGTCAATTATGTACGTGAGTTGTAGACCCAAAATTACTGCGATCGGAATCACTCGGTGGGTGGCATACTTACTCATCAACCATTTAGGAAATGTTCTCATGTAAATCAAATGCTCTTTCAGCCTGCTAGCTGAGAGGATTTAAAAAAGGGAATTAAAAGTGGTGACAGCAGATTGATGGAACATGTTATTGAGAACAGGGCATTAAAATGGCAGTCACTTCAGAAAAATGAATGGGAATTGCGTCAGCTCACATTGTAAATTGAGTCAACATGGCTGTTAAATAATATTAAATTAGATTATATGTACTTGGTAATTTATGAATGAATCAACATTTTGTTGGTCAATTTATATTCACTTGAACAAAACAGAACAATATATTACGTATATAAGGAAAGAGTACATGCTTTGAAATTCCTCCAGCATTAAAACCACAGTAGCTGAGTAGCACCATTGCTATTTTACAGGAAGCTGCCTTCTACACATTTATGGAATTTTTATATTTATAAATTCAGGGTCATATAACTACAGTGTTTGTCTTATTTATTGCATACATATAAATTATAGCTTACGGCAGCAGGGATGAGCATAAAACATGCACCAACTTAGTTGTTTGATTTACAATTTTCTTTGCATTGAAATCATGGATATTAATATGAACCATTTGGCATGCCATAAATAAGCTTGTTATCAACAAAATGTTATGGAGCAAAATTGAATGGGTCACATTGTGAGGCACCTTTCCCAGTAGAACAAATGATTTTTCTTCACAGAGCTGAAACTAACATAATCTATTAAAACTTACTTTGTTAAAAGTGTGGGTGTTTTCAGGGTGCTCCGATTTCCTCCCACACTCCAAAGATATCCAGGTTTGGAGGTTAATTGGATTCTATAAAATTGTAAATTGCCTCTAGTGTGTAGGATAGTGCTAGTGTACTGGGTGTAGGATAGTGCTTGTGTACGGCATGGACTCAGTGGGCAAAAGGGCCTCTTTCCACGCTGTATCTCCAAAGTCTAAAGGATACCATTTGCATCTGTCTGCATAGACTAGCTTGCTACTCCTATACTATATGAGAAGTTTATCATTCCATGGAGGATGTTTTCAAGAACAATATCACTTTTAGTAATATGCAGCACGTGACAGATGATAATGTGGACTGAATCTTCAAGGCTTTGCGTTTAAATTAAAGTACCAAAATCAACCTGTAGAGAATTTCACTGTTATCATATGTCTGAGATATGGATTGTAATGCATGAATCAGCAATATAGCAAGCAAGATAGTTCAACTGATTTTCAAGCCCATGCTTTTATCATTCAAAGTGATCAATGAATTCAACCTAAATAACAAATGCAGAAATAACAGATCATTTTTTCCAGTAGATAAAACATAGAGCAACACAGCAGATGAAAAGGTATTTCAGCCCACAATGTCTGTGCCGAACATGATGCCAGGATAAATTAATCTCATCTGCCTGCACACAATCCATATGGCTCCATTTTCTGCATATCCATGTGCCTACCTACAAGCTTCTTAAACACCACTGTCGTATCTATCTCCACCCCCACCCTGACAGCACGTTCCAGGCACTTCCATTCTCTGTTTGGATTAAACTCCATCTGTCGTTTCTCCACCCATTCTGCAGTTAATCAATATTCGATTGGATAATTTGACAGCCTCCCTTACATTTCACAACTCCAGCAATTGTAATGTCTGCAAACTTCACTATTGTATCTGCCTCTACCACCACCCCTGTTCCAGGCACCACATTCTCTGTGTAAAAAACATTGTTCCTCTCACCCAGGGAAAAAATGTTCTGACTGTGTATTTATATCTCTCAATTTTAGTTCGGAGTCACATGAGTGACAACGTGAAGAAGACCCCATTAGGCTGCATGCGCGTCATTAACGTCGTTCGCATGGCGCAGCACCGGACTGCCAGCGGTAAGTACAGACCTGCAGGTAAGTTTGTATTTCTTACCAGCTTTTCAATTTCTTGCAGGAACCTCTTTTTACGGTGGTTTCCTGCTGAATATTGCCGCGGAGTCCGGCGAGTGAACCGGCTATGGGCTGTGGGGAGACCCCGGTTCCGACCGCGGAAGTGGATAGTCGGCGGATGTCGGGCTCACAATCCCAGTCACTGTCAAAGAGGGTCAGTGGCTTCCACACTGCTGTGAAATCCAACAGGTAGGCAGTGTCACCGCCAGAGTCGCTGACAGTGCGGTCAGCGGCTCACAGACACAGTGGTCCCCCGGACATGGGGTAGACTTACCAATAAATCAGCAGCCCTATGAACTCGGAAGAGTCGGGCTGGGAGGGTTTCCCTCCAGTAATGCATACATACGCTCCTACAGCAGGAGTGGTGTCAGCGCTTGTAGAGAAGGTACACAGCCACCTTAAGGTCTTTACTACTTTATTAATCATACATCATATAGCCCTACCTGTACGTGGTCTGTCACGATCACCAGAGAGAGAGCTAGGGGAGTGTGGGTTACAATTATACCAACAGGTGGGGGGGTGGTTAGCACGGACATCGTCACTATCAATTAAAGGTGTATACACATATCATCTACATCCTTCCTCGACCAAAACAAACAGTGAGTGACAGGGCGACCACGTCTCATGCGCTAAGGTAAATGCAAACGTGCACTGCTACACGTAATCGCCGTAACGGACCGGCGGCCTGACCAGGCGACCAGACCGGGTCTGCACCTCGCCATCACCTCCTTCCCCGACGGGAACAAGTGGGGACAACGCCGGGGCATGGTTCTTCTGCGGGCCTATGGGAGAGGCCGCGCCACAGCGCCTGGGACAGGGCTGCTTCATCTCTCCCTCTTCGAGAAGGAGCCAATGCCGGGTCAGTTTAAATCTGACGCCGAATCTGTAACAGTGCCAGCCTATGGGAGAGCCCCGCCAGCAGCGCCTGGGACAGGGCTGCTTAATGTCTCCCTCTTGGAGGGGGAGAGCATGCCGGGTCAGTGTATCTGATGCCGAGTCTGAGGGTATAGCCATGGAGCATACCCCAAGGGATGAAGGGCACGTGTCAGAGGTACCATTCCTGGCAGCAAGGTTGCCACCCCGACAGAATCAGTGCCAAAATGTTCCATCCTGGTATAGGTCCGTTGGAAGAGCTATATCAGCGCAGGCATCCTCAGGGACCTCGTAGGCAGCCCAATTTCAGGGCTGCCTACAAATCGCCCTCTCTGAGGAGGGGGATGCGATTGGTCAGATGTAACTGACTTATGGGGGATATTGGAGCCAGTCGCCAAATCTTCTATTCAGGTAAGGCTTATTCAACAGGCAAAACCTGGAGGATGAAGCAAAAGCTGTCGGACCAATCAAGGCTGACGACGAGCAAAGCTTCATCGTTTCGGCGACAATGCACCCTATGCCTTCATCGGCTGTAAGCGGTTCACTGAATCTAGTGGCAGCATGAAAGCTGGGCAGAGGTTCCACGCACCCTACTCTATGAGGTAACCAGGCAGATAGGTTGGTCTGGCTCTTCTGAAACATGGGTAAGTGTACCACTTACATGTGGGTAATATTTACACTTGATTGTACAATACACAAATGGTTAAGAGGCCTGCATGTCTTTCGAGGCAGGCTCAGTTGCCTTTAGGCTCAGAATTATTAGGCTCAGTAGTATGGCCAGCATTGTCTTTTAAGACAAGGCTCGGAAATCCAGAATTGGTGCTCGAGGCAGGTATGAAAATGGCAGGTGTGGACATTCATTATGAAAGATGGAAAAGATCTACAAACTTAGGGGCACTAAGGGGTAGAAACACTAAGGGGCAGAAAACGCTAGTGGGTCTTGTGTACAAGCCACCTAACAGTAGTAGTAGTTGGGGATGGCATCAAACAGTAGTAGTGGAATGCGTGCAACAAAGGTAAAACCGAAATAAGGGTGACTTCAATCTACTGAATCAAATTGGCAGGGTGCTGAGGAAGAGGATTTCTTTGGAATGTATGCATGTTGTAGACTTTCGAGGCAAGAGGCTCAGTGAATTGTCACCATGGACTGGTCCTTATGCAGGCAGGCTCAAAATTATAAAGAGCTAGGCTCAGTAATAGATATGGCCAGAAAAAGCGTTGTCTTTTAGAAACATAACGAGCCATTGGCGCAGGCAGGACATGAAACTGGAAATGGGCATCGCGGGATCAAATGAGATGGAGGAACTGAGTGAAATCCAGGTTAGCCGGGAAATTAAAGGCCGATAAATCCCCAGGGCCAGAGAGGCTGCATCCAGGGTACTTAAGAAAGTAGCCCCAGAAATAGCAGATGCCTTAGTGATAATTTTTCAAAACTCTTTAGATTCTGGAGTAGTTCCTGAGGATTGGAGGGTAGCTAATGTAACCCCACTTTTTAAAAAGGGAGGGAGAGAGAAAACGGGGAATTACAGACCAGTTAGTCTAACATCGGTAGTGGGAAACTGCTAGAGTCAATTATTAAAGATGGGATGGGATAGCAGCGCATTTGGAAAGTGGTGAAATCACTGGACAAAGTCAGCATGGATTTACGAAGGGTAAATCATGTCTGACGAATCTTATTGAATTTTTTGAGGATGTAACTAGTAGAGTGGATAAGGGAGAAGCAGTGGATGTGTTGTACCTGGACTTTCAGAAGGCTTTCGACAAGGTCCCACACAAGAGATTGGTATACAAACTCAAAGCACACGGTATTGGTGGTTCAGTATTGATGTGGATAGAGAACTGGCTGGCAGACAGGAAGCAAAGAGTAGGAGTGAACGGGTCCTTTTCAGGATGGCAGACAGTGACTAGTGGGGTGCCGCAAGGCTCAGTGCTGGAACCCCAGCTATTTACAATATACATGAATGATTTGGACGAGCGAATTAAATGCAACATCTCGAAGTTTGCGGATGACATGAAGCTGGGGGCAGTGTTAGCTGTGAGGAGGATGCTAGGAGGCTGCAGGATGACTTGGATAGACTGGGTGAGTGGGCAAATGCATGGCAGATGCTGTATAATGTGGATAAATGTGACGTTATCCACTTTGGTGGCAAAAACAGGAAGGTAGACTATTATTTGAATGGTGACCGATTAGGAAAAGGGGAGATGCAGCGAGACCTGGGTGTCATGGTACACCAGTCATTGAAAGTAGGCATGCAGGTGCAGCAGGCTGTGAAGAAAGCGAATGGTATGTTGGCATTCATAGCAAAAGGATTTGAGTACAAGAGCAGGGAGGTTCTACTGCAGTTGTACAGGGTCTTGGTGAGGCCACACCTGGAGTATTGCGTACAGTTTTGGTCTCCTAATCTGAGGAAAGACATTCTTGCCATAGAGGGAGTACAGAGAAGGTTCACCAGACTGATTCCTGGGATGGCACGACTTCCTTATGAAGAAAGACTGGATAGACTTGGCTTGTACTCGCTGGAATTTAGAAGATTGAGGGGTGATCTCATAGAGCCTTACAAAATTCTTAAGGGGTTGGACAGGCTAGATGCAGGAAGATTGTTCCCGATGTTGGGGAAGTCCAGGACAAGGGGTCACAGTTTAAGGATAAGGGGAAGTCTTTTAGGACCGAGATGAGAAAATCGTTTTTCACACAGAGAGTGGTGAATCTGTGGAATTCTCCGCCACAGAAGGTAGTTGAGGCCAGTTCGTTGGCCATATTTAAGAGGGAGTTGGATGTGGCCCTTGTGGCTGAAGGGATCAGGGGGTATGGAGAGAAGGCAGGTACAGGATACTGAGTTGGATGATCAGCTATGATCATATTGAATGGCGGTGCAGGCTCGAAGGCCGAATGGCCTGCTCCTGCACCTAATTTCTATGTTTCTATGTTTCTAACTTGCATGTGCAGTATAAACTTTCTGAATAGGAAACATTGTTACTGACTAACAACTGATTTTCATAGGAGGCTCCCATTTACAGCGATCATTGGAGACATTCAAATGATCAGAAAGCAATTGCTATGATGCAATGATAACAGTATGATAACAGTAATGCTAACAGCAAAGCATTTTAAAATGGGCTTAATTATTTACCCAGGTTATTTAATAAATTACTAAAATCTATGCTTGCACTACGCAGAGTTCAGAAAACACTTGTTATGTCTTGTCTAGATGATATTTTAATACTGTTTTTTGCTAAAATCAACTGATTCAGCCTGAAACTATATTTGAGGAATTGGGCTCCTCTGCCCAGTTAAATTTAAGTTGTTACCACATAGACTTGTTGGTCATTGGGAGTTACCTTTAGCTATTAATTAGTTCATGATTCCGCCCAGCGCAAGAGATTGGAGTTAATAGAAACCTGTAACAACCTTGTTTGTTATAAAGCTATACAGGATGGAAATGGCTGCAAATGCTATTACATTTTACATTTCTGATCTACACAAGCAGAGCAGACCAGAGGGACAGGGTTTAAGATCATATTTCGGCATACCCCACAGATTCACGTCTAGGTGTGAGGGCACGCTTGCTATATTATATGAAGGCCACCAGAACCCTAAGAGGTGTGGGATCAGCATTGTTTATTAGCCACAAACAACCACACAGGAAAATGTCGGTTCAGACTATTTTGGCTAAAGCAGGTTCTGGGTTATGCAGGTATTAATACTGACAACTTTACGTCTCATTCCACCAGGGCGGCATCAACGTCGGCGGCCAAGGCAATGGACGTTCCCATCGACCATATCCTCGCAGCCGCAGGATGGTCAAGGGAATTGATTTTCACAAAAATATTACCATAGGCCGATTGCCAACCCAGGGCTCTTTGCCCATTCTGTTTTGCGTTCAGTTTACCCTCCCCTGAGATAGAGGGGTTGCTATTGGTTTTCTTTATTAAAATAAACCATTAATACATTTAAATCAATGTCATGCTTAATGCATTGTTGATTATCCACTCATCCTGAGTCAATCAATGCAGTGAGACGCCTGGATTTGAATCTACGGCATGAAATCACAGAGCTTTGAAATCTTCATGTAGTCACTCACGTGACTCCGAAGTAAAATAGTAAGATTGAACGAGAATGTACCAGTTTGAAGTTTGATCTTTATTTTATGAGGAGTTACGTTGGTGATTACGTGTCCTCCATGCCCAACCCTCTCTCACAAAGGTCATCTGGTAGTTCTAGGTTTCTGCTCTTACTATTGTACTTAAATTACTGTTACCTGTGATTTCATACCGCTGCTTTGAAGATTGACGAGCATGCGGTCTGACGGGGTCTTCTTCACATAATCACCAACGTGACTCCTCAAAAAATAAAGATCAAACTTCAAACTGGTAAGTTCTCATTTAATCTCACTATTTTGTATCAGGTCTCTCCTCATTCTCCGGCACTCCAGAGAAAAAATCCTAACTAGATACACTACTGATCGCCACAGTACAAACAATGGATTGCAGCTATTGATAGGACCATGAAGGCAGCAACTGGAATGAGTGAGGGGATGGAGGATTTGTGTTTCGAGGAACATTATAAAAAAAAAGGCATCTTCTGACTGATAGGGATGCAAGTCATTGTGCTAGCTGTTCTTTGGATTCACGAAGGATCAGATTTTGTGGATCATGACAAGTTGGTTTGCCTTATTCTGAAGAAGTAGAACCGGAGGAAATCCTCTGTACGTGGATGGATAAATTCAAACCGTCAGTGAGGAAATATTAATGGTTGACCAAGGGAATAGATACCCTTTTGATGCTGAGAAAATGAACTTTATTGTTTCAAATGAAAAATGTATGCACTTATTTCAGGAGATAATACATAAGCATCAATTACAGCAAGCCCGGTTTGAATTAGCAGGAGACCATAGCGTCTCTCTTCTGCAGGCTCTGGTGTAAAATGTATTCACTGCCATCATCTGCTTTGCAAAAGCACTGAAAACCAGGTTTTCTTAATAATAATCACCAAACTACTCTGATTTAATCTTTTTTCTTAAGGAAGCTCTTAATAACAATGTACTCACAAACAGATGGGATAATTGAAATTGATGAGCGTTAATAACATGTATTAAAGTTGTTCATTTGATTTTGTTTAAATCCCTATTTATTATGTAACTAAAGTGAAAAAAGTGGATATTATCTTTAAATCATAGACAAGTGACTATAAACTGCTGAGCCCCAGAAGAGCAACAGCAAATGATGCTGTAGGTTGAGCTGGAAGATTGATAATGTAACCAGGTTTGGACATTAGAATGAGTAATTTTAATATGTTTTGGCCAAACGACATTGAAAGCTAATTATATTGTTCCAGGTGGCAAAGGTAAAGGTGACATTGGAAGAATGAGACCAAAAAAATCCTTTATTCTTCCTAATGAAAACCGAACAAAATAATTTTCTTCAGTGAAGGAGATAAATAGGAAATAATTGCAAATAAGTATTTGCATGTCTGGTAAAAAGGGAGATGGAGAGGGGCTGGGTCTGCGTTGCGCAGTTGAAATTAGGTTGCAGCACTAGAGTGTCAGATCAGATTTAAGAGCTATAAAATCAAACGAGCTTCAACAGCAGCCACAGAAAACCATTGGCCTCTGGGTGTCTTTAGCAACTTGCTATTCCTGCAGTTAGATGAAATATGCCACTTGCATTAATAGCCTACACAGAATAGCCTTTTCTAAAAATAATAGTATACTACTATACATGCTTTAAAAAAACAGACTGGTGTGACAAAGTATATTCAAATGATAGTGCAGTGATCAAACAGGTTTTCTTCATTCTATAACTTCTCATTAAGATAGAGGCATGCAGCATAGAAACAGGCCATGTAGCCCAACCATTCAATGCTGACCAAGATGCCCCATCTAAGCTAGTCCCCAATGCCTGCTTTTAGTCCATATACCTATATATCTTTTTAATATTGTTACTTTACCTGCCTCAACCAATTCTAATGGCAGCTTGTTCCATATACCCAAAACACTCAGTGTGGAAAACGTTTGTCCCTCAGGTTCCTATTAAACCATTCTCCTCTCACCTTAAACATATATTCTTTAGTTATTGATTTTACTTCGGAGTCACGTGAGTGATTCCATGAAGAAGACCCGCCAGGCTGCATGCGCATCAGTACGTCAGCCCCACTGACGCATGGAGGCTGCAAGGAACAGAGTTCCTCCAGCGGTAACTATTCAGACTCCAGGTTAGTGACAAAACTTTCACTGGAGTTCAAGTCCATGCTGGCCGGTACGCTATCTGCCGATCGCTAGCATGGACAAAACAGGGAAGGGAAAGCGGCGAGTCGCAACCAGCCGCAGCTCAGGTTTGGAAACGCTGCCACATACCCCTGTACAGTCGCTAGCTACAGAGTTAGCGACTGCAGACTTAGTGCTACACAGCACAGAGCCAGCGCCATTAGGGCGCAAGGCACCTGAAGAGTCTGCTAGGCCCACGGAGTCGGGGGATGATTCCTCACTGGGGTTCACACCTATCCCAAGTGGAGGAGCTGTTGCACACAGTCCTCCAGACAACTTCACTCCAGGAGAAGGAGTGTCAGCGTTGCTCAGAGCCAGAGGCGCCAGCAGCAACAGTGCTGCCAGATAACCCCTTTACTTTTGAGGGGAGTGCAATGGGTCAGATCAGTCCTGACCCCGAATCTGATGGGGAGGTTCAGCTAGGGGAAACAGTGGAGTTATCAGATGTTCCACTGCTGGAAGTACCATTTGCTGTCCCATCAGGGGCAGGAGAGCTGCTAGGTGAAGAGCTGGCTGCCAGAGTAAATTATATGGTTTCTCACCAGCTCCAGGAGCTCACTATGGATGAGACAGCCAAAAAACATGAGCCTCCAAGTAACTGTGAGTTGTTAAAAGTACCAACTGTGAATCAGGTCATATGGGGTCAGATGGGACCCGGCATGCGAAGCCAAGAGATTAAGATGCTGAGGGTCCTAAAATTATTGGCCTCTGGCTTTACGGAAATCGCAAGAATAATGGATGGTGGTTATGTGACCAGAACACATCAAGAGGCTCTAGGGTTGCTATGCAGCACCCATTTTGAGATCAATTGTATCAGAAAAAGGGCAATTAGGCCCACCATTGATCCCAGATTTGCTGCGCTTTGCAAGCCAACAAATATCCAGCCACCTAATCTACTGTTTGGTGCAGACCTTACCAAGCAGGTCAAAGAGATTAATGACGAAGCAAAAACAATGAGCCTGATAAGACCAATGATGACCGGCAGACCGTTGAAGAGGAAGTATCCTTACAGAGCCACTTCAGCGTCCGGGGTTACATCAGGGACAAGCCGGTCCTCAGCGCAGGGGCGTGGATGGTACCCTTCGGCCGGAGCACGAGAAACCATGGGGGCCACTGCCAGAGGCTGGAGTCAGCAGGGCGCACCAGTTACCAGAGAGGTAGGTGGGCCTGGTTCTCATAAAAACATAATAAATGTAACAAAGGAAACGATTGGTGGTAGATTACGGATTTTTTTATGAAGAATGGAAGCAGCTTACTTCAGATCTGTTTATCAGGAGTGTGATTCAAGGGTTTTGGATTGAATTTATTCCAAATGATGATTTACCTCTCCAACATGTTCCTAGCAGAACACTTTATTTCTCACAAACAGAAGTAATAGAGCTTCAAGCTGAACTTGCAAAATTGTGTAACAAAGGAGAAATTGAGAAGACGGTTCATCAATTTGTGTCAAATATATTTTCCTGCCCCAAAATGGACGGAGGATGCAGAATCATTTTGGACCTTACAAAATTAAATCCATTTGTACTCTAGAGACACTTCAAAATGGAAACGTTGGTTACCGCCAAGCAACTGATTGCCAGAGGTTGTTATATGGCAACCATAGATCTGAAAGATGCTTACTACTCAGTGCCTGTTCATTGCGAGCATAGAAAGTATTTAAAATTTATTTGGATGAATCAATTACGGCATTTTAAGGCGCTGCTGAATGGTTTAACCTCAGCCCCTAGTGTATTCACTAAATTGTTAAAATCAATTTTGGGGCTACTTAGAGGTCAGGGCCAGGTAATTATGGTCTATTTGGATGATATTTTAATTATCGGACAAACAAGAGAATTAGCTGAAACATCAATGGCGGTTGTCAAGTTCACACTTGAAAAACTGGGGTTTGTCATTCATTTGGAAAAATCTAAATTGACACCAATTACCACAATTGATTATTTGGGTTTCACAATTGATTCACTTAAAATGGTAATTACCTTGCCCAGGGAGAAAAGTGTAGAGCTAATTGAGGATTGTATAAAACTTTTAAACAAACAACAACCTTCAATTAGCCAAGTGGCCAGACTGCTAGGCAAATTGGTAGCAGCATTTCCAGCAGTCCAATTTGGGCCTTTGCATTATCAGCAATTACAAAGAGCAAAGGAACAGGCACTGAGGGTACAATTGGGTCATTATGATAGGCCCATGCAATTATCAGCAGATGTAGTTACTGATCTTCAATGGTGGATCCAACATGTTTCCAGTAGTTTCAGCACAGTGGTCTAGAACAACCTTCCATGGTCTTACAGACTGATGTCAGTGCACTTGGGTGGGGTGCCACGGATACAAGTTCAGTTGTGGAGGAAGATGGAGTATGGAAGAAGCTGTGCTTCTGCAGCCATGGGGAATAAACCATTTAAAGCTTTTAGGAGCATTTTATGGGCCCAAGGCTTATTGTTCTAACAAAAGCAGTCTGCATATTCAGCTCCAAATTGATAACACTACGGCAGTAGCATATGTCAATCACATGGGTGGTATCAAGTCGGTATCTTGTGACAGACTGCCAAACCAAATCTGGATCTGGTGTATTGACAAGCACATTTGGCTCTCAGCTATATATCTACCAGGGAGATTCAATACTGTGGCAAACACCAGGTCACAAAAGTTCCATGACAACATAGAGTGGATGTTGAATCGGGACGTATTCAATGAGCTCATTGTCGAATATGGAAAGCCAGATGTCGACTTGTTTGCATCCAGACTAAACCACCAGCTTCCCAAATATGTGTCATGGGAACCAGATTCTGGGGCAATTGCGATTAGTGTTTTCTCACTGCATTGGGGTGGTATGTACATGTATGCTTCCACCATTTTGTCTCATAAATCGTCGTCTGCTTAAAATCAAGCAGGATGATGCTTCAGGGGTACTGGTGACACCTGACTGGCCTATCCAGCCATGGTACCCTTTGATCTTACAGCTGATGACACAACCTCTGATGGCTGTTCCCAAACAAAGGGATTTATTGGTGCATCCGGTAACTGGCGAATGCCATCCATTGTATGATCGTATTGATTTGTTAATTTGCAGATTTTAAGAAGGCCATATCTGGGGCATGGATCGTTGGGTCGAACTGTGGACATGCTTACTGCATCTTGGAGATTGAGTACTCAAAAGCAGTATATATGTTATGTAAAAAAATGGGAAGTTTACTGCGTACAAAATAATATTGACTATTGTACAGCACGTATTTCGCATATTCTAGAGTTTCTGTCAACCCTCTACTATGATGAAGGATTGAGTTATAGTGCAATAAATACAGCTAGAAGTGCTTTATCATCATATTTAGTGATGAAGTCAGCCAAACATTCTATTGGATCTCACCCTCTCGTTGTTCCGTTAATGAAAGGGATTTTTAATTGCAGACCTCCCAAACCTAGATATATGCAATTTGGGATGTGAGTATGGTCCTTAGACTACTGCGTGTGTGGATTCCTGCCTCATCTTTGTCTATGACCAAAATCACTATGATGGTGGCCATGCTCATGGCTTTGGTTTCAGCACAAAGAGTACAGACATTACAAAAGCTACAGCTAGATAGAATGGAAACTGCTGCAGTCAATGTTATGTTTTACATTTATGACCTCCTCAAACAAAGGCCAGGGGTCACAAGGTTTAAAATAGGGTTTTCAGCATATCCCACAGATCCATCCTTATGCATCATATGTTATAAAAACACATTTGATGCAATACATTGCAGCAACAGAGGTTTTACGTAACATGGAGACAGGATTGTTTATCAGTTATAAGAAACCACATAAGAGAGTGTCAGTTAACACTATTTCGAGATGGCTGAAACAAATCTTGATTGATGCAGGTATTAACACTGATGTGTTCACGTCTCATTCCACTAGGGCAGCAGCTACGTCGGTGGCCAAGGCGAGGGACGTGCCTGTTGACCACATTTTGGTGGCCGCCGGATGGGCAAATAAGCTGATGTTTCAGAATTTCTATCATCGGCCGATTGTCGATCCACGGCTGTTTGCCAATGCTATTTTAAGTTCTGTTTAAGTTCTGTTAAAGTGCCCTGGGATAGAGGGGTACTGTTGTTTGTTTATATTTTTAAATAAACCTTATTACTGCATTAAATGCAATGTTTCTACTAATGCAATAATTTCTCATTCGAGTCAATCAACGCAATAGGATGCTGGGATTTGTAATCTGCGGCATGAAATCACAAAGCTTTGAACTCTTCACGGAATCACTCACGTGACTCTGAAGTAAAATAGTAAGATTAAACGAGAACTTACCAGTTTGATGTTGGATCTTGATTTTATGAGGAGTTACGTTGGTGATTACATGACCGCCACACCCAACCCTCTTTCATAAAGGATCATCTGGTTCTCGAGTCACGCATCTTACTATGTCACTTTGGTGTTGTTATTTGTGATTTCATATCGCTGCTTTGAAGATTGATGTGCATGCTGCCTGGCGGGTCTTCTTCACATAATCACCAACGTAATTCCTCATAAAATCAAGATCAAACTTCAAACTGGTAAGTTCTCATTTAATCTTACTATTCCCTTAGCATAGGAGAAAAAGACTCTGCACATTCACCCTATCCATTTCCCTCATGATTTTATACTCCTATCAGCCTCCTGCACTCCAAGGAATAAAGTCCAAGCCTGCCCAATCTTTCCTTACAGCCCTCTAGTCCTGTTAACATCCTCAGTCTTTTTTTTTGCTAGGCTCAGGGAATCAAACGCATGCACTATTTTCTGTTTAATGGCATCAAAGTTATTTTGAGTCTGAAATATTTGATTGCCGGTTGTTTTTTACACAAACAATGGGGTTTGTTTTCAAGTGTCATTAATTACTTTTGTCAATCCTCCACAATTAGTTGTGATAAATATAGTTTTGAAAGAGCTTAAAAACTATCATAATGTGTTGTGATGTCCTTTATGATGGTTCAACTTTCTTCTGGATCCAAGCAAACTTATTAGTAGAATATTAATTTGACTTCTCTAACTTCCATACGCCTCCGGCGATCGAAGTGAGACCGGCACTGCGAGGCCGTACGCCTCAAGTTACCTCATTTGGTTGCGCTAGACGCATGCAATCGCATGCTGGTGGGACAGGCCCTTGACTGTCTCCAAGTACATTCTATCTCTGTCCCGCCCACTCCCCTGACATCAGTCTGAAGAAGGGTCTCAAACAAAAACATCACCCATTCCTTCTCTCCAGAGATGCTGCCTGTCCCGCTGAGTTACTCCAGCATTTTGTGTCTACCTTCAAGTAAAATATTTGTTTTAGAGACTCAGTGGAAAACTGTCATCCTGAGAGTGAGACTAAAAGCCAGCAGAAAATTGCAAAAGCAATACATTTGCAATAAAATCGCATTAGACTAAGTTCTGCACAGTAGGCTGCTCTGAAAGGTTAGATCGCATGGGTTCCAGGGAGAGATAGCTGAATGGATAGAAAATTGGCTTCATGGAAGGAAGCACAGGGTGATGGTGGAAAGTTGCTTCTCAGACTGGAGGCCTCTGACTGGTGGTGTGCCTCAAGGTTCGGTGCTGGGACCGTTACCATTTGTCATCGATATCAATGATTTCAATGAGAACATACATGGCAAGAATAACAAGTTTGCAGATTATATAAAAGTGGGTGGTTTTGCAGATAGCTAAGATGGTAGTGAAATATTGCAGCAGGATCTTGTTTGATTGGCCAGATGGGCTAAGGAATGTTTGAGGCATTTAATGCAGAGAAATGTGAGATGTTGCTTTTTGAGAAGTCTAACATGGGCAGGATCTACACAGTGAATGGCTGGGCTCTGGGTAGTTTTGTAGAGTAGAGGGATCTACAGGTGCAGATCTAGAAGTGCAGGTGCATGGTTCCTTGAAGGTCGAGTCGCAGGTAGATGTGGTGGTCATAAAGGGGTTTGGTACATTGGCCTTCATCAGTGTTGAGTATAGAAGTTGGGAGGTCATGTTGCAGTTGTATATGACGTTGGTGAGGCCGAATTTAGAGTATTGTGTTCAGTTCTGGGCATCATGTTATAGGAAAGATGTTGTCGATCTGGAAATGGCCTAGAGAAGATTTACAAGGATGTGCCAGGGCTAGCGGGCCTGAGCTATAGGGAGAAGTTGAATAGGTTGGGACTCTATTTCTTGGAGCCCTGCACATTTCATCTGCTCCACTGTGAACATAGAAACATAGAAAATAGGTGCAGGAGGAGGCCATTCGGCCCTACGAGCCAGCACCGCTATTCATTGTGATCATGGCTGATCGTCCCCTATCAATAACCCGTGCCTGCCTTCTTCCCATATCCCTTTACTCCACTAGCCCCTAGAGCTCTATCTAACTCTCTCTTAAATCCATCCAGTGACTTGGCCTCCACTTCCCTCTGTGGCAGGGAATTCCATAAATTCACAACTCTGGATGAAAAAGTGTTTTCTCACCTCAGTCTTAAATGGTCTCCCCTTTATTCTAAGTCTGTGGCCCCTGGTTCTGGACTCGCCCAACATTGAGAACATTTTTCCTGCATCTAGCTTGTCCAGTCCTTTTATAATTTTATGTTTCTATAAGATGCCCCCTCATCCTTCTAAACTCCAATGAATACAAGCCCAGTCTTTTCAATCTTTCCTCATATGACTGTCCCACCATCCCAGGGATCAATCTCGAATTACGAGACCAAAACTGCACAATACTCCAGATGTGGTCTTACCAGAGCCCTATACAACTGCAACTCTTTACTCCTATACTGAAACCTCCTCAAGGTATGTCTACTTTGAAGACGTTCTCCTCGTCTCTCCGATGAGAGTTCTGCAACATGCTCTCTCGCTTCTACCCCTCTGTGATTCATCCTGCTCTCCAACTCCATGACGACGTTACATTTTCCGTGAGCCACATCTCTTTTCATGTCTCATTCTCACACCTTGCACTTCCTTATCTCTGTATGTCTCTCTCTCTCCTGACTCTCAGTCTGAAGAAGGGTCCACCTGAAATGTCAGCCATTCCTTCTATCCAAAGATGCTGCCTGTCCCGCTGTGTTACTTCAGCATTTTGCGTCTACTTCAGAATAAACCAATTGTTTAACTTAGGAGGATCTGATGATTTAATGAATATTGTAACCCACAGTTTTCTTTTGGCATTTCTGTAAATATCCTTGACACGTTTCCCTGTGTGGTTACATGCTTTGGTTTCAAGTGAAACATGGATATCGTCCTGATCATCTTCACAGCTATTGTTTTTAGGCTTCAACTTTGACAAAATACAGTATGTCAACATGCCGGTCACAATGGGAGTTATCTATTTCTGCCGTCACCTGTGGGTGAGGATTCCTAAGAAATGATGTGGAAGACTAGGGGAAGTGAAGGGGAACCAATATCCTGCCAGGCAGGTGACTAATATGAATCACAATGGTTCAAAATTGGACTGGCGAGGACTGGATCCAAAGGAGGAGTGCGGCAGGTGAGAGGCTGGAAGTGGATGACAGCAAATAACGTAGATAAAATAGGCAGGAGGGTGGCAGGGAGCAAGGAAGAACTGTTGAATTAACTTACTTTTAGTTCAATGTGAGAGGCCTGACGGGTATGGCAGATGAACTCAGGGGACGGATAGGTATGTGCGATTGAGACGTCATAGCTGTTACAGAAACGTGGCTAAGGGAGGGACAGGACTGGCAGCTTAACATTCAATGGTATAGGTGATGCAAGTGAGATAGAGGCAGGGGTAAAAGAGGTCAGGAAGTTGTTTTATTAATTATATTTATCACAGGAATTGTGTGAGATTGCATTACTGATATAGCCCAGGGAAGTTATATGGGGTGGAGCTGTGAAATAAACAGGGGATGATCACCGTGTTAAGAGTGTACTATGGACCACTCAAATAGTCAAGGAAATCGAGGAACAAATATGTCGGAGATTGCAGAAAGCTGCAAGACTAATAAGGTTGGCATAGTGGAAGATTTTAACTTTCCCAGCAGAGACTACCATAGTGTCAAGGGTGTAGATAGGGTAGGATTTGTCAAATGTCTTCAGGAAAGTTTCCTCAGGCAATATATGAAGTCTCTACAAGGGAGAGGGCAAAGTTTGTCCCACTATTAGAATATTGGGAAGTGTCAGTGGATGACCTTTTTGGGACAAACTACCACAGTTCTATCAGCTTTAAAATAGTTATAGATAAGGACAGGACTGGTCTACAAGTTAAAGTTCTGAATTGGGGCAAGGCCAACTTTAATGGCATTAGATAGGAACTTGCAAGAGTTGATTGGAGCAGGTTGTTTAAGGGCAATGGGATGTCCGGAAAGTGGGATATCCAGAATGTGAGATGTCTGGAAAGTGGGATGCTTTTAAAAGTGTGGTGGTGAGAGTTCAAAGCATGCATGTTTCTGTTAGAGTGAACTTGGCAGAGGCAGTTTGGAGTAAGGAAGCCTGGATAACAAGAGACATTTGAAACTCTGGTCATGATAAAGGAGGAGACATGGGCCAGGTATCGGCAGCTGGGATCGTACATCCCTGGAAGGGTTTAGGGGATTGAGGAGCACACTTAAGAAGGAAATCGGATGGGCAAAAATGGGGCAAGAAATAACTTTAGCAGATAGGTTTGAGGGGAATCCAAAGATTTTTTGTGCATTAAGGTAAAGAGGGTAACTAGAGAGAGAATAGAGCCCCTCAGAAACCAAAGCAGTCATCTGTGTGAGGAGCTGCAGGAGATAGCAAGGACTGTTTTCTGTGGGTAAAAACATGAAGACGAGGGAAATTGGGATAGGAAATGGAGATATCTTGAAGACAGTCCATATCCCCCATACGGGACAGAAGAAAACGGGTTTTCTTCTTTCCCATTTTTACAGTTTATTTCAGTTTATTTAGTTGTGTATGTGTGGTTTTGACTCTTCTTTCGGGGGGTGGATGTGACCTTTCCAGCCGTCTCCCCCGTCTCCGTGTCGGTCTGCGCTGAGGCCTATCGCGGAGTTGACGGCCTCCAACTGCGACCGACCTTCAGGCTGCGGAGGCAGAGCCAGGACTTACCAACGCGAGGCTGGCCGACTTCGGGGCTGTGGTTGCGGGGTGACCCAACTTCCGACCCGACTTTGGAGCCACGGAGGCTCGGCCGCAGGCCAGTGGACGATATCATCGGGAGCTCGAGTTCTGATTTCCGAAGCTCCCGCAACTGCAGCTGCGTCCGCTGGACTGGAGGGCGGCAAATTCGACTGCCCCGGGCCGTGGGGTTTGTACCGGCCCGTTTGCCGAGCACAGATTCAGCCGCGGGACTTATCTACCATCACCCGGCGGGGCCACAACATCGGAGGCTTGGATTGGCGTAGAGGGAGAGCAAGGAGGGAAGAGACAATGACTTTGGGACTTAAACTGTGTTGAGTGTTTGTTATTTATTCTATGTTATGACTGCAGGCTAAACCATTTTGTTGCACTGTAAAGTGCAATGGCAATAAATTGAATCAAATCAAATTATGGTAGAGGAGCTGCTGGACGGCTTAAGGCAAATGAAGGTAGATACATCTCCTGGGTCTGATCAGATACATATCCGTAGATACTGTGGGAAGCGGGAAAATGAATTGCAGGAGCCCTTAGTGAGATATACGAGTCATTATTAGACATTGTGAGGTGCCGGATGACTGGAAGTTGGCTAATGTTCAAGAAGGGCTGCAAGAAAAATGTCTGTGAACAATAGGCCCCTGAACCTATCATCTATGGTAGGTACATTACTGGAGAGGATTCTGAGGGATAAGATATATGTGCATTGGATAGACCGGTTGATTAGGGATAGTCAACATGAGACTAGCTTAGCCAGGGCATCTTGACTGACATGGACAAGTTGGGCTGAAGGGCTGGTCTCCATGCTGTACGACTCTATGACTCTATGACTCTATGATCAGCTGATTTTCTATTCCCAAGGAGTGCTGGATTCAATTTTTGCAGCCCATCGCCAGAGTTAACTAACTCAATATTAACAATTTTACTTCGGAGTCACGTGAGTGACTACGTGAAGAAGGCCCGCCTGGCGCTGGAACGGCATTACGTCGACGCTGACGGCAGAAGCAGGAGTTGCAGAACGCAGCTCCTCGCAGCGGTCGGAACGGACCCGCAGGTAAGTGTAGGGAAAGTGGGGACGTTCTAAAAAAGACGTTACGCTGGTAAAACCAGCAAAAAAGTGAAAGTAAAAGTAAAAATCAGAGTCACGCTGGCGTACTGATTTAGCCAGATAAATGGAAAAGAAAATGGAGAAATCTCAAAGAAAAATTTTCGCGGTAAAAAGATCATCCCTGGGTGAAGCTAAAATATACGGGACAAGAGATTAGTGCGGATCCGGTTCCGATACCGGTGGCCGCTGATTCACCCGTTAGTGAGATTATAATTTCTCCAGAAATACTAACCACGGAGGGAAATTTTTCCTAAAAAATGTAAAAAGAAATCCGTGAGGCCCGTGGTTTCTGATAATGACTCTGACAATGAAAGTCCTCCGGATAATAAAGCTATGTGGCTAAAAATGGAACATATGGAGAAAGTACTCCAAAATACTATGAGACAAGGGTCACAGTACCCAGAAGTTTCCCAAAAAGACCCTGAGGGGCTTGAAATATACAGAATATGGCTATGTGCCAAATTGGGAATTGAAACTCCGGACCCAGGATTTAGGGCGGAGGAAGTCTCATTGGATATAATTCCAAGTGGATCAGGGCTGCAAAAGACAGACCCTGCAAGTGGTGATGTGGATTATGAATGCACACCACAAATAAAAAAGAAAAGGCCAGATGTGCCTGGGATAGCAAAAGATTTTGCTATACCTGAAGGAAGTGGTGAGGCTATGGAAGAAAACCTAGCTGCCAACATTAATTATATGGTATCTCACCAACTTCAAGATTCTGTGATGATTGAAACAGCAGAATTATATAAAACACCGGATAATTGCGCCTCATTGGAGGTACCTATGGTTAATCCGTCTATATGGACATCTATGACCCCAGGCATGAGAGGACAAGAAATGAGATTTCAAAGAATCCTCAAATTAATTTCTGCTGCCATTACTGCTTATGGAAGACAAATGGAGGGGTTGGAGATGGATAAAATTCAAAAAGATACTTTGGGCTTATTATGCAATTCCATCTATGAAATTAATTGTATGAGAAAGATTGCGATTCGGCCCATATTTCATCCAAGGTTTGCAAGTCTGTGTCGAGCAAGTGGTGTTCAAGCTCCTGGTTATCTATTTGGAGAAAACCTGCCTAAACAAATAAAAGATATGGATGAAGAAGCTAAATCTATTAGCCACATGAGACCTTTCGTCTTTGGACAAAAAAGGTATTTTTCGCCAAGGTGGGGATTTGATTTTGGAAACAGAGGCAGGAATATGACAAGGAAATATTATCATCCGACACAGCCTAATGTTTACCCGAATACGGGGAGAAGGAGACCACCACGTTCATATGGAGAGGTACAAAAGATTTATTCTATGTTTAAAGAAACTGTGGACAAATCTTCAGTTGGAGGGAGATTACAAATGTTTTATGATGAATGGCTTACCATCACATCTGATCGGTTTATTTTACAAACAGTTTCAGGAGCTACTATTACATTTAAAGAAGGTGTTAACTCTCCAGTACAAAATAAACCTGCTTATCTTTCGTGTTTTCTGCAAAGGAAAAGGCAGAAATAAATGGGAAAATTGACAAATTGTTTAAAAAAGGTGTTATTGAAAAAACTGTTGAACACGAGCATCAATTTGTGTCAAATATATTTCCAAGAGATAAAAAAGATGGTGGTTTGCAGAATTAAATTCTGGACCTTACAAATCTTAATAAATTTGTCGAATACAAACATTTTAAAATGGAAACGTTTAATACTGCAAGACATTTGATATCAGCAGGTTGTTATATGGCTACAATTGATTTAAAGGACACTTATTATTCTGTATCAATACATCAGTTCTTTCGAAGGTATTTAAAATTTAAATTGGCTGGGACAGCTGTGGCAATTCAGAGCTTTAACCAATGGGTTTGAATTCAGCTCCCAGGCTCTTTACAAAGCTGTTGAAACCAGTTTTAGCACAATTAAAGCACAAAAACACATCGTTATGGCTTATCTCGATGACATTTATATTCATCAATGACAATCAGGAATCAGCTGGAAAATCAGTTTCAGCAACTAAAGCTTTTATTTGAAAAGTTAGGGTTCTTGATCCATCCAATTAAGTCCCAGCTGCAGCCAGCACAGTCAATTAACTATTTGGGGTTTGTAATTAACTCAGTTACTATGTTAGTAACTTTACCAACAGATAAGATTGATGATATTTTGGTGACTTGTAGGGGTCTCATTCACAAACCTTATCCCTCCATCCATCCGAGAAGTAGCAAAGATTAATTGGTAAGCTAGTAGCAGCATTTCCTGCAGTGGAATTTGGTCCATTACATTACCAAAACCTTCAAAGGGACAAAATAAGAGCTCTAAAAAAGAGAGCAGGCCCATTTTGATAGGCCTATGCAATTAACAAAAGAAGCTTTATTGAATTACAATGGTGGATTGAAAATGTCCCACAAGCTGCTAGAAACATTCTGATACAACAGCCTGAAGTGATTTTACAAACAGATGCTAGCGCTCTCGGATGGGGGCAACAGATTCATTCTCCAGTTGTGGAGGTAGATGGACTGTCCAAGGGGAAATGTTTCTCCAAACATATGGTATTAACTATTTAGAATTGTTGGGTGCTTTTTATGGACTGAAGGCATATTGTTCTACAAAAAAGAATCTACATGTACTAATACAATAGAACAATAAAACAGCTGTTGCATATATTAATCACATGGGCGGAGTCAGATCAGTATCTGGTATTGTCTGTCATCAGATATGGCAATGGTGTATTAACCACCAAATTTGGATCTCGGCAAACTACATTCCAGGTAAAGAAATGTGGTGGCAGATAATAGATCAAGGATATTTAAGATAACCCAGAATGGAGCTGAACCCAGTAATTATCAGAAAAATTGTGACTCGATATGGGTTACCCAACATTGATCCAGTTCGCATCAAGACTAATTCAACATTGCCTAAATATGTGTCTTGGGAACCAGACCCAGACGCAGTAGCAGTAGATGTTCTTTTTCATTACCTGGGGGGAATATGTCTTTTATGCATTTCAACCATTTGCTCTGGTTCAGCAATGTCTGAAGAAAATAGGACAAGATCCTAGCACACAGGATTGTTGGTAATCCCAAATGCCGACACAACCTTGGTTCCCATTGAATGTTAAACAAGATTAAAGAACCATATATTCAAGTTCCTAACAGCAATGAATTATTGATAAAACCAGGTAACCAAAGAAATTCATCCATTACATGCTTTATATGAATTTGTTAATCTGCAGGTTTTTTAACCAGACCACTACAGGAGCTTGGATTGTCTATAGAACTATGGATGTTAAGCGCATCATGCGAAGATAGCACACAAAGACAATATATGACACATATAAAGAAATGGGAAGGATTTTGCAGACAGTCCAAATATATCTAAATCTTAACTGTGAACATTGCAAACGTATTGAGTATTCCTTGCCGAATTGCATTTTGAACAACACTTAATTTACAGTGCCATTAATAGTGCACGTTGTGCCTTATCATCTTATTTAGGACAAATATCTGACCAGAATCATGGATCACATCCATTAATAACCAGATTTAGAAAGTTAATCTTTAACAAAAACCCGCCAAACCCAAGATATACAGAATATTTGGGATGTTAGCATGTACTTACTTTACTTAGAGCAATGGACTCCATCGAAGAGTTTGTCATTGACAAGATTAAGGATTCAAATAGTAATGTTAAAGTCATTGGTTTTCAGCTCAAGGGTGGCAAAACATTACAAAAGTTGCGTTTAGCGTATGCATGTGACTACAGATAACATAGTGTTCTATGTTATACGATCTGATCAAACAAAGCAACCGAGAACTGGAGCAAAGGTAACCTTTCAGCTTATCCTAATATCCCACATTTGTGTGGTAGTTAGACATTTGAACCAATATATAAAAATACCAAAACTCTTATTCGAGGTAAGAAAAAACATTATGATTAACGCATAAAAAACCACACACAAACTTCAGTACAAACAATCTCCAAGGGGTTAAAACAGGTGTTTTATTTTAGCAGAAGTAACACTGATGTGTTTTCAAATCTCACTCACGCAGGGCAGCAGCTACATCCACACGAAAGGTGCAGGACGTACCACTCGAACATAATTTAGAAGAGACCGCAGGTGGAGTAAGAAAAGAAACTTTTTCAAAATGTTCAGACAATAAACCTGTTCACACAATGACAGGCTTTGGACACAGCGGTGTTGGTTCACAATAGTCACCCTGCCTTTGTTTCAACTATTGATTAATATGATCAATTATTTATCCACTTATATCATTTATCACTTTGTAATGGTTCCCTCGGTATATAGAGGGTTTATTATAAGTGTCTTTTTAACATTACAAAATTTATATGGAAAAATAAAACTAGTCTGGTTTTTCTCATGTATGTGATTGTACCTAGCCGGACTGTCGTATGGAAGAATTCTACCGACGAAAAACACAGAAAGCTTCAAACTCCTTCACGTAGTCACTCACGTGACCCGAAGTAAAAATAGTAAGATTTCAACGAGAAACTTACCTTTCGAATTTTGATCTTTATTTTATGAGGAGTAACGATGAGGGATTACGTGCCCTCCACTCACAACACCCTCATAAAAATGGAATGATCATCTGGTAGTTTCTAAATCTATAATGACCCTTACTGTCTTACACCGGCTATTGTGTTCTGTCTTTTTCATGCCGCTGCTTTGAATATGCCGTCCAGCGCCAGGCGGGCCTTCTTCACGTAATCCCCTCATCGTTACTTCCTCATAAAAATATAAAGATCAAACTTTGAACTGTAAGTTCTCGTTTAATCAAACTATTAATGAACACCAAACCCCAAACAAAATTTAAAAGGCATCAACAATTATAAACTTCTGAGTTATTAAGGTCTGAATGTATGAAGAAGTATTCATAAAAGTAGGTTTATGTAATGGCATAAAGTTCATAAAGTGTACTAAATGAATAATGTATGTTTTGTTTACCTTACGTAGGTTAGGCTTTCATACTACTCAGTACAAATTATTTCAGACACCTAATGTAGAAAAAAAGGAATGATGAATAAAAGAGCATGGTTTTGGTTTCTAAAAATGTATTTTAGATACATCATCAATGATTAGGTTCATTTACAGTCTAGAGAGGAAAATGAACAATTTAGAAAATCATTAAAAATTCCCCAAGCTAATATTTGAGATTCTCCAAGAACAGCTGCCATTGGTTCTTAATGAACTAGTTGCTAAATATAATTGGGTACAGGAAGGAACTGCAGATACTGGTTCCTACCGACGATAGATGCAAAATGCTGGAGTAACTCAGTGTGTCAAGCAGCATCTCTGGAGAAAAGGAATAGGTGATGTTTCGGGTCAAAACCCTCCTTTAGACCTTTTTCAGACATATCCTTGCTATTTTCCCCATTTATATCATAAAACTGCAAGGTATTTTCTAGTGGTGTAGCACTTCACAAAGCTAAGTACCAGTCAGGCCTTATGTTTCAGTGACATGAGCAAGATCTTTCCATTCCGAATTTCAGTGGCGCAACTGGTAGAGCTGCTGTCACACAGCACCAGAAACCTGGGTTCGATCATGATCTTTGGTGGTGTCTGTGTGGAATTTGCACATTGTCCTGTGACTGCGTGGGTTTCCTCCGGGTGTTCCGGTTTCTACCCACGTCCCAAAGACATGCAGCTTTGTAGGTTAATTGCTTCTGTAAAATTGCCCCTTATGTCTAGGCAGTGAAGATAACAAAGAGCTAGTGTGAACGGGTGATCAATGGTTAGTGTGGAATCATTGGGCCAAAGGGCCTGTTTTCATACTATATATTCTATATAGTAAACGGCTTTCCAAGATGGCCCCGCATTGTGTTTGTCTCCCGTCTGGACAAAGCTCCGGATAAAGCAACCTCAACCATCCATATGGCCTGCAGTTAATCCTGGCCTACAAACGCCAAACACTCCTGGACATCCGAGCCTCCTGTCCGTCCGAGGTCTACCATCCGAGGCCCGGACTGAGCCCAGACAAAGCCTTCCCTACGTCTCGTTCCTCGCTCAGCTCCCGGTGGGTTGTAACAGAAGCTCGGGCTTGCAGCCGCCGCCGCACACACCGAGCCAGGAGATGGAGTAAACGCGCGGGCGCCCTGGAAAGGTTGAAGGCTCTCACCTGCACCCGTTCAACATCAGCTTACCTCGCCCAGCGCTGTGAAGACGGATCTGGTCGGCCCTACCGCTCCAGCCATGGGTGGTCCCTCAAGTCCAGATCTGCCTCTCTCCGGTTGATCTTCCCGGTCCCCGGTCTGTCGGCCCGCGGGCTCCCAGCCAGGCCATGTGTGAAATGCAGTGGCGTGGTCTCCCTGAACCTCCACCCACTGGTGTGGGCGCCGCTAACGGATCACAGCTCACCTGCAGTTCCTGCTACAGTGGCCCTGATCAACGCAAGAACCCATGCTGAACAAAACCTTCATCCTCAATGAAGGTTTTTGTTCAGCAGTCACACGCACTTGGATTGGACTTCTTACTGATCACAGAAACCCGGCTTAATCATATAACCATATAACCATATAACCATATAACTATTACAGCACGGAAACAGGCCCTCACGCCCTTCCTGGTGACTTGCTCCACTCGTGTGAACTCTGGTCCTGATAACTCCTAACTTTTTCACTCGACCAGGCTCTCTGGTCGCGTGGTTGTTCATAGCCACTGTGTTTAAGAAACATTTTCAACTGCTGCCTCCAGAACGCTGATACATATTCTCCAGTTTCGAAATGATCCAACTAATTATAGTTGTCTAATTCTGTTCCACTTTTAATGTTCCTTGTGTAACGCCCACCAAAAATGCATAAGGACCTTATTCACACAATTTGCTGAGTCTTATCACTGGCTTATTGCCGCCGCAAATTTGACCGGGTCCTGAATCTCGTGGCGAATTTTACATTCATGTCTGCGTCCCACTAAGTCCTCTGTGAGTGAATTTATGAATCTGGTGTGAGTTCCTTCATCTGACTCTATTTACCACAGGACCCCACGCACAAGCTTTGGCCGTACACTACACGACCTGGTGCTATCGTCTGTCCTCACATATTTGAAATACAGAAACTATTATGCCTTTCTGTCAGCATTATATGCAAATTAATATTCGATTCATCTTTGCCTTATCCTCCCTCAAAATCCCATCTCCCTGCTCGTTACTCCACGCTACACGTAAACTATTCGACTGCCAGTTAAGCTTTCTCTGATGCCTCATAGCTATCTGCACCATCGAGGCGTCTGCCCTCTCATTCAGCGCTGATGACCTAATTTCTTTATCACTATCACATGCTCTTCCATCCTGATCTGTTTGCTCCTCTTAAAATGAAAAAGGCCGAAGCCTAAAGGCTGGCCCTTGCTCATGACACCACCAAGCCCTAAAAAAGAGTGCAGAAAATCAAAGTATAAATCTGATAAGCTTCGAACTTCTGAGAAACAATCTTCTCAAATACCAGGAAGCAGTAAAGTCTGTAAGAACACAATACTTTTCCTGACCTTATTTCCAAAACTCCCATACTCCAGGTCCTTTTTAGTACTATTACCTCTGTCATATGTCCTGCACCATAAGAACTAAGCTAGCGTATAGCAGTCTGACTTTTAGCTGGGTCCCCCTGCTAATGCGAAGAATTTACCAAACAATCTTTCTCCGCAAAGTTAAGTAAATCCTAGATAATGAATATAACATTCCCCTCCCAATCTGAACACCACCAAAGGACAAAAGGGCATTATATTATCACATACACCCAATTGGTGCAGTCTGAACTAGTAAAAA